>JAQMCX010000020.1:1055279-1127795 GCA_029814765.1 Acanthurus leucopareius | reverse complement strand
CAGGACGAGATTTCTGAGGCTTCACTTTTGCTCCAGCAGAAACCAATGGGTGACATCACGGAGGGTTTGTCCAGTGTTTTATACAGTCAATGGATTGGACGTGACTAGCAAGCCGAACGTCATCTGCCTGTAAGCCAGTGAATGGGAAGGAAGAATGAACCAGCTGATAAAAGGCATCACCTCCAGAGAATAAACATCTGAATATTTCATGACCTAATGTTATGTCATCAGGAAAAGCAAAATTGGCTTTACATGAATATTTTCCACACAAAGGGGAATTTGTTTATTGATTAATACCAAATACCCTCAAGGCAAGTTCTGCCACTCAGCAGCCATCTTGGCAATGCCCAAAAGGCAGTAAATTTGGGCTAACAAAGTCTGGTTCCTATTAAAATGGATGAGGACTTCGACTTCACCTTCAGTGGTTACCAGGACATAGAAACTATATGTATAGAATTAACATTTAAATCTGGCTGAAAACCAGTTATCAGGTTTGATTACTTCTCCTCAAAATAAAGTTTAAAGTTGGACTTCTACATATTGACAAAGTTACATGACACCCACTGTTTTTACAGCTCAATCCATAACTCCATTAGTTAGATCATTTTAAAACCACTTGAAAAATAATGAAAACCATATTGTGGCTCTATAGAGGGTTATGTGCTTACACTCTAGAGTCATCACTATAGAGCAGACAGGTAACCAACAGAAATGTCAGGAAGTTACTGTGGCCAGCAAAGAAATAATCCTGGCATGTAATTCATGTGTTCATAATGTTATATGATGACTTTCATTCTAGACTTAACATGAAACCTTCCAAAGAAGCTGAGGATGTCAAATAATGACATTTATCACAGCCCTATCTAACTCAGCAAAAAGCAAACAAGGTTATCTATATAACATGTATTATTTATAATATATGTAAAATGCCATGATTTAGGACTTTAAATACGTTTTAATTTCTACCAGAACAGGAAACACTAGCAGACAATCATTTGGACAGCCAGTGTTTTGGCTTCATTGAAATGGGCTAACGCTGCGAGGCAGTGGGTATTGTCTGCCTGAACACTGGCTTTGTCTGACAGCAGATACAATGAATGCAGCTACAGTGTGGTCAGGGCTAGATATGTCGACTCATTTCAGAAAACGAAAAAGTGCATAGAGCCCTTATAGAACTGTAGTCAAAGTATGAGAAAGTTTTCATTAGTCTGGTATTCGTCCATATGTGCCAATACAGTAGACTTCAAAGAAGCTATTAACCACTAGAGCTCTGCACAGCCATAATGGAGAGTGGGGCAGACAATAGCAAAATGTATAAATATGGGAATGGAAACAATAGAGGATTGGCTCATCTGTGTGTTGGCGTGCACTTCCTTCTTCGCCAGCCAGAGAGACATGCATGCTGGGAAACTGGCAGAGGGACTGATTTGCTCCTTTCAGCTTTTAGCCATGAATGATCTATTTTCATTTTTCCACTCCCTTTTCTCATATGCAGACAGACACACAAGCACATACACACACACCACGCACCCTTTTTCTGGCAGCCAGATGACTGCCGTAACTAACCCATCAGCATCCAGAAAGAATCAGGGATGATGGGAACGATGGAACTTTTCAAGGGTGACACGCGGAAGAGGACCCGTAAAATGTGACGGCGGTGCCAGGTTAGGCAGCTGCAGCTCATGAGCTCCGTGCATACAGAGAGGGAGGCCAATGTAGAATAAGTGAAGAGAAATAAGAAGAAGAGAAGACAAGATAATGGTTCTAAGTCGGGAATACAGGCTTTCGCATCCATTCTTGACAAACCTAGCTGAAGACTTTCATGTGGGACTTGGCAGGAAGAGCTGGCAAGATGAGTACACTGGACTCACATGTTCACATGCATATGCCCTTCACAAGCACACTCTGGACATAAAAACAGGTGTTAGTGAATGTGGCTGACAATATACTGAGATGCCCATAAGGAGCAGAGAGGAGTGAGAGAGGAGGGAAATATCACAGAAAAGCAGCAAGAGAGATAGAGAGGGAATGCTGGAGTGGGAGGCGGAGAGAGTGTGAGAGCGAATGTGTGAGAGACAGAGATGATGGCTATAGCACAGGGGAAATATGCTCCCATCATAAGGGCAAAATTGAAGAGTGCCTGGGGGGCAATTCCTCTATTTTGCTCTCCTAGTCTCCTCCCCCACTTGCCCTGTTTTCCTATTTCTCATCCTTCCAATACTCTCCAACACAACCTTTTTCATCTTCCATATCTCGTCCTTCTCCTTCTACCGTCCATTCTTTCACTTAACTCCTCTTACAACACACGTTAGATGAACCGCACAGCAAGTTTTAGACACTTGGCAACCCCCAGGAATTTAACCAGCAAGCTCTCTGATTACAGGACACGCAGGGTCAGCACAACATCATTTTATGAAGCTTTGTTTTTTCATTAGGCATTTTGCTTAAGGTGAAGGCAAATAAATACAGACAAAAACACCCACCCACTCACTAGAGTAAATGTCGGCATTGTACATTTCTGTAAACAATGGATATGTTAAAACTTAATTTGTTTAAATTAGAACTTCACATTTCTTCGCATTTCAAATTTTGAGTTTTATGGTACAATGGTGTGTCTAATTATGCATAGTCTATAAAACCACTTGGCATGGGTGAGAAAAAAACATCATGTCTTATTTTGCAGTAACTGGTTGCAATTATGAGATGGCAGCTTCATAGCTACTGTAAGCAGCAACAGTGAAAGTGTTAATTTGTTGATACAGATTAAATCAATAACACAGACTGACAGGCCTCCTGAATTCTCAGTGTATCATAGCAACAATCCTTACAAGGTGCTTACAACATATAAAACAACTTAGTTATGGCGAATATGCGAGAGAAAATAATTAAGATGTTTGTAAATTAAATTTAAGAGGAAACTTAACTTATTGCTTTTTAAAACTTTTCAAGACTTGCAGTCACCACATTAAAAATAACAAACTCTGAATAGAAAATGGATGCATTGCTGTCTCCAATGTCGGAATCAAAAACTTTGTACACCAAACTTTATACAACTTTTGACCGCTTTCATCTCCCTAAGGTGGTATGTGGCACTTTAACAGCTTCACACTTCTTATGCTTTCATGTCTTGGATGAAATAGGTATTATTTACCAGTAAAAGAGGTCACTTAACAGGAAAGTGTTCCCACTGAGCATTTTCTGACAAATGTTTTACCACATAACCACTGGTGTCATCTTAAAAATGTGGGTAGCCAGATTTTGTGGAGGTCAAATGTACATGCAGGACATCTCAGGACTTAAACCAGCTCCACAGAGCTTTGTTTAGGCTTTGTGTACTGTGGTGCTCTGTTTAAAAAACAGCTTCATTATCATGGAGATAAAGAGTGAACAATACTGTTTGCTATCAAGATAAGGGAAAGTGGGGCACTGATGGTGCAAGTTTTAGGCAGTTTGAGTACATTTCCTCATCTGAAAATTAGTTTGAAGAAATTTACTCATCTATCCTCCTCTGAATCGCCTTATGACCAACAATATTTATAATTAAATCAAACCGATTAAATCAAAATGCATTCCTTCTTTTCAAAAACAGCAAACATGAAGCTGGCGATCATAATAGAGAAAAACATTAAGCATAAGGCTTTATGTTTACGCCACAGGAAACAGCCTGAGAAGGCCCCTAACTGTGATTTAATGAGAAGGAAAATACCAACACCACTTAGCAGAGCGCTGCCAGCTTGTAATCGGCCTGCGAATCCCCTCTTACCTCGGATAACATAAGAGGACGTTGATGGGGGCACAATATTAGATGGGGGTAAAGAGGGATCAAAGGCAATGAGAGAACAGCATAACAGGTCCATTTACAGAGTCAGTTATTAGACATTCGGTCTTAACTTTCTGCAGGAGAGCACTTGTCATTACATACACATACACGCACGCACACACACGTGCACACATATGCACACACACAAAGGACTCAACTCATGTCTGTGTGAAAAACTAGAGGGAATGGTGTTTTTTAAAGTCTCTTTGTGCACTTAACTCTCAATGGTTTGTTTCTAACTGAATCTATCAGTTTGATATTTAGTTTCTCTTCAGTGTCCCTGTTTGTACTTTAAGTTTTATATATATATATATATATATATATGTTTGCTTTTAGTGGTACAGGACTCGTAAAATTGATTGCTGATGAAAACCCAACATTTTCTATTTTTGCTTCACTATGTCAAAAGCTTTTAAAAACATCGAAAAAAAGGGGACTTCAATTGTAAAGAATCTCTAGAAAACAAATCTTGTTTAATACCAAATTTATAGGGCTTTGTTAGTGTTTAGATTTAATTAAAAACACATCTATTAAAATGTGGGAAAGAAGAAGACAAGCATGTTCGGCCATATAAGATGTTAGACGACCAGGCTTTGACTGCACCTCTGCTAACAGTTCACCTTCAACGGGCATGATTAAAAAACACACAGCAAAAATATCATCAGTCATTAGTTACAGACACACCTTAATACAGGTAGCCCTGTTTTAATGGAAATGCAAGTCCCTGCTGTGTTGTGTTAAACCAAGTCATATCAGGTCAGCACTTGTGTCTCCGTTAGTGTCCCTCCCTCCTTCTCCCTTTCAGCCTCATATGAACCATTTCTTTCTTTTCTCACTCTCTCCCATTGTCTCACTTTTGGCCTCTTCATTTTTGTGTCCCTCTTATTCCCTCGATTCCCATTCTTCTCCTTCATTCCCGTCCTCTCTTCCTGTGCTTGTCTTATCACTTCATAACTCTCTTTCCCTCTCTGCTTCTACCTCTATCCCCTTATTCTCCACTCTCTCTAAGCGTCACTTCTGCTTTTTTCTCCCTCTGTCTCTCTATTCACTCATGCTGTTTTGTATTACAAACTCTCCTGACAGAAAAGAAAAGGTAGATGCTGAAAACCACAACTTATAGGAGAATCAAGACACATACACCTGCACGTACAGGCACACACACCAAAAAGCAGCTCAGTTACTCAATAGAGAAAATGGACATGGCCCTTGAACAGTCATTCAGGAATGCACAAAAGGTCCATGACAGCCGTATTGACCTGATTTGCCATCTGCAGACTGCTACCTCTACATCATAAAGACAGAGATCAGTGATCACCTTTCTGAGCATGATAGTGACATCATTGCTGCTGTTGACTGTAATCTGGATGTCCACGACACCCACTGCTTCAAGAAGGGATCTATACCCACTATGTTTTTAAATTTTGAAATGTTGGAGTTGACAACGTTCAAACATAAGTGTGCTGGGTTTTCTAAAATTGAATCGTTCTACCTTAAATCATGAACTGTTAAATCATCCTTTACATTTATGTTCAGTCAGTTTCTCTGTTTACAGGAGTTCATGTGAGTGGTGGACAGCATTACACAGTAAAAGTATTCAGTGTCGTAACATAGGGTGTGACACTGAGCTTCCAGAGGACGAGATGCCAACAACAAGCTAAACACCTCCAACTTCCAAACTACAATCCTTTGAATTTTTTTTTTTTTTCAAATAATGTTTTATCGCATATTTTCATTTGGGCAGGACTTTCCTGTAAATTCAAAAGCTTTGGACTCAAAGATTGACTGGGCCCAAATGAAATACAATACACACTGTACTTAAGAGCAAAGACAAATCAGAAAAAAGAAATAACTCACTCATTAACCTCATGTAGTGTGATGGATGACTCTGTTTGTAATTCAGACTTTACCAGTTTGTAGACGGATCCCCAGCACGCTCACTATAAACTCCTACAAATGCTGCACTTACATGGATGCTGGCTGCAACTGTGTCCACCGATGCAAATCACAGACAGGCAGTGGGATGGACGCACACACACATACTTCTTACCAGCTGACTGTAGTGTTGCTAGGTTACTTGGTGAACTAGGCTACTACATGTAGAACATCTTTGCATAAATCTCACTTGGGTGTGCATACACCATTAAAGAGAGAGAGAGGGAGAGAGAGAGAGAAAGAGAGGGAGAGAGAGAAAATAGAGAGAATATCTGTCTATTGGGATCAGTAATAGTGATTAGCCTAAGCTCATCTTTTGTGGGCGCAGCCGCGTCAGCAATGCAAAAAAAATTAGGATTTATTTGTGTATGTTTACTTAAATATGTTTGAAATACAAATGGAAGCTTGTTTGAATTGCAAATGAGGTATACATGCAAAATGTATATGTGCATTTGCATACTGTATGTGTGTATGTGTGTGTGGTCGCTCATGCTGAAGCTTTGATGTAGGATTGCCATGTAGTAGCTTTGAGGGCACAGCCAATCCAGAGGTGGGCCAAGTCCTTTGCTTTCTTTCCTCCTTTTACCTTGTCTTTCCCATCCTATTGATTTCTTTTTGCTTTCTTTTCTTTCATGTCATGTCTTTTCATCTGCTCTTTCTTCCTTTCCTTGCATTTTCACTCCGTTTTTGTTTCTTTCCATTGCTTACCCAACTCCTTCTCTGATTTCATTACCTCTCCCCTCCATGTCTATCCTCTTTTTTCCTTTCCTTTCCTTTCCTTTCCTTTCCTTGTATTTGAATCTTTTTATTATTTCCATCACGCCTTTCCCTTCTTTTAGTCTCCCTTCCTCTCCCTGCAATTCCTTATTAGAGCAAACAAATATTAAGCTAAAACTGCAGTGCACAGTCTGGAGAACTCCAATATCTAACAGATGGAGGAGGCTTGATAACACTTAATCTCATTAAGGTGCAAAAGAAATAGTTTAGCAGTCATCTTGGCTAAACTTTAAGTGTTTACATCATTTAGTTAAAAGGCGGGCTAAGTGTCCGCTGTGCCACATGCTGCATTAATCAATGGCTGGATAGGTTTTACACAGACTCAGGTACAACAACACATACACAGCAACCTACAGATTCACAGAGAAAACTGTGCTGTGCTGAGACATGTTCTGTCACTCCTGGCAATAGGAATACGGCCGTGCAATAGGTGAGAAGTGAAAGACAGTGAAAAAATACCTTATTTTGAGGTAGAGCTGCCGTGTTGTTAACAATATTGCTTATCTCTGTCAAGTACCTCTTAAAAGCCCACACTAATTTATGTGATCAACAAGTTTAACATTGAGCTTTTTACCCTGATGCTGACAGAAACGATTCTAATAAGTGCGTGGATGCAAGTTCAAGCATTTATATCATCTCTTTATGCAATAGAAGCCTGATCTAAGAAGAGATACCAGTTGTGCTCTTAACTAAAGGCTCGTGCTGATGTTCTGATGATATAATGTCAGTTTTGCAGGTATTTGATCACAAGTTCATCCTAAAAGGAAGCCCATGTCTAGGCAAATTTCAAGACAGTCTATTGAATAGTTGTTGAGCCACTCCTCTCAAAATTTCAACCTAATAGTGTCGCTAGAGGAAAAGTCAGGGGATTACAATAGGATTCACTCTTTGGAAACCATATTGTCAGTAGAAAACTAGTAGCTGTGGCTCAAAAGAACACTGCCAATCTGCAAAGTCACATTTCTAAGGTGGCTTAAAATGTAGGGCTTTCAGTTGCTGGGCTTGGTGTCATAGTGTTAAAGAAAACTCAATTAACACAACTTTGGATATCAAGCACTTAAATGTATTGATGCTCAGCATTCAACTAACTGAGAGACTAGCAAAAACGTCCAGCGTGTTGGAAGACTAATGACTTGACTAGGGCTTGACCTAAAAAACTTGACCCTTGACTTGAATGGGAGGTTTCTGTCTAAGTAAAAAAATACAATATTCTCCACAGGCATAAAACCTTGAGGACAATGTGTTTGACTTTCATAGAAATTTTCATCATACATAAACCTCCAAATCATTGAAACTCTACTTTTTTCCTTCTTTCGTTGGGGGTGGAATTCTATTAACACGTCATTTATGTGCTGCACTACCAGACAAAAGTCAGCTGTTTCACTTAGTGCTAAATTTGACTGGCTGACTAGCTTGTGTTGTTACTGTACTCTTTTGTGTCAAATATCAAAGATAAATTAATGTGAAAGGGAAGAGAATGAGAGAGCAAAGGGAGAAAAAGGATAAATATGGCACATCTTGAATGCAGAGGTTGCAGCTGTGTGTGACATGAATGTGTAATTCAGTCTGCTGAATTCATATTCAGCACAGAGCACCGCACTCTTCTATTAGCCTAATATTCCCCAAATCAAATTAACTGAGGGTAATTCCATCTCTGTAATAGATAATATCTAATAGGATATACACAGTGTCATGTAGCATTACAGCCACTGTTCCTTTAAAAAAGACAGTTAGTCAGCCAACTCTGAAGATATCTGACATTTAGTTGTGTTATTTAAAATCACAAACACACATGCATTTGAATTTCATAAATTGCTGTTTTGGTTTGCAGCTGTCTTTCAAACTCCACACAGTGAAAAGTCAGCAGTGTTAAAAATGGAAAGGTCCCCTCATTCATTCCAGTCACCATTCACAGTTAAGAATCAATGAGAACTGCTCGCAGAAAACGAAGAAGCAAGAGATTGGGAGAGAGAGAGACAATCATGAGTCATTCAGTGAGGATACAGACAAAAGAACAAGTATCGCTGAGGAGGAGAAGTGAAAAAGTACTCTGCTATTGTCTCCAGTCTCATTAAGAGGCGCGAAATCAGCGCAATCTAACCAGGCAAAACAATGAGACCACACGAGTGCGAGGATGAAAAGAAGAGGGAAAACAGGAGATAATGAAGACTTCATTAATCAGCGCTGATACCAGTCCTCATTTATCATGCCATTGTTGAAGTCAATACAAATTCCACCGCTGAGATGTCCTTAAAAAAAGCCTGATTGCGGAAACTTTTCCACTTTTCTGTGACACAAATATAATCCGTAGAACTGCATGCTGAAAGAGAGTATTTGCCTGAGCAAGAATCCAAAAATCTTTATACACCCACTCAGTGGCCTGTGTTGAAATTTCCAGGTGGTACTCACGTCGAATATCCAATCAATTCAATGGAGTAGAACAAGAGGATTTGAATGCAGGAGTGAGGGGAACGACAGTGTCTCCCTGCTGTTAGTGGCTCACTGTGCTTTTGATTTTAATAGCAGTGAAAACTACCAGTTCAGTACAATGTTAGTGAGATAAAACTGTCAGACACAATGAAAATAAGACTGCAGGTGTAATAAAATTGTCAAAGAAGAGATCAAGGAAAATGTTAGGTTTTACTACGGCTTATTTGGAATGAATAATGCAAGAGAGCTCATTTGCTTTCAGCTGTAGCAACTAAAAACAGCGTAGGCAGTCACTTCTTATGAACTAAATTAGAGATATGTGAGAGAAAACATAAAAACATCAAAACTTTTTCACTTTCTCTTCCGTAGAATACCTTTTTTTCACTTAGATACTTGACTATGTTGGTCATACTGCAACAACAGACTGACGTGCTAAAACTAGGACATATAGACATTAACACATTAACAATTACAGCCTAAGTCAACGCCTGTAAAATATGACTCAAAAAGGCTTAAGGAATAATTTTGAGTGCATGCATGAGTCACTCTCAAAAGGTGCTATTTTACATATGTTTTTTTCAGCAGTCAGAAGAACTTTTAAGTGCTCCTTGCATTAAGTAGCAGAAGTATATAGAAGAAGTATATACCACAAAAAAATTGGATTTTTTTTTTTTTTTTAATGCTTAATGTTTTTCTTCAACCAGATTACTATAGATGGCAGTCATTAGCTCCAAAATATAATATTGCCACTGGATGAAGCTATCTCTTGGCCCAAATCAATAAAAAGCTGCTATTACCACATTTAAAAAAAAAATCCATATACTGTATCCGTATAGATATATATAGTATATTAATATTTAAACTTATTCCCATCTCTATTCGGGCTAGCTTACATGTATAAGTGAACAATACCCACAATTACACCATCTATACTTTTCTAAGGCTATTTGCTACATTGTGTATACACACTTATATCATCTGCACATTTGATTGCAATGAAAAAGGTGCGAGTCATTCTTTTCAAAGCAGACTCTTGTTGATTATTAGGTTTTAGAGAGAATATGAGGAAGCCCAGCAGGTAAAATTATATGCAAATTGAAATCTAATAAGTCAGCTGCCATCTTAGGCAAAGGCTGACAGTGTGCACAAGCTTACACATGAGGAGAACAAAAAAAAAGAGAAAATTAAACTTAACATCAGTAAATCACAAAAGCAATCTGTGGGTTTTTTAGGTATTAGGTAGGCATCTTATAATGTGTTTTGGACTAAATATTTTATTGAATGATATCATCTGTCATTTGCCAGTACAGGAGAACAGGATAGGACATGTATTTTTAAAAAAGGACAACCAAAGTTTGTCTCCTTTTCCAGTAGAAATATGCTGAGTTTTGCCAAAAATGTGTTGCAAGCAGAAAGTGATGCTTTATTATAAGTTCTAGCAAGATTTTTTGAGCTTTATCTATATGAACACAGTATCACTTCTATAGATCCGTCTTCAAAAAACACTGTTATGCTCATATGCATGTTGAAAGGTTTATCGGTTACTGTATTTTTTCTAGTGGCTGGTTCCTTGAGCAACTCAGTTGAGGGGTTAAGAAAATATCCATTTCTGCAGTCAAAGTTAAGTTGTTTCAGTCTTCAGTTGTTTGACTAGGTTAAACCAAAAAGCTACCTATTCACCAGAGTTACCAAGTTTCAGTGCAATACTCCCTCTTTGTGTCATTAATGCTCCACTGTAGATCAGCAAGGAACACTGAAGAAAGCCTGTCGTATTTGTCCAGCTCAGAACAGCAAAACCTTAAAGAAACTTTGTTAACTTTTATTAACATTCTTGCACAGAGCAAGTATGCAGATTGTGTCCCCAATCACTTGGACTGAATTCACAGTAGTACAGGATCCCCTAAATGTGACTCTGCGAGTCTTTCCTGACTTGAATAAAAATGAGTTTGCAAGGTCAAGGGGTTACAGTGCTTAATGCAGTGGATACTTCATTTAGAATTAAAAGAAATCCAAGGGATAAGTGCTAATTATCTCAGGAAAAACAGGCTGAGTGTGATGATGAAATTATGGCTGCATGCTGACTTGATAAATGAGATTTAGTGCTGCTTCTCTGAGATGTCTCTGTTCTTGTAGAGCCAACTTCAGATCCACAGATAACAAGGATCATGGAAGTAGTGGAGTACAGAGGAAAAGCTAACGAGTGCTAATGAGGAGAGAGCTCATGGAAACAACCACTTGATTACCTGTCCGCCTCGCAGTAATGGAAGACAATACACCAATGATTAATGTTTTTCCAACAGTTAAATTGCACTGCCTATGTGAGTTTATGTGTAGTACACACACTCTGTGCTATATCAGTCTCCCTTTACAACAACTGTGCTTTTTTATTTCTATCTGGGTGAGCCATGTTTGCATGCTAGGGGGCTTTAAGATTCTTCTAATGTCACACAACTTCACAGGCATCCAAATATATGTGTATGTGTGTGTATTTGCATGTGTCACTGAGAAAATGAGGATGGCCTGTCCATCATCCATCAGCAGAGACAATAAAGGCAGTCATGAGCCCTCAGAGAAATATCCATAATCAGAGAGAAACACACAGAGCCGAGATGACTCAGAGGGAGACGTTTGGCAAAACTTTCTGAGGAATTTTGGATCTCTGGTGAGTTGGAAACTGAATGAATGACAAGCCATCTGTGGGAAACAGATGAGCTAGACACCTACAGCTGAGAAAGCATTCCTACACAGAGGGAGAAGCTATATTCTGCAATCAAGGAGGCTAAATCCACCTAAAGTCAAATTTCCGCACTTTCAGAGGAGGCTGCTCATCTATTGTAGATATCTTTATGATGGAGTAGTTTTTTTCTTCAAGAAAGCTTCAATATTTTCTCTGGTAATCAGGAAGTCTTATCTTTTCAGATTTAAAAAATAAAATCTATTTTGTGCATTGGTGCTCGAGCACTGAGCTCAAAAGATAACCAAAACCAAAAGGTAAGAAGTTTACAGGAGCCCATTCCAAGGGCAAAGTAATGATGTTCTGTCTAACTGGATATTGAAATTGATTTTTATTGCTTGTAGTTAAGCTGCCTTTTAAATTTCCCCACATCCCTGGCTGGAAACCAAGCTGTATACCTATACTTTGGTCAAAGGCAATAAAGAGGGATGGGAGAGGATACAGATCCAAACAAGGGGGAAAAAAGTCACAAAACAGTATTTTTAACTTTGTTCGAACAGGCCTCACCCCCCTTAAGTACTGTACAGAGATTTTCCAACATATAGCTCTTATTTGTACTGAAAGAGCAGTAGCAGGTTTAAGCATGATACCAATCGATGTTTATTTCCATCAATATTTTATCCACTTGTAAGCCTTATTCATATAATCCCACTGTTGAACCCCAGAGCCACAAAGCAATTTAATTTTAACATGGTGGTACATGGAACCACTCTCAAGTGCTGGAATAGTAGAGATTCATTTAGAGGTTGAAGTGGTCGAATATTGTAATAGAAGTGATTTTGCGAAGCACTGTACAGTCTACAGTGTCGTATTTTAAGGGAATGCAAAGAGATGTCGGAGCTTTTCAAAGGAACAGGCAATATTTTTCTCACTTGAACTACTAGTATTGCAAAGACCTTCGTTTTTATCCAGTAAAACCACTCTCACTGTACTCCACAGTGCTTTTAAAGAAGCTAAGAGGTGCTGTTTGGCACAAAGTGAAGTGTTGCACTGTTATAGCTCTGCTTGATGTAGGTTTTAGAAAATAGTGGTAACACTCCATTGTATGTTTCATAAATCTAAATTTCCTTGTGTCGCTTCAAAGCTGCACTATCAAGACTTCTTATATTAACAAAAGATCAAATATGTGTGTGAACGTGTGTGTGTGTGCTTACTAGTAGTGATAAATCCTCTTGAGGCTAAAAGCTAACTCTGTTGCTTCTCCTTCTGGTTTTCTAGCTCAGTAAAACATTCATTAGCTTGATTTCCACTTGTAGCTGAGACAAACCCACCATAAACTGAATGCTAAGCACCAAACAGCAGACAGAAAACAAGTGACAGGTAGCTATGATCATAGTCGAGCATCAACCATGCAAAAATAGCCATAAATTTCTCACAAAAGTTAGTGGAAACCAAAACAGACCTTAAAGGTGAGAGGATAATGGACTGACTTACGTCAGGTGGTTGGAAATTAAACACTAATAAATTCAGATGCTTCATGTCTGCTGGTAGCCATAAATCAAGCCACAAGTAACTCATTTGTCTCAAGGCCAATTTATACAACATACCACAACCAGTCCCACAACACAAGTGATTATAAGTCAGATGTTGTAGTTTAAGCCTGTTCTGTGGCCCCAAACGTGCATGTTTCCCAGTGAGAAACTTTGTGCTTACTTATGTGATTAAAAAACAGAATATTTAACTGTGACTTGCTGAAACATGTGCGACATTAACCTAAATAAAGAGATGTAGGAGTCAGCCACAGTCAGCTGTGCAGTCTGTTAAATCACAAGTCTGGTAGTTAACAAATAAACGATAACTTTGACGCTAACATCATCCTACACTAATTACTATCAGCTTGGCGGGGTTAGCAAAAGTGTCTTTTATTGCCTGTGAATCAAACTTATCGTTTGTATCAAAAGTAGAGCATTTTTTTTATGAGCAAGCAGCAGGGAGTCACTGACTTATGGAGCTCAGGGGGTTGACAGTAAACTACATCAGTGGGAGGAGAGCTCAGACAAGGTGCAGATGTGTTAAGGAAGCTTGGTGTGGAGGTTCGTGAGCATCATCAGTTCTGCCTCTCACAGGAAGCTGATCTCTCTAATCAGAATAAGCAGCTTGTCAGTGCACACTTCTCATCATCTAATTAATCACAATCAGACAGGAATCTACAACACATTAGCGCTACCTACACATCCCACATATTCACACATCCACGTCCACACATACACATGCTATAACTTTGTCTGGCTGGCTATTGGTGGGTTTTTGTTCTCCTCAGTGTACTCTTGGATGTGTACAGGCATCTGCGGTGCAACCTCACTGTTCCAAGGGCACCATGAAAGCGGAACGATTTGGGCTCATCACACCCACACTAACCCTTAAAGGCCTTAACTTCTCAGCCAGCTGTGACGAGGAGGGGTGGAAAAAAAAAAACATAGAGTCAATCAAAGTAAAGATTAAATCACAAAAGCTGAGACTGAGAGAGGGTGGGGGGAAAAAGAAGCGGGAGATTCGCTCGGCTGGGGAGAGGGAGCGATTTAAGGAGCGCTGTCAACCACTCGTTTCCATTCTTGACTCCTTGAGGATCAGAGGAAAGCTTGGTGTCATTCGCCTGTCTGCTCTTTGATGTGTGCTGTGTAAGAGATGAGGCTCCTAGCCTTTCATGTCGTACTTTGTATTCAGGCATCCCAACCCTGGCGAGAATTACAGTAAGATAGTCATTTAGTTCAAGCTCATCACACAGCCGATTTGCTTCTTCAGAGGCGTTCGACTGTGCTTATGTTAAGGCTGCGCCCACTCTGACAAAGGGCTTCAAGCTGTATTTCACTGCACAAAATAAGGAAAGGAAACACAGGAGAAAAATATCAGGAAACTATCATTTTAGGATTAGTACAACAATGCTAAAATGATATGATACTCAGTTTTTTACTACTGTGCCCTGAACATGGTACACTCACCAGCACTCAGAAATACAAAAATAGTTTACTTTGCCCTTTAATCCACAATGTCACATCCACGTACAGAAGTGGACAGAGTTTAAAGGGTATGCAGTGCTTTCCTGAGCCAAAGGTACATCTTTGTCTGAGCTCATAGATTTAATATAAAGCAAAAGTGGTATTCAAAGGTCAGCGTTTGTTCTGTTAACAGCTCTCGACTGATGTTCGAGAGCTTCAGATTGCAACAATGATATTAAATCATCAAGCTGTTATTAGCTCTAAGAGGTACGCTTCTGATTGGTTCGTCCCAATCTGCAGGAGGAGCATGATACTGATATTTGTGGTGATCTTTCCATCTTAAAACACTGGGCAGATTGTTTTGCTGTGGCAATTCTTCAAAAATCTTTTCTAATGTACTGAAATGCAGAAAATATTGGATTTAGTAACATCTATCAGCCACCTGAAGGTCACATTTTCCTTGACGAAGCCGTCTTTCTCATAGTAGCTATTGTGCAAGACTAGGACTTGCTGTGTTGATGTTCTGTAGGCTATACTCAGCCATTCATTTACTGCAGCCATCACTCTATTCAGTGCCATATGCTTCCACTATAACTGTTCACTCTGAATAGACTGGGATACATAAAGGGCTTTAATGGCCCAAACACACATGATGGTTGGAAATTCAAAGCTGACACAAAAACATTGACGAACACCTTTACGGAGTCTTGACGTTGTAAAGAGCTCTGACACAACAGATGAGAACTCCTGAGTTAGAAAATCAGCTGCAACAAAATCAACTGAAGAGCTCTTTTCCTGCTTGTCTGTGACATAACAATTCTTAATAAAAAAAATGTAAAAAAAACCCACAATCCTCTCGATCTCTCTTTGTTATGGGCTACCTATCCAGTAATGCATCATTCTATCTTGAGACCTGTCACATTAAGTAGTACATTATGTAATGAATGGTTTGAAATTTTGGAAAATATCCTGCACTCTCTCTTTCCTGCCAAAACTGAAACAAGCGATCAATACCCGTCTTGTGTCCGTAGGCTACGTAAAATAAAAAGATTAAACTGGCACACAGTCAAATTAGCTTTGTTTAGTTTATAATAAATATTGAACTGGCCTCTGGTATCAAAATCTACCTACCAGCATCAAATCATATCATGTGTGTTTAATGTATAAAAAAGGAGTGTAAAAACAACAATTAGCTGATAATAAGCTAATAATAAGCAACTGCTTACCATATAGGAATAATAATGGTGTTGATCTTCTCATCTAACCCTCAGCAATAAGGCAAATATGCAGATTTCTCAGATTACCACTCTTTTGCTTTAAATATCATTTAAAGGTTCACAGGGGTTGCTATATGGTCAACTGGCCCACATCTGCTCAGAAGCTCACTCAGTAAAGCTAGCTATTTTACATGTTATACCTTTGCTATTCAATCTATTCAAAATCAATTTCTGCTGCTTGTCAGGCAACCAGACAACAAGGCCACAAGACTCAGCAAAGCTGCACTTCACCCTTCTTCCAGGCTTTATTCATTATTCTTGTATAACTGCCTGCTGTAGCACACAGACATCAATCTCCTCATCTCAGCTCTTGAGGAGAAAGTATATAAACACTGACATTGGCAATAATATATGAACAAAGTTTACAGACTGTTACTTGCTTGATTCTAATCATCTATTTAAGTGGCGTGTTGAGTGCCAGTTATGTCACATATTCTGGCAAAAAAGTTTGACCTTTGATTTGAGTGACAACAAAATAAAGACAAAAAAAACTCTCTGTGTGTATCTGACCTGTGCTGTGTAATCCAGTGGAAAGGTTAGCGAGCAGCAGGCTGACTCATACCCAAAACACACAAGAATGCAAAAACACCCACATGTCTGCATGCTAACTCGCTGCGCACGACAGAGCAGGTTGAAAACACAGAGTCTCTGAAAAGGTCAAGGGTTGTGGATCAATTCTGACAGGGCCACTGGGATATGGACACAGATGGCGCATAATCTTCCATCCCCTCTGAATTATGCAGTGTAACTCTCCCTTTCTCTCTCTCTCTCTCTCTCTCTCTCTCTCTCTCTTTCTCTCTTCCCATCTCTCCTCACTGGCCAAAATCACAGCCAAAACATTCATTCAGACCTACTTTTTACTCTACTAAAAGCCGTTGTTGGTTTACACTCTTGTGGCACAGTGATAGAGAGCTGATGCCCAAATTAACCAAAAATATTTTAGGAATAATAGAAAATGTCCAATTATCTTCATTTTGACACAATTAAATATTTAATTTGCCAAAAGCAGAAATACACTTGAATTGGAGGACAAACCTGTTCCTCTTGTCTCATCTTTTGCACCGTAATTACATACTCATATCAATTTTTTTTTAACAGTTCACAGTGCTATTCCCAACACTGAATACACATACAAAGAATATTTTAATTTTAATTTTGATCTAACAATTCAAGTTTAAACATCCCTGTTTCAATTTTAAGACAAACTTCAAATCCAAATTAAAGAGTAAAATCACTGGGATCACACTCTACCTTTGCATGCAAAATTTAGTCGTTCCATTTGGCCAAAATTATTATTTAACGGTCACACAGGTAATTCAATTATTGATCAAAGTAAAGGGCTTTGCCTCAAAGCAGATTTGAGATCAAAAACACATTTTTGGACAAATTCAGCACAGCTTTCTACTGTCAACAAAAGCAGGGACAAAGGGAGGGATAGCACCATGTCGGCTGTATTTATAATGCATCCTTTTGTGCATAACTACAGACCACTGCAGAAATAATGACAATGACATTAAAGAGAGCAAAAACAAATGATATACGCGGGATATGGGAGGGATGCACACAAAAGAAATAAAAGAAGAAGAGGACATAGGATGAGCTCCACTGCCTTTCAATTACTGTCCCCTCCCTTCTTATGCTCCTCCAGCTCTCATCTAAGACAGAGCTGTGAAATTGAATTGCTGAGCACATCTCACAAACAAAGCAACTCTCCAACCTTGCTGGGTACAGAAGGAATGACCAGCGGCATGACGGCAACAACACACCCATGTCAGAGCCTGATAAGTTCAGTAACTGTTGGAATACAATAAGCCAGTCTGAGGTCTTAAATCAAAAGTGCAGTGGAGCAGCTGAAGGGACCAATGAGGTGGAAGCCAGTGGTGCACTGTATTACTATTCTTGGGTCTGTGCTCCAGGATACTTGCTGAAATTTGGTCCTCCAAGTAGTGAGTGTGGAAAAATGTAGATTGGTTCACTGATAGTTCAAACAAAAATCTTGATTCTTATCTCGTTCCTGAGCTCCCCTCCACACTGGACATGTGGAGGGGAGCTCCCTGAGGCGATCCACAGCTCCTGTGATAGCTTCACACCTAACAGAGCTAACTTGCAGCCAGTAACAGGTTACTTCAGTCACAATTGCAATCCAGAGACAATTGCTGAAAATGTTTTGATGCGTTTTTTAAGCTTCTTTTTTTGTAATTTGTCACTAACTTCACAAAGACTGGCTATGTGAGCAAAACAATCAGTTTAATTGTGACCAAGATGAATTGGCAAAGTACTGTTCAGAATGAAGAGGGCACTTCTGCACTCATACGCAGTGTCATTTTCTCTCTGAGTAAATCAAAAAATCATTTAGATTAATCTGAGTGGCACTGAACTTTCAGTGACAGCCAGCCTGTCTGACACATGCATGTTGAAATCTAATGACTGAAGTACAGAAATAGCCCACGGAGCACAAATCTTCACCTTCAGTATGCAAGAAATGCCTTATGGAGAACAGCCTTATTGTTCCATCTGAAGAAATCTAAGATTACAACAAATAAGGTTGAAGAGTTTTAATATCTCCTCGGGGGAAAAGCTCACCACAGGAGGCTATCAGTGTTTATGTACTGTAAAAATATCTTACACAACAAGCAATTTTGCATTAAATTTGATGTTATATAAATATATATTAATTTGACATTTAAGCCTGCATTCACTGATGTTTTAGCCACATAAACATGTGAACACCACAGTGACATGTTATCACAAATTGAGTTAGCATGCAGTTGACTAATTATTACACAACAACATTAGCATTTACAAGCATTAATGTTCCTGTCAACCATGCAAATTTAAGTCCAAGATTCATTCAACTTTCAACTCAGTTTTTTGTCCTGAGGGAAATTTCTCGATCATAAGCTTAATGAAATAAGCTGCAATGTTTGCATGACTTCCCCAAAAATACACACAAAAGACACACAATAACAAAATTTCAATCCAGTCACACTCAACAAGAATAACAAAAGGGAAAAGGGCAGTGTAGCTTAAGATGCTACTGGCCTGCCTTTGCTGTTCCACTCCTCACTGTGTGTTTGTTGCCCTGAGCTTGAGGCACAATGGACAGTCTGCCTGGTCCTCTTGGGCCTCAACCCCTCCCACCTCGGCTGCCCTGGGGCACCTCTGGGCCTATCAACGTTTCCTCAGGCCCACAGTTGGTGATCTAGTTTTACAAGCGGACACATATGGGATCCCTCTATTATTCATACTTCAGGGCGGTGGAGTATTGCACCATGGTGCCACAGTGGGAGGGGGGCAGAGGGGGTGTTGCTTCTGAGTCTCTACCGAGCACATATTAATGTGTGTGCGTTCATTATTTCTAGATGATAGAGGCATTCAATTTTGACACTGCATTACACAACATATCAGACGATCCCCATACAGCATAATGAACCAACACACCCACCCACTCGCGGACATGCACACACAACCACGCACACACACACACAACACACACATACATACAGAAGTAGTGGTTGAAAGGCTGTCTATGTACATGTAGTTTAGAAAATACACACAGCAAAAATGCAAACACATGCAAGTATTAAATGAAATCAGAAAGAAAGAAGCATACACATGCTGACAAAGTGATTCAAAATCTACAGGACCAGCTCCTCACACAAACACAGAAGCACACACAAATGCACACACACACACACACACAACACTGAATTCTGCTTGTACATGAGTGGGCCTCCTGACCAGCACAGAGGAGCTGGGAGTGAATTACAAACCATTATCCCTTGCACTAAAGTAGTTATAGCAGAAATCTGAGAGCCCAATACCAGAGTGAAGAGACAGAGAGTATAGACAGAGGAGGGTGTGGGGTGGTGGGATAAATCAGAGCAATGGAGAGAGTGACTTTAGGACAAATGGAAACAAAGAGAAAACAGATGGGGAGAAGTTGATGGAGGGATAGAATGACAGGGGAAAAACAGATTGAGAGTGGTGGGAAGGAGTGAAACATCAGCTCTTGACATTTCTCTGCCACTCTAAGGTGATTTTGGCTGATGGTATACCTTTTGGGTTTGTTTTTTTTTCTCATCCCTTACACCTTACCCATTCTGTTCTTATCTCACCCCCCTCCCTAACAGTCCTTGCCCTCTCTTTGTCCCATTTTCCTTCAACACTCTGTCACAGGTTTATGGTTTCATTGGAAAGATGACATCACATTAGTCACACTGTTTTATCAAATGTCATTATCATTTCACAGAACTCTTGTTCTGTGTGTGTGTGAGTGTGTGGGTGTGTGTGTGTATGGCGTGTGCTACTGTGTCAGTAATGTCACATCCACTCTTGGCAAGAACAGAAGATTTATCCCTATGGGGACTCATCTCAGAGCTCTCTGAGAAAATATGAATAAAGAAAAGTCAAGAAGGGGTTAGAGGAAGCAAAAAAAGAGAGATATGGAAAAAAAGGGTGTGTGTATTTGTGTGTCGGAACATTTAAGAGAATTTAAAAAAAGTTCTAAAGGGGTTGGGAACAGATGAGGACAGAAGTGAAAAAAGTAACAAGCAATTACGAAACAAGGGACAAGAAAAAAAAGGATGAGCAAAGTGATAAGGACAGGAAGTAGAGGAGGGATACAGAGCAGCAATGTCCTCGTGGGGTGGGGACGGGGTAGCGGTGGTGGTGGTGGTGGGTGTGAGCCGGGGATAATCCTTGTATCCCATTGTCTTCTGTTTTCAAACCAATTATTGTCATCTGCAGCCCCATGAATAAGAGTTAATGAGGGGAACAGAGCTTTGGAGTGTCAGGGCACAGTCAGGGGAGCCGAGATAAAAACCGAGGATGGAGAGAACAAGGGGATGCGAAGGGAGAAGTGTGGTGGTGATGCAAAGTAACAGAATGTAAAATAAGTGAGAGAGAAGATAAAAAAGCCAAGTGTCAGGGAAGCAGTGGGCTCAGTGATGCATTTTGTATGCCCTACACTTTTCTCTCTGCTCTGATACATGTCTTGCCTCGTGAAAATCCTTGATCCTTATTTTTATCTTCTTCTTCTTTCTTTTCTTTGGTATCTCCCCCCGCCCCCAAAAATAAAAACTAATCACCATTCATCTGGTTTGGCATTACATTTCTATATCTCGGTAATTCAGTCAAATCAAATACTCAGAACCTAAGTCAAATATAAGCTGTTTATGGAAAAAAGATCCTTTCATGCAAGCAACATAGATGCGGTTGTTTTTGAATTTATGTCCCTCCTACCTAATCTTCATCTGATCTTTTGAGATGTTTTTACTGCTGTGCATTATCAAAATAGCACACTATGTGCTAAATGATACTAAAATCAATCAATCAATCAATCTGATGGCAATAAATGTGTACGTACTCTGTTGAATGTTTTCAGTTGTGAATATACAACTTACTCAGAGCTACCACCCCAGGCTTCTCTCTGCATTCATTCGACAGGTAGTCTGCTATAAGCTGCTTTCACCATGGTAACCATACGTGCCACGTACCATTTTTAAATTCAATCCAGGCATTCCAATGTCTCTACACTGCTCCTCATAATATAACTCAGCCACTGGTCTTGTAAGTAATGTCTGACTCTTAACCTTGACTTACCTGTGATCAGATTTTTTAACCTGACTGTGAACAAAAGTACACATTTATTTAAAATACAGTAAAATAACATATTTGTTACATTTGTGTCATCAGTTGTTCTTGTATAATGCTTATACCACTTCCTGTCATGTATATTGTGTCAAGTTAATAAAAGAAAAAATACAATGCAATATGCTAGTACTTTAAGCTGGAAGCCTAATGATGGTGCACTTGTTCAATACTTTCATCTCACTGCGATGGTTATTAATAGTTCAAGATTATCATCACTTTTACTTTTAAAGTTTCATTTTGTTTGGATTTAAAACTGAGCACACTTAGAACTGTATGTGAACATAACTATAGAAAATCTGAAAGTTTGAAGTTTGTTTGTATTTGTGTCTATTTAAGGCAGTATTAGGTAAAAATTGGTATTGTGTGCACCTATGTTTTCTGACTGAAACTTTCATAAAAATAAATCTCATTTTTGATGGTATATTGTCAGTCTTGATATATATGCTACCTAGCAAGAAGGGGGCTTGTTGTGACATTCTATGTCCTGGAAACTTATGTCTTCAAGTTACAGTCAACTTCATCATGTTGAGCGCTTGTAATCTGAACCAGAGATGCTTTGCTGCTAACATCATGGCTGTAGCGCTCAGCGGCTAAAACTCTGTCAAAATAAGCTATACTTTACTTAAACAGGAGATAAAACAGGAGTCAGCATCATGACTAACACACAAGAATCGAGCAAGTGCAACAACATAAGACACATAACTTAGCAAGCCAGCTAAATTACTCTCTCACCAAAAACTGAAATGCCAACATTTACTTTTGCCTCATGCTCGATCACTTTACTTTTTCTCTTCTTTTTTGCTTCCTCCACCATTGTCCTCCCCTGTCTCTTTGCCTGTTGTGATGTCACAAACAAATAAAAACTGGTTTGACTCTAACAGTCCTCCTATCTCAGCCTCTTGCTCCACTAGTCTTTTCTTTTCCTCTAAAAACTTCCCTTTTTCTACCTTTGTCCCTGTTATTTATATCATATTAAGGATGCTGAGCTTGTATTCACTGCTGGGCTTGCTGGCTTCTGGTGTGAGCCCCTCCCCACCAAGATACACACATCATACACACCCCTGACACAACTCTCACACACACACACGCAAGGTGTGTACAAGACTTGAATCTGCTATATTTTACAATTTAAGCACTGTACCTTTCTCACTTTACCAGCTGGTTTCTGTGACAAATCTGTTTTCAACCCTCTTATTACCTGCATCAACAACTCACTCACAACTGAGAATGAAATGCAGCGAGAAAGATTGCAGTTACAAAAAAAAAACAGATGAAAGGTGATAATGACAAATAAGGATGAGATTTTTTTTTCGCCGGTTTTTGTATGCATGATTGTGCTTATTAGCGTGTTCGAGATGGAGAGAACGTGGCAGAGAAAGAGAAATAAAGAGAGATAGCCCAGCAGTGATGAATTAGAGGGACAAGCAGGAAAACGCTTGGAAGCTTTCACCTTCCCTAGAATATCTTGACGCTGCATTCTTGTCACTCGCATGCATGATCAATGAGATAATGTGTGAGGAATAGAAGAGAGGGGAAAAGGAGAGATATCTCACTGCTCTTAGTCAGCGGGGAGAGACTGTCATTATTGCCCATGATCGACCTTTAATGTGAAAGCACATGCATGTGTTCACAATAATATGCACCCACTTATTATGTCTATATTGCTTTAAAATCCTATGAGGGCCCACAGAGCCGCGGAGCTCCCCCTTATCAAATCAATGTAAACACTAAGTCACCATTAAAACAGGATCACTAGAGGCGTGAGAGCAGCATTGTTGGTTGATTATGAGCAAACACAATAAAAAAATACATCTTGGCAGGATTACTGCTAATCTGTAGCTGCAATACATGTCATCCACTGATATGCATATAATTGGCATAGTAATTATTAAATGACTTCTGTACATTCAAAAGTCAGGATCAAAAACAAATTTTCTACTTAAGGAAGGTTTGAAACTTCTTATTGTCTGTTTTGTCTTAATGAAACAATGAGTTTATTAAAACTGAATGTGTCATTTCTGTATCTCATAGCAATTAACTTAAATAAAAGCAGGGTGGAATTTACAAAATTTGGCTTGGGGACAGCAATTCATTTTTGAAATATTAGGCCATGATAGAAAGCAATGAAAGAGGGCTTGGCAAAGACTCGAATCTCTAAGACGCAGAGATGTCAGGCCATTTATCAGCCGGGAAGGGCCTGAGCAAGACATCAAATCATGACCAGCATCTTATCGCAGCTTACCTGATGCATAAACACATCAATCACCACTGCAAAACAGTTACCAACTTTGTCTGGTCTTGTCTGCAGAGTTGTTAAAGGATGCAAAAATCACAAATTAGTCAAATGTTATTACATTATCAAGTCAAATGGGATTTTGAGAAATATATCACAGCAAAGACAGATAAATCATGTAAGTTTCAAAAAATGGCCCATCAGCATCTTAAACTTCAAAATAATTCTGCAAAGATGGTTTCAAAGTCTCATTTTGCAAGAGACTTGAACATTTTATGTTCAAGTTAAGTGCAGAGAACTGCAGAGATTAAACTCCAATCTTTTGCTCTAGAATAAGAGTCTGCAGCCATGTTATGACCTCTGCGAGGTTGCGCCTAACCACAGCGGTGTCTTATGCTAAACACTAATGTCCGGGACTGCACTGAGCCCTGGATGAAAAAACACAGCTTCCTTATTCATTTCAATAAGTCCAGTTCAGCCACAGAGTAACACTGGGCTCTCTGACAAAAAATCCCTCAGGATCGCCTGCGAAAAAAGTTGAAACAGCTCAACTTAATCCAGCAAGAAGCTACATAAACCTATGTAATACGTGTAAAGGATTATTCCTTAATATGAACACTGGTATTCTGCTGCTTACGTGGAGGTTGTCACAATGAAGGATACGGAGATTGCCCCCGTGATAACTTTTTTGGACTTCTGAAATAGTTGCACACTCATGAATTTGTCACTTAAACTGAACTCTCTTGATTAATGGTTCTAAAAACAAGGAAAAGGACTCTCAGAGGCCCTTGAAGAGTTTACAGGGGCCCCAAGCAAAAAGGGGAAATAGTTCATTCTCACTGTAAATCTATCCACAAGCATCAAAAAGACTGAATGCGTGTATACACGATGATGTAATATGTCTGAATAAAACAAACTAAATAATTTGTTATTTTTTAAAGATGTGTTTTTAAAGAAACTGTGTTCACTGTTTTACTTTTTTTTACAATATAAATCTATTGTGCATAACATTAGTGCTGTGCGGTATGGCATAACACTTACATCAAAGTATAATTTGAGGCACAAATGGTAACGGTTTAAATTATGGTATATTCAATTTTCTTATGGTATATTCAATTTCAATATATAATAAACACCTCTGAAAGGATTAAACAGTGGTATGGTTGGCAGCAATTACTGTGCTCCTAACTACATTACCAGGACATACTTCACATAGTGCAGAGGTTTTGAGAACATTTATGCTGCAAAAATAGATCCACACAACTCACTTATGATTACGAATCCCGTGACAGGGTCTACTGACCAGCACAGTTTAACTGAAATTCATAATGTTGGAACAATTTTTTCTAGTGTACTTTCTACACTGTTTATACTGTCCACACTTACATCACATGATGCTGTAATTGCATGGACCAGCCAACAAACAAAACTGACCTCAAATCCTGTCACACTTCCTGGGGGCTTGCTTAACCAGGTTTACCGTGTTCACCTTTGTTTACTTGTTAGCATGCTAATCTTTGCAAGTTTATAAAAAAAAATGGCGTATAGCTTAAGCTAATGAGAATGTTGTGAGTTTAATCATTGAGTGTCAGAAAAGAGATATATGTACCAAATTTCATGGCAATCCAATGCCTTTTAAATTATTTCCTTGCTGATTTAAATGGTACACCAACTGCCCGACAGGCATGCTGCAAAATAGAGCAGAGAGTAATTTAAAAAAGTTGAAGACTAAAATTTGTATTTATTTATTTTTTTTAAGAAGTCACACGACACTGAATGACTATTGGTTGACATTTTCTGCAGTGAGGCCTCGTGTAGTGGCCATTAGCTTGTTTTGTGCAGAGCTTTCTGACTGCAATCTTTAATTCTACACATTTAATTGGCCTTCAAGTAACTGAAAACTGCACTGATGGAGACCAACTTAGGCTGAGTGTTTAAACTCCTGGCTCTATCACTTACTGATTATGCCTGGATTTTGTGCCGCTCAGTGTAGGGACCTCCCTCTCCTGTTTTCTGGCTCGGGCATATTTGTGTAGATATACTAGTGTGAGAGTGGGTGTGTGAGGGTGTGTGTGTGTGTTCTAGGTGATGGGCGCTGGTCATGCGATCCATGCTGCTGTCTAATTATCCAGATGTGATGGATGGCTTTGATTAAATCATATAAAGGCTGAGACAGTCACTGCTTCCCTCTGCCTCTCTCTCCCTTTCTTTGTCACACACACACACACACACACACACACACACAAACACACACACACACGTAGACACATTAAAATCTGTACTCTTCAGTCTCTCCTATTTCCTTCTCAGTATGATATGGGACTTGAGTATTTCAGAAAAGATGAGGCCCGCTTTCAACATTGATAAAAGATATCCATAAATCATCTGGAGTGATAGAGAGGGGGAGGGGGGGAGAGAGAAAGGCAAGATAGACAGATAGAGAGAAAGTGCAGATAAAACAGCCCATCAAAAAGAAGATAATATAACAGTTGTTTTCAAATAATAAAACTTGCTAAAGGTTATCAAGTGAAAAGGAAGTGACTGATTTCTTCCATGATCAAATGAGCAAGAAAGTCTTTGGAACAATTCTATTTATCATAATAATTATTTATTGAATTAAGCTGAAACTCTTAACATTTCTCAACTATAAATCGAGTCCAAGTTTTTGCATTTTCTCTGAACTTGCCAACACACTGGGGTTTTAACATAAAATAAAACAGAATAAATGCAGGTCTGTTAAACAACAACCTTGGACATGTTTATTACATGTTTTTTTGTTATGTCTTTTTTATTTTCTTGTCAGTAATAAAAACTTAGAGCTACAGCTTTTGACAGTGACAGATGGCCCTCCATTTGTGCAGCTCTCCAAAGAATCAGGAGAGTAAATAACGTTTTCTGATCTGGAAAATTACACAATCGTGTAGCTATAATAGTAAAAGTTTCTTTTTAAATGGTGACTGCAATAGAAAAAATAAAAGAGTACGTCAAATAATATTAATCCTGTACTAAGTTGTTGTGAAAGGGTCAGCATGCAGGACTACCAGAGTAAAAAAGAGTCCTAGCCAACCTCTCGGATCTGATGCTGATAAGCTGCACTACAGATAATCAAGAAACACAACTGATAACCTGTTCTTCTGCAGGCTCAGTTCTATCTGCTTCTTCACAGCGACAAAAAACAAACAACACACTTCCTAATATCCTTCCTTATGATAATCTGTCCTTCAGTGCTACAAAGAAAGCTGCTGTTTAAAGTTTTACTCTTTAAGAAACTATATGCTGACAGGAGACTGGACACGGAGCAACAAAGCCTTATGCACAAGCAAACATTTGAGTACAGATACACACATGAAAACAATAATGTATACACACCCACACACAGACAGCCATTCAGAAGTGGGACTTGAGTAAGGGGGAAAAAAATTGAGAGGAGTGACTCATCCCTGCAAAATACACCTCATATGACATCATTTTAAAGTCTTTGATGAACTTTTCTTGAGAATTATGTTACATTGTAAAAAATTCAAAGAAATCTCAGTTAACAGACACGGCATTGATCAATAAAAATGCTATATACTGAAATACAACATTTATGAACACATCTGCATTTAGCAGAACCTGTATTTTCCAAACTATTTTCTCAGGCTATTTAATTTCATGGTATTAATCGCTTGTGTAAGGAGGGTTCCTTTCGAAATAATAAGATACAGATGACTAATTTCGTGTTAAAAATCCAATAAGAAT
Organism: Acanthurus leucopareius; assembly: GCA_029814765.1. Taxonomy (NCBI): domain Eukaryota; kingdom Metazoa; phylum Chordata; class Actinopteri; order Acanthuriformes; family Acanthuridae; genus Acanthurus; species Acanthurus leucopareius. The sequence goes on along the minus strand of JAQMCX010000020.1, from coordinate 1,100,260 downwards.
TGCAACTGTTTTAAATAATTCATTAAGGTAAAAAAGCTAATTACATTTTAATAGTTTATTGTTACTTTTCTAATAAATATTTTAAATTTAAATTCAAAACTTAATTTCTGTCAACCAACCATGGTTACATTAACTTCCTAAAGTTGTTCCTTCAGGTCTGACTTCAAATGTTCAATGTTAACAGCATTTTGCTGCTAAACGAAATTTAAACTGCATAGTCTGATTTCACAAGGATAACGAGCACTGAAAGGCACTTGTGTCAATTTGATGTGATGGTCACCTGCCTTGCTGCGGTCGTCTGGTTGCAGGTACATCATACTGAGGTTGCCCAGAGCAATGAACATTGATTTGATTGGAAGATGAGAGTACAAATTCAAAGAGGAGAACCAATCAATTAATGACCCCTGAGGTTTACCATTTAGTAACCTACAAGGTAAAGAAAAATACACCATAATTCAAGCAACAATACTTGTGCTTTACTGATAAAATCTAATCAAACCATGAGTTGAATTGACAACAGTCTGGGAGGTTATAGTGTTAGCAGGATGATTCCCTTAGAAAACTGATATTTTTAATACAGAAACTGTCGGACATGGAAGAGAGCAACTAATTCGTCACCTCTGAGTCAATTATTTTCACATATTAGGACAGCTCATCATGCGCTATCGCTTCAATAACACACACTTGTCAGAAGTGAATTGCCCTGCACATCCCCTGACAGCAATGACATGTATGGTACATTACCGTGGCAACAGTACAAACCCATGCTGAATACAGAGGGGTTTTCAGTTCTTACACCAACACTTGTGATTTTACTCTTCATCATCACACAAAGACAATATTTAAAAAAAACAAAACAATACATGGATTCATTTCACACATGCTGGACCCAATTCATCAATATCACTTACCTATCTGTGTAATACAAACCTAATCTTTATACAAACATGCACAGACCCATCTCAACCAGTTAATAACCTCCAAGTACTGAAAATGACACCACTTGTTTTTTTCCCCTCATTTTACACATGAACAAGAGCACCGTTACATCTTAGGTGGTGATGAACTAGTCAGTAAATAGGGAGGATAAATAAATTAAATGACAAATGGATGGGAGGTAGATAGAAGACAGTTCAGTGGTTTGAGCAAATTAGAGAGGAAGAGTAGATCCAGAGTGATTCCAGACACCAGATGGACTGAAGAATGCTGGCGTCACAGCAGTAACAAAAGACTCAAGAGAAAAGGAGAGAGAGGAGAGGGACAAGAGAGTGAGGAAAGGAGGGGACCGAGGCTAAGAATAGTAGTACAACCTCAGGCCAGCACAATCGGTCGGCCCTGCCTGCTATTTTTTACTTTACTACTGTGCCAGCCAACATTCGTCTGACATCTTTCTCTCCTGCCTTTCTGTATCATTCTCTCTATCTATAATTTTTTAGAAATGTAAGGCCAATTTTGTCTCGTTGACACCAACATTTCAAGGCAACAATTGGTGCATTGTGTGGCCTCGAAAGAGCTGAACTGCAAACCCACGCATGGTAGGTACAACTCAAACTGTTGTATACCATGAATGAGGATTGCTGCTTCAAAAGCAGAATATCTACAGAGGGTAACTCAATCGATATTGCTTCACACGTGAGATCAAACACGAGACACTAGAGGCCATGGAGAAAGAACAGAGTGAGTGGCATGCTTCTGATCCCCACTTTCTTAGAGCTGCTTCACTGACGTTGGTTAATCCTTGAGAGGTTCCACTGGGAACCCTCGTGCTCTCCTACAAGGGATGGATTTCAAGGACACACAAGTCAGGAGTGGGATTTGAATGTGAGGGTGCAGGTGACAAGTAGCTGCAGGAATTACACTTACTTGAGTGTGTGTGTGTGCACTTGCATAACCTCTACTTACCAGAGTCCCATCAGAAAATAGTGCTCCATGTCTTCAGGTAGAAAAACCGGCAGCTGAATAAACTCGCTCCAATCACTCTGCAGAGAGGAAATGACAAAGAAAACAAGAAAAAACATCAGGGAAGCTCCAACTGCAAAAAGCTCAGATGAGCTGATTTGTGCGAACCCATATTGTACCTGGCAGGAAGCGTTTAGCTGTGGTTCTCTTTCATTTCTCTACTGTGTGTCCCTCTCTCTATCTCGGGAAAAGCACCCCTCCCCATAAGCTCCGACCTGTAAAATAATCCCTGGCGGTGCCTGAAGATGCAGTGTGGTGGAAAATGTACGGCTGTTCCTGTTGGTCCCGAAACAAGAAGCTCCCTAACTGCCTGGCTAATGCTACAGCTCCCCTGCTTGGAGCACTAGGCCCTGAATCCACAAATAGAGGAACGACGGGAGGATACGAGGAGGGGAGAGCAAGGGACAAGTAGGGAGGGAGAGAGAGAGCACAATTAGCGATTGAAATATAAGAAATGGAAAGAATAAAAAGACAAAAAAAGACAAAAGAGAGAGAGAGAGTGGAGGGGATGACTTAGAGGCTAACAGCTTAATTGAGTGTGTGCGGTGTCCAATTACCTCCTAAAGGTAGCAGGATGTGTAAAATCAGTCCGACTTCAGCAAAGCAAAAAAGACAAACAAGGCTTACACAAAAATAAAAATAGTAAGTGAGTCATTTGATGTGAGAACACGTGCATGCACCAGTGTTCTTATGAAGACATTAAGATAAATGAAAAATATTGTGCATTCCTTTTTGCTGTTTCTCACTAAGCTGAAAACTCTGAAGCTAATGGAGGATGCCTCATGCTTCTGCACACTTTATTATCCTTCCATGAGCATTAGCATTACTCCAGTGATTACTATTACCTTTTAGCATTAGCTCCCTGGGCTTTTATTCTTTCTGTCATATTGTGCCTCATTACACCTAACGCATGCCCTCAGCGTGTGCTAGCTGCAGTTCCATGGCAAAGGTGGGCAATATACTGTACAGATTACATCCATGTTGTTTGAATTCATCTGTGACAGGATGCATTCCTACAATCCCCAAATGCCACAAGAGCCTGATTTCATTTTAGCAGAGTATCACCTGGTAATTATGTTTTTGATGTGTAACACTCAAAGACCGAAGGGCATAGTCGTGATTTCAGAGGGGCTTTAACATGCATTGTGTGACATGTGGCACTGTATTCTTGCCAATCCTATACTGCCTGCACTGAGGATCTGCCGCTGTCGTTCGTCAAGCGAAGCATGGCAGATGCTCTTGCAAGCTCCCATTGATTTGCCGAAAAGCATATGTGTGTGTGTGTGTGTCTGCGTGTGTGCGCCTGTGTGTGTATGCATGGGCGTGATGTGTCGCTAGCTAGCTGCAGAGATAATTAGAACACAACTCTTTTGCTGTCCCTGCAGGCCACTGATCCAGCTGCTTTCATCTAATATAGGTCAGCTGTGACAAAGCCCTCAGCATGGACACTGATCAGCTTTGCTAGCTCTCTGGTACACAAAATGTGCAGTTAAACTCCTACTCCAAAAACACACATGGAGAAACACACTTGCACACTAATGGCACACACGTGTGGTGCATGTGCAGGCACTCACAGTCTCATTTACAGGTAAATACTCACACTACAGTCTCTGCATTAATGATGCCAGATACAATGGGTGTTTGAGATCAGAAAAGCTAACTTGCTCGTGGCTTTATCTGCCCACCATTTTTAAGCTACTGCTGAAAAAAACCCTGTATCACTCACAGATAAAGAGAATATTGCCTGACATAGTCAATCCAAATTTATTCACTTTCTCCCAAAACAAGTACCAGACTAAAAAAAAAGTGTTTAGTTTTTCGGACAATATGAAAGTATAATACTCTGTGGAATAAAAATTGCATCAGTTTAAAGCCATTTTGGGTACTGCGATATAATAGATACAAACCCCAGAGACAAACAGTGACTAAATTAAAAATGAACACTGGAAGGGATGTTTTTGAATAAATACATTTAAATTCTGTTACCTATCTGTTTCATACTCTCATGATAGCTTTTATTTGAACTACAGTAGCCAGTGCATTTAGATTTTATAAGAACAAAACCATTAAATTAACAACTTGAGGCTGCAATAGAGAATTACAATCTATTCTCGGTAACTGAGACCACTGCCATCATATATTCTATATGATATATAGAATAATTCAATAATTCTGCTATCTAATATGTACATTTCTAATAAATATGGAAAATGTGATCATATCTGTTTGTGTGACTAAAATGTTGGAATATTGCTTTACATCAATATAGCAATATAGCAAAATATAGCCGTAATGTCAACATTTCACTTGCTTACTGATAGTGTAAAGTTGTGTAGTGACTTTAAAAATGTTTTATGTCTTACAGTATTATCTAAGATTTCTTATAATATAATAGTGACAGTTACATCAAGCTAAGTATAGAAAAAATGATATATATATAGTTTTATATTATATGACAAGTGGCGTAGACTCAGGTATTTTCTAAAAACTCAAGATAAATGAGGCTTCTCAGGATTGATCAGGCCTTTGGTTGCCAGTTGGTGCCTAAAAATCTCTCTTTTGTGTAGCTTTCCTGTGAGTTTGGCAGTTTGTCCTCTCTCTTCTGTCTTTTTTTATATTTCAGCATGGCTGAAAGAACAAATTTTTTCGAACCCTCTGTTCTTTGGCAGCAACTGTAGAACTCAAAGTTCTCCTCTGTATAACCTCTAAAGAGGCAGAGGGCTACAGCTCAGTTAACAATAAATCCTTAATATCCTCATAGACTTTTTTCTTAAGAGTTGAATGTTTGTTTGTGTCTTGCACATTGAAACTAACTCTGTGTACTTCCACGCTAACTTTTATTTGTCCAGCCACCTGTCACCAGGGGTCACCTCACTGAGGGTCTCCGGGCCAAGAATGCAGAGCTTGATGGAATGCAAACTGAAGAGCAGCTGGGATGAAGAGGAGCGAGGCAAGAGAGGAAAAAAGCAATTATTTTCTCCTTTTTTCCTCTGTGGACTGCACACTGTTGACCCTCTGTTTCAAAGGCCACATTTATTAAGTGCCACCTTGGAAATAGAGAGTGCGACTTAAGAGTGACAGCTTCATCTCCTCAGGTGCTTTGTTGTATTGATGACCAACTCAACAGAAAATCATCATTATGTTCGGTCTACTTTACTACAATGGGCACACTAATGGGGCAATAATTGGTGCAAATTACAAAGTGAACGAGTAGTGGCATAGCCCTTGGGATGGCTTGATTGAGAGGCCTAGGCTATGTCGCATTGCGGGAGATCCATGCATTCTCTTGACTCTAATCACTACTTTTCTTCCTCACTCAGCCTCTCTTCACTTTTCTTCTCCTTACGCATGCCTGGACAGTGCAAAGCTAGCAACTGGGATCATGCAGGGCTTTTAACAACTGCGGCTATTTATGCAAATATAATCAATATTTGATAGTCCCCCTCTACTGACTCTTTCTCTCTCTCTCTCTCTCTCTTTCCCCCTCCTTCTCACTTCCTCTCTCCATCTCCCTCTCTAACAAGAGACTGCAGTAAGGGCATTAATTAGGGCCAGACATGCGCCAAGGATTCCCCACGGGGCGGAGCAGCAAGGCCAGTTCATGCAAGGCCAGGAGAGGACAGGTTTGGTCTGACCACTGCAATCAGGGAACAATGAGGGACCATAGAGACTGCAGTCTCTGCACAGCAATCTGCTGCTCACCTTTATTAGCTCTAAACCAACAGCTTCACTAGATGATAAAAGTAAACGACACACTGGTATCAGTAATAGACATCTCTTCTTTTGTTTTTACATGGCATTAGTTGAGTTGATATAATTATCTAGTAAAAATTAGCTGATTGCTGAGCTGAATGATAGTTCCCTAAACACAACCTCCTTAGTTACTGTTGCTACGCCTGTTAAGTCGTCTAATCTCACAGGTCCCAGATAAAAAGTCAGCACATTTAGTGATCCACGAACAAGACGTTTCTTGTGTTGCACTGAACAGTGTAGATACAGTAGTTTTAATATTCTATGACAGGGATGTAAAATTAGCTGTTATTAATCTTAACCTATGTATCATTTTATAATGAAACATATTTACTGCAACAGACAATGTTAACATGCTAACCATGCAATAGCCATTAACCACACCAAATCCTCTGGATATGGAGTTTGATTGTTTTCTGTTGAACAGGTTAGCGTTGGTGCTAACCTTAGTTAGCTTGTTAAAGTGGCCTATCAGCATTTCTATTACAAAAATGTAATGTTTCTGCAACAGCATCTTGCAGTGTATGAACAAGCAGTGTAACTGTATGTAAGTCTTTCTATTAACCAATGCAGTTAACTTTGTATTTGCAAATATTAACTCCTGAGGTCTACTTTGCAGAGTTTGATCTTGGTATAATTTTTTTTTTACATACAACCCACACAGTTTACCCCTGTGCAGCTAATCCAACATAGTTAATTGATCATTAGAGACTCAGTGCTAATGGCAGTTTTGTAAATTTGTAAACTAGGGCTAGGTGCAGGGTTATTCACCTTTGCAAACATATCATATTCATCTAGAGACTTTTGGCAATTTTGGGAGCAAGGGCTAGCTACTTTCATCTGTACTGAGTTGGCCACACTAATTGTTGCATAATGTACCTTAAAACTCTTGAATCTCCCCAGTGGCAGAGGGAAAGCATTACTTAAGTACAAGTGCAAACAAACAGACACAACTCCTGAAGTGACAAATTTTATGCCTGACACTGTGATAAAGTAGATGTATATACCTCAACAAAATTCTCAAGGTGTTTTTTTTTTTTTTTTTTAAATAAAGAGCCTTTGTACAGAGTATTGTGCTAGTGTATTCTCAACATCAGGGGAGTTGCTAAACCCAAAGAGGCTAAAGGCTTAGTTCCGTTTCCAAACCACTGTCCCACATTTAGGACATAGCACATATATTCTTATTAACTTCTTAGGGATTTCCAAAGGATTAAATTCAGAAAACCCAAGCAACTTCCTTAACACCAGCCATTTCCAATTAGATCCTATTAACAGAACACTGACTTCAGCTCTGCAAACACCCTATAGGGGATTTCTGTCAGCTTAATAGACGAGGGAAAAGTTTAATAACAGTTCCATGCATTTCTTATATTCCATATAGACAGAGTATGTGAAGTATATGAAGTTCTGTTTTTTTTTTTTTTTCAGCATACCATAAAGTTATATGATAACCCTTGGATCACACCAACGCATATAACTGAATAAGACATATAGTTAAGTAGCGAGCCTATCACATTTACATATGGTAAAGAATTGTGTTAATAACATCTCCTGAAGATCACATATACTGTAAAATCCTGATTCACCCTGCCTGCTGAAAGGAGCTCTGTTAAGCTCCAAGTGAGATGATAGAGCTTTAGTGACCATATGGATCAGGTTTCCTCTGAGAGTGAAGAAAAAAATGGGGCAGGAGGGACGACAGCAAGGAAAGGATGAATGCACAATGATCTCTGAGAGCAGATCCTGATGAGGCTTATGGATGAAATAAAATGTAAAAGAAAATACTTAAATGAAAGGAAAAGGGCTTAAATGGTTAACTTTGACAAGAGGTTGCTAAATGGTCAGAAGGGTATTTCTTTGCTGCTCTTTGTGCTCACTAAAAGGGCTCAGTTTCACTAGCATTTACAACACTAAAATCGATGCACTGCGATAGAATTAGTGCAATTGGTAGATTTGCCAGCATTCATTCCTGGAGCCAAAGTATAATTGTGAAGAGCTGTCAGGGAGAGTTTCAACTGTGGTGAAGTCTGACGCACAAACTTTGGCCCTTGTCCGAATTGCAAAAACTATCTGACAGTGCTGACCTTAGAGAGAACTGACGAGTCCAAAATAAAGAAAGTTTTTGTAATAACTCCACATAAAAACCAGGTGTGTGAATGTGATACTACAACACGGAACGGTATTTGCAAGCAGAAAAGCATGTTTACAACAGAGCATGCGGGCTCTATGCGCACATACACAGCCCTGTGAGCAGAGGGCTGTAACAAGCGTGAGCTGTTCCTGTGGTCTCTGTGTGGTTAAGATGCATTTTTGACGAGGAACCTATCAGCTATGTGCACAACTATGCTATGACCACCAAATAATATAACCACCTAATTATTTTTTGACTTTCAAGTATCTATACTCTGTCACCTAGTTGCTTGCATCACCAACAAAACCGCCACCTTGACAAATCTTCTCCCCATGAGCAGCTGCATAAAGACCTTGTTAATACACACACATGCAGACACACACACAGACACACACACCCACGCTCAGGCTACTGGATGTAAAACAAGCAGCCAATCTCTGGTCTTAATGGGTTTTAGATTCTGTTCTGACTGTACACAAATCAAATGAATTTACCAGCTTGAGGCACGCCCGCAGACACACAGAACATTAGAGCGAGGTGGCAGTGATACGGTGCTCTTCAGCTGGCACAGACCTGCATGCATTAAACCAAAAAAAAAGCATCACTGAGGGGAGAAAAGGGCAATGAGTGGTTTTAAGGAGAGTAAAAAGTGTTAGAAGGACACAAGGGAAAGGGTTGAGATGGACCAGTGAAATAAAAAGCTGAGGTTGAAATAATAAAGGATGAAAGTAGTCTTTCCATTTCATTGGGTTCTGTTCAAGTGAACCATGTGTTATTGTTACATCTGTGCATGCACCATATATGTATCACACCTGCTTATATTTGTGCATATGTGTATGCGTGCGCACAGATGCAGCTGCGCTTTTCTTCACAGCCCCATATCTTTATGGGTGCACACACAGAGACACACACACATTCTCTGTGGTCAGGGCAAAACACTTAGAGCCCAGCTCCCTCTCCAGTTCTCACCTGACAGCTCACCATTTTTCATAGCATTTCTACTGCTCTCTTTCTTTCTCATTCGACTCCTAAGGATCCCTTGGTTCTCATTAGGTGATTCCTTGGCAGCAGCTGGATACAGTGAGAGTGTTTCTTCTCCCCTCCTCTTTCTCAATCAACCTCTCACCCTCTCCCGATCACTCCTCTTACCCTCTTGCTAGACTCCACTTGTACAACTTAGACCTCTTTTCACCTCCATCTTTCCAACAATCTCTGTGCCAAATTTTTACCCTCTGCCGTTCATCTGTCCTTTCGTTGCTTCCTTTAAATTCTTCCACTCTCCCACGATATGAGAATATCGGGAGGAGGAACAATGGAGCAACACAAGGCAACAATGGAGAAAAAAATATGACCTGAAGACAAATTTGCCGAGTTGAACGTGGCCCCATATTACCTCCCGTTATTCGCTAGTCACAGGCGGGCAGTTTGGAGAATGACTAAAGTTATGATTAATTCATTCCACTGCTGCTGGTGAACACAGCAGTAACAAAGATGCCCTAGAGCATCCAAACAATCAGTATCTCTCTCATTATTCTCTGTCAGACCTGAGTAAGATTTGGTGTTTGTGTGGGTGTTAGAACATATTCGAAATGTATGCACGCTCGTGTGTGAATCTGAATGTATTTATTTCTCTCGTGTCCCTTCACCCGAAACCCAACTGCAAGCTTGCTAATGCATTATGGATCATTAGACAAATATCCTGACGGCGCACTGATTATAGAAATGAATGATGCATGCTGTTTTGCCCCATTGTGTGTGCGTAAATGTGTGCACTTGCAATTGTGTGTGTTCTGATGCACTGAGAGAGGTCATTTAAGATAGACAGACTCAAGGCAATGAATAGGATGTCCATTAGTGGAAGACTATTGGTAATATGACACAGGGGTTACAGCTAGGGTGTATAGCATCGAAAAGATGATGTCAGGTTCAACTCAAGGTCACACGCAGTACAACACGGAGAAGGAATCTCAGTTTTTGCACAATCATTAATAGTTGGAACCAAATTTTCTACCCACAAATATGTACTAATTTGTAATTTAAAAAGACTAAAGACTGATGAAAACAAAATGTGTAATTAGTGTTCCTGCCTTCAGTGATGCTTACTAATATTTTTGTATGTAAAGCATGCATATACTTTAATGTTTCCCAACACTTCAACTTCAACAGGACATTAAGATCACTTCTGTAAACCCCTCACACTACATAATCATTGGGGCAGATAATTTGTTCCGACAAGTCTAGAGTTGGTAAGGCCCCCGCGATTGTCGGGTTGGGTGAATCAGACCCAAAATCTGCCTGATTATTTTGCAGACTGGGGCCAGCTTAAAATTGCATGTTTTGAGGGTGTGCATGCATGTGTATTTATGAATGCATTAAGTAGCAGGAATTAGTATCATGTCAGGCTACTAAGTAGCTATGGAGACTCCCTAAAATCACTGCATTTCCCATGCCAGGTATCGTTGAGGGTGCAAATTCAATACACCTTCAGTTAAATATTTTGCTCCCTCAGTTGAAATCTGAATAAGAAGATAAAAATAAGATCTACCAAGATGACATGTCTTTTGTCCATGGACTGTGCAGTGCCATCAGACACTTTGAGAGTCAGCCCATGATCAGTGGCTGCACAATCATGTGCATTTAGCAGGTGCAAGCAATAGCTTTAACGAATTGGTATTTCAAGTCACTTGATGATCCTCAGCACCTGAGTGAAATCCATATGTACTGGGAAATAGTACATTTAAAATCTAATCGGTTCTGTTTTTGCTAAATTAGCCTTTTTCTTTGCTTTGTTTTGAACACCCCTTGGCCTACCTACTAGAATTTAGCATTTAATTCAATTCATTTATTAATTTATTTTGATTTTTTTTTTTTTATCTAAATGACTAATAATTGTTAGACCCTTGCTCTCTGTTCATGGTGCTAAAATAAACATAAAATAGATAACAAGACACACCTTTTGATTGCTTGCTCTCAGGCAAGTGAAATTTTTGCTCTTATCCATCTTATATATTCATATGTGCATGACAGCTCCCTCACATTCCTGAGGGAACTTTGAGTGCCATGCATATCCTCAGAAATTAAAGCTATGCAACCACAAGATACTATACTCACATGTAAGGGGCAACAATATGGGAACAGGCCAGGTTCAGGGGTCAGAAGGCATATAGCAGCAACCACTATGGCACAAAGTTTTGAAGACAACCTAACAGACCTTAAATGATTGATTTAGGAAACTTACAAACCAACTACAACTGCACCACTGTTGTTTTTTTCTTTCACAAGCTCATGATGAAAAAAAGTTCTAACCTCCAAGAATTCGCTTCATATTCACAATTTACAAACATGCAGGTTCCAAAAGTTCTGTACAATCTAAATTCATGTCAGATTGCTCTGGTGTGCACGCTAGCTGTGTCTTCCAGAAACACAGGCTGTACATATAAAAGTAAATGAACAAATTACATTCACATTGCTGTCGGTTGTCTGCACAAACACATAGTTTAAAAGAAGGTATCTCTCTGCTTTAACTCATGTTTTAATAGCATAGGTCTTTGACATCATGTCACATGGCCATTATTAACACTGCTGTCCTGGCACTACAAATTCAGCCAAAGCTCCAATTAGGATCATCACTTGCACTCTATTTGATATTAAAACTGACATACAGCGGTTCAGTGCTTATGTACACACAGATAGTTCCAACGCTTAAGTTTGAGGTTAAAATTTCAGGAGCTTTAAGCATTTGCCCTTAAGCTGAAATCAAAAAAATTTCAGCTCTTACCTTGAAAAGACACTTTCAAACCTTAAAGTACTTCAACTTTATTTACTTAAATTGAAACTGCAACTTCCATCCAACATCTCAGATGCAGAATATTAACAATTTAAGATATCATAACCCAATGTTCTGTTTTACAGTGCTTGCAACATTTTCAAGAGTGCTTTAGATTTCTTTTTCACCAGAGAGCATCAGCTGAATCAGATTTCCTCTCAATGATCCCATATGCAGCTAAATAAACGTTTGCCTCTATCTACCTACATACGGCTGATCTCTTGATATACATAGGCTTTGGAATAAAATCCCTATTCAAAATGTGATACTGGTGTTCTGCATCTCACTGTATCCGACACATTGGAGTTCAGCCTATCAGAAGCACAGATTTCCACATGAGACAGGTTGGATGAATCAGAGCAGAGTGTAAGGGTCATGTCAAGGTCACAGATGATGTCACAGAGGATTGGGTTTCTGCAAGTGAAGTCATCAAAGCCTCATTATTCCTTTCAGTCAGGTCCACCAGGGCAAATTAGCTTCACCCCTCAGGTGAACGGGTGTGTGTGTCTGTGTGTGTGCTTGTGCATGGACCAATTTTACCTTTAGACCGGCACAGTAAGGACATTTAGGCAGGTCCTTACAACTTGAAAGTACTATTAGTGGGTTAAGACACAGTTCTGGAGTCAGAGTTCGAATAAAGTCACCATTAGGGCTAGAGTTAGAGTCTGGCTATTAGTTGTGATATTTATGGTTAGTGTAAGCAACTAGATAACGCATTATGTCTATTAGGATTTTCACAAGACAGAAAGACAAGTGTATGCGTATGTGTGTTTTGCAGCCTAAACTGTGCCTGTTCCCAGTGTGGGTTCAAACTCAGCTGGCCTTTGTGTGCGTGCACACGAGTGTATTTGTGTGCACAGGTGCTAATTGAGTTTTAAAATTCAGTCCTTCAAAGAAACACAGAGCACTTGTGGTCAGATCCTGTTCATGGAAAAGGATACATGATCAAAAAGTGCACCATCAAACAACCCCATTACAATGGCAGGTATTAAGGAGGAGGCAGGGAGACAGAGGAGAAGAGCGAGGAACAGAATCATCGGAACAACACAAGAATTTTTTTTCCCCTTGCTTTTACCTGCTGACTTATCATCACTCTTTGCATTTGATGCATCTGTTTCTTTCAAGCGAAAGTCAGAGAAAGTAAAAGTGATGATAAATAAACAAGAGAGGAGTTTATTTATCTTTATATCGTCATCAACCTATCGTGGTTTGCAGCAGCAGCGGAACCACTTGGTGTAACATTCGTCATGGACTGGCTGCCTCTGCTGTAATTTGCATATTTCTGTTTGCATAATGCACATAGGTTTGTGTGTCTAATTACTGTATAATGAGCATCAAAATTGATTGCTCGCATATCTTCCCTGTTTGGGGAATCAGTCTTGGTCTAAACAGTCATTTGAAGTGTAAGCTTGTGTTTATGTGTCTTTATGTATTTGCATGTGTATTAAAACTAAGTGACCCCGTGACCTTTAAGGGAGGGAGAAAAAAGGCAGTGATTCATACACACAAATCTGAGGAACCACACACTGAGCGTCCCATTGATTTAATGCATTGCTTTTGGAGATTGAAGATTCACCTTATCAGGGGAGCATGTAGAGCACTCCATCACATGGAGCTTTGCTAAAGGCCAGCACTGTCATGGCTGCTTTGTGAATCTCTAGGTAACTGCTGAACACATTTGCCACATACATACATCGCCCACAAAGCCTTTGTGGACATATTTGTTCCAGCAAGCATGAAGCCATGGAAACAAAAACAACCAGTGCATCTTTCCCATACATGAGACAGATGCCCTGATGATGATCAATACATGCGTCCATGCATGTGTGAGGATATACCCAACAAAGGGCCCTTATGCCTGCATTTACATATTCTCTGATGTAAAACACAACTGTGACTATGCCCGTATGGGATTCATGCTTGAATTTTAACATCAAATATCTGACAGGTGCATTTTCCGCTTACCCCAATTAGCAGAGAAAAGAGCTACAAAGACTAGAATTGCAGTGTAGTTGTCAAGCAGACCTATGTGCACACACAGCAGAGAAAGACAGAAAGAGAGGGACAACTAGACACTAATTAGCAGATAGGAGAGAAGAAGGCACTAAAAGTTTAGACAATGAGAAATGTCGTCATTCCAAATCTTCCTTTCCACCTTCTCTTTCATCCCGTCCCTCTCATTAATTGGCTGTCATGCTGGTGAGTGTCCTGATGTATGTCTGCTGTGTGTATGCTTATTGTCAACATCGTACCACCGTGAGCCACGGTTGCCCTCGGTGATGAAATCACATCATTAGAGGGAGGTGATTAACTTATTCCTTGTGACAAAGCTGAGTACAATGTTTACCTACACACACACACACACACACACACACACAGTCTATGTCTTTCTCTTCCTACACCAGTTTCCTTTCCTCAATCAGTCTTTTCTTTTCTTAGCTCTTTCACCTAGCTGGATTTCTATCTTTGCTACTGCTTGCATTATAACATCACTTGAATACAAAAAGCACAACAGGGGTTTAGGAGTCAGGCAACATGGCAGCGAGTGTACGAATGTGGGAAATGTGATCAAAGTGATAATGAATGAAAATAATTGCCAATTTCTGTGTGCATTATCCAAGTGCCCTTATGTCTGTTGTAATGACACAAAAAAGAGAAAAGGAGAGAGTTACTGAGACTTTAACAAGGGTCACAAAGAAAAGGACAATTTTTTTTTTAAAAAAAAGGAAACAAAAAGGCAAAAGGGAGGTACATCATTTTCTCTCCTATTGAGATTCATCTACGGCTGTGCTATGCCATCTTTACTGCTTGGCTTGTAGCCCTTAAGCAATGCAGGGATTAGCGTAAAATTTGTTCTGTGAAGCTCCGGCTGTATTATATGGCTGTGATCTGAAAGTATCTATCTCGGTGCATTAAGACCAGGGGGAGGGCTCTGTCAAGAGCAAGGAAAAACAAAGAGATGAGGGTGTTCTGTAAAAAACAGTGGCTACAGGATTTGGCCTATTAAATCACGGTGCAAGAAATTTTTCAGCCTCTGCAGAATGTCAGAGGATCGGTGGATAAAAAGAGATTGCTTTTACCTCCATGCAATTTGGGTAAGCAAGTCAACATGCTTATGCCATTACGTTATGTTTGAGAGGAAGGATTTTATGATGATTAATTTATAATAATTTGCTGCTATTATGCAGGGGCTGACTGAGGGCACTGCTTGAAGCTAGATTTTGCTATAACCTTATTACTTAGTTACATGGATGTTTTGCTGCCTCTGAATATGTTTATAAAGTAATTTTCTACCCATTGCTTATGTTTCTGTTTTTCATAAAATTGATTACATGCTTCAGAGGTAAAATATGACAGGAAAGTTGAAACACTTTACTTTTCTCATTTGCATTTCAATCTTAAAAAAAGGAGTGTAAATTGTTTGGATGTAACTGAATTACTTGGTTAGTTGCTTGGTTATGTTTTTGCTATTTATCTTGCATTTTTGCTACTCATTTCAGATATGCGAAAAATGGTTTTGAAACGCGCAATGACATTAAATTTGGCTCTCATAGCTTAGTCAATCAGTGTAACAGAAAAATCAGCCATGGGGGTGTTGCCTTTTTATGCTTTAATGTCACAAATTAAGTTTGAAAATTGTTCAACATTTTGAGAAAAATGGCTTTTTTTTCCTTTTTCCTGCAAATGTTAAGACCTGCATTATTGACACAAAAATGGCAACTCTGCAGTCCAATAAGAATTATTGGCTCATTGGCTATACACAGCAGTGTTAATCCCATGGTGACTCTAGCTCAGCTGGGCTATGTGAACCAAGTCCCCAACAAAATTAAACCTGCACTGCATTCTCCAATGCAAACTTGACTTTTATGAAAAAAGAACGACTTATTGGATTTTTGAACAGTTTTAGGCCAACAAAGATTAAATAGACATGGATTAAACATATGATAAACATATGAAGAGTGCAAGAACTGACCATTATGTGGTTAAACAGCTGTCTTTTTACAAACAGGTCTAAAGAGATTTTTTTTTCCAGAAAGAATGGAAGAGGTGCTCTAAAGAAAGAAACAAATAAAACATCTCAATGAGAACCGTTTTCTTCATAAGTTTTTGAAGCTGGTGACAAGTTAGGGTTGGACAATGGTTTTCATTTTTATACTAGCCAATCACAGCCTCTGAGACTGCATGTAGGCAATCTCAATACAAGGAGGCAGGGGATGGCAAGAGTTACAACCCAGCATATGAGTAAAAGGACAGGATGGAAGTGTCAAGAAAAAAACATCACATCTTTTATAGGAATATTACAGGGTTTATTTAGAAGTCAAGTGAGACTAATGTATTTTTAGTCCATCAGCCAGATATTATTTGGCATTTTGAAAAAAGAACATGAATATTGTATTTAATAAATGTAATCATTAAAAATTATGTCTCCTTTGTTGACTTTTCTATTCTAACAACTGCTCCGTTTTAGAAGTCTGTGCCTGTGCTTTGTGCATTAATATCACAACATCAAACAGAATGTTTAACATTATTATTTTATTTTTGTTATCCCACTAAAATCACATCCATAAAGTTTATTACTCTCATGGAGCACAGAGCAAAGTTTTGGTGATTAAGCAGAGAAGGGTGATGTGGGATATCTAATCAATGGAAAGGAGATGGCAAACTGATTCCATTTCACTAGAATTTATAATTTACTTGTCACTCCTGCTCAATGGGCGAACCAAAACATTTTTAAATTTACAGTAATAGATCATTATTTTTTATTATTAATTGTTCTAGCTATAGTCTGTAAGGAGAAAAAAATATCATGCTTGAAGTGGTAAATGTAAGTCTATTTATACTGAAATTTACGTCAACGTGTGAAGCCAGCCAGTAACAGCTTGCCACTGTGACCATAAGATGGTTATGGAAACACGAGCCGGTCTGATGTGCTGTGGAACTAGCAGGGTGCTGAAGATATGAACAACTGTTTTGGCACTCTCGGTCTCTTCCTGCGATGCTGTTTCTTATTATCTTCCTGTGTTAATCCAGAGATCTGCTCATTAAACAGAGCAAGAACATCCACGCAATGTCAGCAACTCCACAGGAACAAAGTGCCAACACACAGGGAGGGGTTCACACACACACACAGACACACACTACATCTCTCTCCCCTCTCCATATGTGTCACTCACATCATGGAGACATTTCTTCTTCTTTCTATCACATACTGAAACGCCTTAGACTTCCATTATGATGACATGTGGCATTTCACTAATCAATTTTTCATAGTCTCTACGCGTATACTAAAGGCAGAGATTTTCACAGCTAATCATGCTGGCCTGGCAAGTGCAGCTGGATGTGTGTGTTCATGTTCATTAGAGTTTTTTGCACTCATTGAAATCCATTCAGGATATAAATTACTACCCATCCACCCAAAAAAAATTAAATGATAATAAAGATAAACAAACACAATATGTATGTTTGGCCAAAGAAAGCTGTTAGGCCTTATCTCTGTCCATGTCAGCTGTGTGTATCTGTGCATGTTGTTGTTTGTTTTAAATTCATGCATGTTTCATTCAGTTGCTAAGCTTCCTTCAAACACTTTCATATAAAAATGACAGTGTATACTGTAAAAACCACTTCACATGAGATGCAGCCTTGCATAACATTATTGCAGTTTTTGCTTTGCTGCCCATCCCTTCATATTCCCCTCCAGTCCACTCGGAGCACTTACTGACATCCATATTGCACGAGAATATTGCTGAGTACGAGTCACACAAACTGGCTTTTTTCACAAAAACAGAGACACAAACATCTATACCGTAGACTGCATATAAAGTTTGCGTTTACAAAGACAGCATTCATTATAACGTATGAGTTCATGAGTTCAGGTCTTAAAAGGCTGCAGCCCAGAGAGCACCACTCCTTCGTTGTCTTCTTGTACTTTTATTAATTCATCGAATGGGAGCTGTGCACCGCATGCCTTAGAAACCATAATTTACCATGTACGGCGCTAACAGCTAGAGCATCTCTCAACAGAGCACAGTTACATTCCCCCCACTTTCCTTTATATGACAACAAAGCCAGCAGCTCAGTTATTTTTGATCTGATGAAGTGCGCAAGAGAGGAATGCTGCAGTCAGATAGAGTCAGAGAGAGAAATTGCCTAAACTCAGCGTGCTTCTGATGTTCATCAGCTAGCAAAAAAAAGATGGAGGTTAAATGAAGGAGGAGAGAATTATTGCCAGCTGGAGGAGAGGAAAGACTGAGTGGTTTTACGGAGGATAGAAAAAAAGAACCCTTCATGCAGCACATTACACAATTTCACAGAGTACATATTTAAATTTGAAACTTCTTCACTTTTCTGTCTTTTGCACTCTGAGTTAACCTTTTGTTCTCTTGTTGCTTCTTTTTGCTGATTTTCTCTACTCTCCTGCCATGAGCTCATGGGCAGACTGCCAGCAGAGTAAGAGCGAGCGAGCAAGCGAACAAGAAAGAAAGAGAGAGAGAGAGAGAGAGAGGGAAATAGTAAGTATATGTTTGGTTGTGCCTGTACAGTGTGTGTAAACTTGACCTCTAACTCACCCTGGAGAGATCCAGACCATCAAATATGCATATGGCCAACAGATGAGCTATAGGTTTTTGTGCAGTGAACTACACAGCACCACGCCCATTCATGCTCTCATATGTTTCAATGCATTAAAAGGTGAAGTACAGAGATTAAAAGCAACCTTCCTCCAATTAAAGCCCTCTTTTTAATTTATAATCAAGAAAGCTGGTGCCTTGGTCACAAGTTACTCAGTCTTGTTGCAGACTCACCAGATTGTGACCCCTCCTCTGCTGTTGCCTGCTTGCCTTCCTTTATAGCTTTCTCTCTTTTTTTGTAGCTTAGCAAGCAATTTTCTTCATTTCATCAGAGCCAGTTTCAAGCTGAGACAAGGTTGCTCCTGATGAGAAAGGTTCACACCGAATTTCAGAGTGGCTCTCTCTGAAAGAGCGGTAGCATGATGAGGGGGGAATCTGCCTCGCCGTTTGGTGAGCACGCGCTACAGCTCCAGTCTGTTCACCTGGAAAAGTATGAGACGATGGAAAAGAGTCAAACGAGAGAGTCTATCCTGAAATGCCATCCAAAGTCCTCACTCTGGGTGCAGCTTCACACTGTTTCAAAAGGGACTGTCGTTCAGCCAGGATGCATTTGCTGGCAGCTGAGCAAGCTTACAATGAACACAATGAACTGTAATCCAATGAGCCAGATCTCATCTTGAGGTAGCCTGGCTGCCACTTGAAGGTATTTTGGTATAAGCCTGGACACCATCTCATCATAATGGGCTCATTCAATTCTTCGCTTAAAAAGAAAAACAACAAAAAACTGACACTGACAGGTCTATTGTATTGTTTAGTATTTTTCTCTACCACCTCTATCTCTCTGAACAGTTTTTAGAGTTTATAGCTGTGCCATTGAAAGACCAAAGAATCTGGTCACAGCCTCAATATAACAACATACAATGTTGTGACCACAAGAAATTCTATGTTTTTGACTCTCCAGGCTCTCTTTTTGTTGTGGTTGGATAAAATCTCACATTACTCGACCAAGCTGATATAGAAACTAAAAGGCATTTTAAGGGAAAACTGGGGAAACAAAAAATGTAAATTACAACATTTGGAATGTGTTAAATAGGTTTAGTATAGGAGTGTGTTTTGTAAGTGTGTACTCTTTCGTTTTAAGTGCTGTGCTGCCCACCTCTGAGTCTGGATCTGTCCGAGGCTTCTGCCTGTTAAAAGGAAGTTTTTCCTCGCCACTGTCGCCAAGTGCTTGCTCAAGTGGGAATTGTTTTCAATTGTTGGGTTCCTATAAATTTAAAATATAAATGTATTTATAGAGTATGGTCTTGACATGCTGTATATGTAAAGTGTCTTGAGACAACTTTGTTGTGACTTGACACTATATAAATAAAATTGAATTGAATTGATTTGAATTAGTGCACTCATCTGTCCGCCTTTAAATTAAGCTTGGTAATAGATATGCCGCTTCCTGTTTTATGCAGTGTGGATTTATGAAGTGATATATGATATGTAAATTTATCATGTCGACCTTTACACAGAATATTGCAGATCCTGATGATTTTCAAGCTTCTACACAAAAAGAAAGTAGTGCCTAATACACAGCCACACCACAATCTTAAACCAATAGCTGATATGTGTGTGTTATTAGCTGATATGAATCATAAGAAATGCATACCAATAAACGCAAAATACATTCATGAGGCATATCTTTAGGGGTGGCAATGTTGTTCTGTCAGTTAGTGCATCACTTTGGTCCATAATGAAAGATTCTGACAACTCCATTAGGTAGCCACAAATGGATTAGGTAAATCTTGTGGTTTGCTGTTAATTAGCAAATTGTAGCATGCTAACATGATATACAAAAACATGGCACACATTATACTTGCTAAATACTAGCATATTCACATTGTCTTTGTGACATTATTAATAAACATTTAACTGACACATGATGGTCCGCATTTGTGTAGCTACAAAAGCATTACTGATGAATGCATCTCTGCAGCACTGCTTATTTTCTTGAGACAGTAGCACTGACATTTGAAGCAGAATGATGATTTTCTACAGCTAAACAGTGAAGATGAAGTCGCATCTGAATGACAGTGTTTGGCAGAGGTGTGAGGTTGACTCACATGACTTGACCTTAAGTCAGACTTGAGTCACTAATTTGATCACTTGACAAACTTTGATGACTTGACAAACTCAAAAAAAGACTTAAAGCTCAACTTGGACATTAACCCAAGTTATTTAGGATTTCACCTGGACTTGAGCCTTTAGATTTGAAAGTACCTGATACCTTCCCCAAGCCCAAAGATGAAAGAGCATGGTATCTATAAAGTATTCTACAAATTAATTTGTTTCCCTTTATACCCTGAATCGACTAAAGTTAATGCTATTCAGATTTAGTTCTCTGATCAACTTTGTTTGAATCAATTTAATAGTATCCAGTCAAGTTGGAGGAGAGAGCCATGAAGAAATAATGTAATATTACTGAGCTCTAGTTGGAAAGAAATGGAATGATGATTGTGTTAAAGAACAAAAACAGGTCAACAAAAACAGACTGCAAAATGCTAAACACGACTTTGTCCACTCCCTCTTAATACAGAGACAGAGAAGAGAGTATATTCCATCAAGATTGATAACAGACATTTTCAGGACATGCATGGCCGTCAGGAGGTGTGACCTCATAGCAATGAGGATCAGATCTCATAAGCCCCATTGAAATAATGAGTGGAATTAACACACAACTGTGTTTGAGTGTAAATGGCTGATAGAGCCATGCATGAATGGTCACAGTGAGACACACACACACACACACACAGAAATACACACACTCTTAAGTCCAGTGACATACTCATGAGTCTCTAATTAGCACAGATACTTTGTTGTAAAGGGCAGAGCTGTCTGCTGGCTTTTGGGCATGACACTCCTACGATAACCTTCGAGTCATCATCAGGAGGAGGAAGGGTGAGGGGAAGTGAGAGAAAGAGAGAGAGAAAGCAAGAGAGAGAGAGAGAGAGAGAGAGACTGCATCATGGCACTGAGCTCTGCTGCTGCTTTGACTTTCCAAGCTTGTTTTTGTGCGTGTGTCATGTCGTTAATCATTTAGCGATGGGGGGGCTGATAAAACTTGATGTCATCATATGTGTCATCTCTGTTGGACAACACACAGAAAAACTGATATTTAATATTGAGACTGACTGTTTGCTCACAGTTTTTTCCATCATTTTGTTATCTCTTTATCACTTTTTCTTATTCTCTTATTCTCTCCTTCTCTGGTAAGGCATGCAGAAGCTTGACCACAACCCGTATTTCTCCTCACCTGATCTAACCTCTCATAAAGCAACGAAAATGGAGAAATGAAGCAATCGATGGCAATTGTGTTTGAGTGACTATCACGGTGTGAAGAGAGAATGACAGGGGCATCTAATGGAGATGGAGAGAGGCAGGGCATATCTGCTGGAGGAGGCATAGACAGCCGAGTCAGAAAATATTGACTGTCTGGCAGTGCAAAGCTGAGAAATTTTCAATAAAATTGTGGATTGATTTTGGGTCAATCTAAGTGTAAATTATGATATAACTATAGACTCAAGCAGTCATATATTACCACATTTGAAACGAAGATCATTTCAGCATAAGTAATGTGAGTAGGACCTCTTGTATTAGACAGTAGACTCTCCTTCACACAGATCCATCAAGTTGTCAGTGAAGCGTATAGTGCAGGTGAGCTGAATGCTGTGATGGGCCCGAAGCTCAATGAACCACGAGCCCTCCAATCTCTCAGTCTCATGTCAGAACAGATGGCAACACTACCAAGCCTCACATTCATCAGTCATTCACCATTCATTGAGTAGGGATGGATGTCTGTGTATGTTTGTGCATGTGTGTGTGCTTGTCTACAGTGAACTTCAAGGTGAAGTGACACAGAAAAGATTGGTCATCAAATTGTGTGGCACACTCAAGTTCAGCTGTGGGATTTCAGGTCAACTATTTTTTTAAGGTAAGATGTTAAAAATACATTTTTTTTCCCCAGTACAGATTCTGACATCTGAATTGTGTGTATAGCCTGTTACAGAGTGCTGATCCAAAGCTGCGTTGAAAATAATCATACTAATATTCATAATTCTTAAACATCTGTGTTATACTAATTCTATAGGGTGTTAGTTCTAAGGATGTTATGTCGTGGATGTTCTTTAAGTTATACACGTCACTATTTACAAATACTATACAACCCTGTTTGTCAGTGTTTTCTTTCCTCCACAATCGCTGATCTATAGCATAAAAATATGCATTTGTCTCAAACGTCCACAAGTCATCTGCTTGACAGAAAAAGGAGAATGTCTAATAAGCTCAACAAAATGTAAAAGAAAATGCATTGGTAAAACAAATCACTGTGATGGATGCCATGTGTCAACTGTGATTGCTTGGAACACTGAGGGCACTAAACATGGCGCAGTGTTGGTGATGCCTGTCAAAACTCCTTGCTCTTTCTACCCCTCTGAAGCACTGGAGGAGAGGAAGTGCAGATGTGTAGTTAGCATTTCAACCCATCATTTTTCCATCTCTCTCTCTCTCCCTCCTTGTAGTGATTTCTGTGAGTATGGAGCGCCTTGGGCAAAAACGCTGAAACCATCTGCTCTGCTAAGGCTTCCTCTCCATTCGGCTTTGCATCGAGTTTCTCCAGTTTTTTCTTTGCGCTTAATTCTCTTTTCTCCTTCCCCCTTATAAAGCTGTGTGGTTTCTTTCCTGTTCCACTCACTATTAATTGTGCTTTGTTTAGTTTGTCCATGGTAGTTCAACCCTGAATTCAAAGCAAACTCATGAATTTTTATGCTTGTTATGGCAATATTAGGTTGTCTTAATATTGCCTGCAATTAAAATGTTTAAGCTCAATGTAAATTTTGTTTTTAATTTAAAAGAGCTTTGGAGTATGAGTGTGGGTTTGAATCAAGGAGCTAAGTTTTTTTCCCCCCAGATATTATGTGCATCTCTTTTCATCTATCTCTAACCCTGCAAAGCCTTTGTTTTCTCAACCATCTGCTTACAATAGGTGAGCATAAACGTCTAGCTTCTCAGAAGATTGCAAACTCTGTCTTCTCAGCTCATTTAAATGTCAGTTTAAAAGATAACACAAGATGTTATAAGTTTCTTATGCCACATACCTTCTGCCAGCCTAAGAAGAACAGCTGGTTAAGTGTTCATGCTAACTGGCCTGTGCAACAGAGGGCCACGTGCTTTGACACCTGTCCCTGTTTCAAACCTTTTCTTCAGCATCTGAGTCTCAGAACTTCCTGTTACCCCTCATGACCTTACATATGCAACGACAAAGATGGTAGATTTATGACCTGAAACTATTCATAACTAATTAAACAATAGCTCCTTGATTTCAGATTCATGTTGGCAATGGCTGACCTCTTATTTCTTGCCAGCAACCTTCAATATTGTAGCAATAGGACAACTGTCATGGGCATTTTTTATTAGCTAGAGTTTGGTAGCTAATTTGGCCAAACATTGGGTGGAAATCTATTTTTTTCGCCTTACTATTTAAATATTTCAAGGTGTTCTGACCTTTTATCATGCTAACAGACTGATGCTAAAGCTTTAGGTCTACTGAAAAAAGTCACCATTATTCACTAATAATTATCCATGTCTTCTTGTAATTCAAGATGCACTTTGTGAATTGTAGTTATGTGCTCGACAATGGCATCCCTAAAAATGTGCAAGCAGAAAGTGTAACTTGCTAAGCTAATGAAATAAGCCTTAACTTTGGATTGCTGGCTGTAGGTGCAAAGTTAATTAGATGTGCAAGCTAATGTTTGCAGTTCACATCAGGACAAATCAACTTGCTTACTTTTGTTTCTGTTTTTTTGGCTTTCAAAAGGCTATGAAAGGACACTGTTCATATAAAAGCCACCATGCACAATGCTTTACAATTTTAAGAAATCCAAAAGTTACAGGAATGAAAAACATATCAATTGCTTGAAAACAAAAGTGACTTTGACGTCAGAAAAAAAATGAGAGCCTAGGATAAGAGGAGAGAACATGCTGGGAGTCAGGACAATCCCTCAGACCTAAAGATGGCTTTAAAAGTCTGATAACTTTCTCTGTTGTGCCCTTTTTTTTTCATCTTTCACTTTTTAAACCTCTTTTAACATCAGTCAGTTACTTTTACTTTGTATTTCTTACAAAAGTAGAGGGGGTGCACCGTTTGATTCACTGCGACAAGGGAGCTGCTCTTCAGTAAACTGGGCTCTCTTGCTGCTTTCTAAGCGTGATCAAGTCAAACAGCACTGAGTCCATCCCATTCAACCAGTCTATTCATTAGCTAATTAAAATAAATGGCCACTTAGCCAAATCAATTCCACGAAGACTGCTGCACTACCAGAGTTCAGCTCTCTCCCCATGGATCAAGGCCTGGTGAAGCAGTGAGGCTGACAGACGGCTGAAGGGACCCGCAGTAACTGAGCTCTTCCTGGGTGAGCAGAGTTTGGTTCTCTGCCTTTGATTCGGTGATCTAAGGTCAAAATTGTTACTGTGGGTTTGACACAGACACACATGCACACACACATATTCACACACATTCCCCACAGCGAGGGGAATAATAATGTATTCATAAAAATATTGCATACTGGACTACAAAAAGTATCACAGGCTTGATTTGACAATGCTGCAAATAATGAATTATTCTGTTTAAATTACTCTTTTATTATGCTGTTCAAGCATCCCCGTGACCAGGGAGCTGAAATTACTGTGTGTAGACAAACCATTTCATTTAGTCCATAGAAGTTATAAATTTTAAAATGCATTACCAAAGGGTAGCTTTGTGCTGGACAATGAATTTTTAAAGAAAAAAAAACACACACAAAACAGTGGACAATGAGCCAAGGGGAGATTTTGAGAGTGGTTTGATTATTTTAGATGCAGAAATTTTGAGCCACCATAAATCACCAATTCCATTCTTAGCTGTAAAAGCAATTATCATTTCTTGTGTTCTGTGTGACAGTACAGTCACTTTCAAAAATGTAGTCGTAAAATGAATGATAGGAGGTTCTTTTTCTTGTTTCTAGTTGGATGATGTTAATGGTAACTCATTTGTTGATGTTTCTTGTTTATTAAATATGCTATATTCAAATGAGAAGGAGACACTAACATATCCATCCAAGTCAGGTAATAAAGTATGGAAAGATCAAGATTCTGATGCAGCAATATCCTTTTGTTTTCAACTACAATAGTGGCTCCTAATTCACCAGCCACAGACTGATATGGGTGACAGAACATGTTCAACTGAGCTGCAAGGTAACAATACAGACTGACAAATAGCTGAATACTAATTAAATAACTTCATCTGAAATTATTACAGTAATTACCTTGAACTTGGGATCATAACAGCCAAAACAACATGACACTGATTGTGGAATTAAGTACGTCATCAGTATTCAAGGAAATCATTGTCTGCACACTCTAAGCTATTCGATCTCTGCATGTTCTGTTCTTACTGCAAATAATTAACTGAATTTTAAAAAAAACTGCATGTGATGTAGCTGGAAAACTTGCATAACATTGTGTAACTGCATACTACAACATCCAGATGTACAATGACTTAGTCAAAACAAAAACAGTCTGCATTAATAAGGAGGTTGGATAACTGCAGTAACTGATAACTAAAATCAATCTCACACTGTCAATATGAAGTTAGATCAAGACATGATTGAAAGCCTTGCATTACATGACAAAACAGTCGGAGAACCACATTCTACTCAACATTTTCAACTTAAAAGCTCAGGGTTTGATCATTTTGGGTGCTTAACTTCAAAACGTGGAGAGATTTGATGGACTACAATGTGACATCAGTCTGTCTGACACTCCATCCTGTCGCATGAACACTGCAGGTGGTCTCTTCCTGTCTCTCACTGTCTCTCCCTATCATTCGCACCTATTGTTTCCTCTAATGCTTCCTCTTTTTCCTTTTTTCCCTTTTTTTTTTACAAAAATACAGCAAATTGTATGGTTAGATTAGAGACAAACTTGAGGTCTGGTGAATCCACAACAGATGGAGTGGTTTTAATGATTTTGAGACTCCAGGCAAAGACCAATGTGTGGCCCTTCTCCATTTTGATTAGCGCAATCATAGCTAGTTAACAAAAGCTATTTGCAGGCAGCTCTTTTCAGTTAACAAAGCCACGGAAATAAATGAGGGATTCAAATGAGAATTTCAACAGTTGGAACAGAAAAACTTCAAATAACCTTCAATCATGAGCAGTCAGTCAGCTCAAGGAGAAGATCAACACTAGGCTCAAAGCCAGTGACTGATGCCTTTTTTTTTTTTTTTTTTTTTTTTACCCTGAGGCCATATGCAGATTGAGCTTGTTTTATCAGTCGACTAGTCTGCTTTTATGGGGTTTACTGTGATAACCCCCTCCATCCCAGTACACACCTATCCCAAAGCAACACCCCACAAGCCAGTTAACTGCACTCGCTACTACTACTACAATACACGTGTTGATACTGTGCATAATTACAGCCTTTAAAAAAAGACTGGGTATGTGTTATCAGGATGTCAAGGAACACAGAACCTTAATGTCAAAGTACATTTAGGATCTTTGCATACCTTCATCGTGACTCATAAAGCTTTGTAAAGATACGAGAAAATTTTACTCAAGTAAAGTAAAATCAAAGAGTAAGTCAGTTAAAATGTGTTCAGAGTGAATGTTAAATATCTGAAATTATTGTGGCGGGTAATATGGTGATGCATTATACCATCGTCAAACTATCGAAATGCTTAAGAATAGTACTGCGTTTACGTCAATATATAACACAGCTGGAATATGATCACACTTCCAAGCTCTTACTGTGTGGCCCAGACATGCAATAAACTCCTACATTAAATTGTTAAACACAAATTCTGCAGTCTGTGCCAGCCTGACTTTAATTAATATACAACGGGTTTTCTCTGTGTAGCTTCTCGACAGCAAACCTAAAATATCGATCAACAACAAATAAAAAAGACGGACAACAATAAATGCAACAGTGCAGTAATAAATAATAGATGATATCAATAAATGCCTTATTGAGAGTAGAAATAATCTCCATCGACACAAATAACACAGATATATAACTCCATCATCAATACAAACTCCACAGCTGTTCGCCGCTACAAACATACTTATCAAAGCAAAAAGAGCAGAGGTTTCAAAGACCGCGCAGTGCTAACACAATGCTGCATTGCTAATTTAGTCATCAGTTTTTGTTTATCTATCTTTGTAGTTATTGTGATATTACTTACCTTTCTGAACGTCATTCTCAGTCTCAGGTAACACGAAGTCCTCAACAATCTGTTTTTCAATTAACTTGCTTGCTTGTCCAATCTCAGTTAATAACAAAATATTTCTATTTTTCCCGTTTGACCAAAATTAGGTAAAATGCTGCGCTTCTCGAGGGTCCAGCATCAGAGTGCCATGTTAGCTAGCTTAGCTTCGTCAACTAACGTTGCACCTGCTACAACAACAACTACTGTTTACTTCTCTGTCATAGAGTTTTGGGCCTGTTTGTCATATATTTGTTTGTTTTTTTAGTTTGGGATACAAAAATGTTCAAACCGGGCATTTTCATTTTCCTCTTTCTTTATCAAATTCACTTTGGAGACGCTTCACATAAACTGCGACTAACAGACTATATTTTAAGTTAGCGCAAGCAAAGGTCATAGGTCAAGATGCATTAACTGTTAAATGTGGGTAATAAAAAAGGCAATACAGATATCTTGTTTGATATCTCATCTTTCTGTATAAATAGATTGTAACGCAGATAGTCATTTAATTGGAGTAAAAAAATTAAAAATAGTTTACTAAATTAAAAAGGGAAATACAAATTAACGAGGCACCTTTCAATGCCACATGGAAAAACCACCTCTGACTGTCTTGCTGTGATGAGCAGCTACAGAGAATGGGCTTAAGTAGCACATCAGCTCTATGATTACAGAAAATGCCTGAGTTTTGGGAAGGAGTTTTCCCTGTCTTCTGGCTTTGATTTATTTCTTTACTCTAACACAACTGAGGTTATTTATAAATTAAGAATTTATTAATGTTAATCATGATAATAGTGTCAATTTATTGATCAAATTAAAGTGAATAGAAAAAAAATTATCGTAAATAATAAAAAGAACATTTTAGGCCACAAGCTTTCTGCATACTAAATGACCTTATCCTGTAATTGGTGTCCTGGACCCCATTATCTAAAAGAAATATAAAGAGGGTCATATGCAGTGTTAGATTTGCATTAGAAATGGGTTTTTAGGCTCTGCAAATGGCAACAGTGTCAAAGATGAAAGGCTGATTTTATTTAGTTTTGCTTTTTAGTTTAGTTTTGTTTTCTCTATTGCCACACTGCACATCTCTGTCCATCTCTGCTATCTGTTTTCCCAACTGAGCAAACAGGCTAAACCACTGAACACATACACATGCATACTAATAAAACATCCATGTGTGCACAGAATGTGCATGCACATACAGGCATACGCATATGTGCGTGCATAAACACATCATGCACGTTCCAGATAAACAAAGCAGAAAGCATTCAAACTACTTTTGCACAGTCCAAACTGCAGCAGGGGAGCTGTATCAGGCAGAGATGGGTAATAAAACTTTCCCTTAGTCAATGGAGTCTGTGAGAGTGTGTGCTTGTGTGTGTGAGTGTGTACTATTTGCTGCTCTCAGCAGTGTGGGAGGTCTGATTTGTAGCAGTAATATCGACAGACAAGGCCTTGGAATGAGGTCTTTCCTTCAGGGAGTCCTCCTACCCTTTCATGCCTGCACAGAAATGCTCACGATAAGAAACACATACACACAAAAAAAATAGGGTTTTTTTGGGGTATCCTGAAGACGTTTCCACTGATGGCATCAAACCTCTAAGACATAACCTTACAACAATAAAGAAATGGTTACATCAGTATTTTGAATACAAAACATTTCCTGGTGAAAGTCAAAGGAATCACTGCAGCCAGTGGATCTGCTGGAGGATCGAACATTTTTTAAGTTCAAATGTTCTCATGTGCATCGACATGCAAATTCATGGCGGTGACCAATGGCAAGCTGTCTTGCCAGTGCTGACCTTTAAGGAAGTGGAAAACCAGAGATCCCAAGATAAAGTAACACACAGAATCATAGATTTTGACCTGACTCTGTCATCATTCATTCTCTATAATCTCCTCTTCAGTGCTTTGCAGTCAGACACTTGACAGGAGCCAATCGTACAAATTAGTCTTTTATAATAAACTGTAAACTTATTGTCCAGTTAGCAACTGAGCTAAAAAAACTTGCTGACAGTTAACAAGCAATCTTGCTTGCTCTGAGAGCTTTCATCCCCACTCAATAACACTTGAGTCTGTGGAGTAAATGTTACTGTACAGAGAAAAAAGAAAGACGCTCAGGGAGCTATTGTTACTAAATGGTGCTAAAATGTTTCTGACTGCTGAGCGTGTCAGAGGTTAGCTTGTCAGCTAACAGTTTCTCCTAAAACACATTTTCCGTGGACATAAGGGTTACTTTCTCTGTGCCACTCTCTGGTGAAACAGGGTCTTAACTTTAGCATAATTCATATTCTAACCTAAACTCTCAACAAATGTTCGAATCTGAAAAAGTGGCCATTTTGATTTTAGGAACATAAACCACAGTTAGGCATTACAGACTCTGAATGCACAAAATGTTCTTAAACCAAAGAGCTCCAAATCTAACACAAGGACAGCTCCACACAGTTATACACCTTTCTCACTCTCGATTGCAACATTAACTGAAACAGTGGAGACACAAGGGAAGCTGACAATCAGACAGGAACACATTTTCGTCCGTAAATCAGCTCAGAGGCTGATGCACCGTCTCTGCAGTTGTCCGTACTTCTCACCCACACCCTGTTCCTCGACTGACATATTGGCCAATTAAACTTCTAAACTCTGACACTCACACTGCTTGCTTTTTGGAGTATTTGGGCTATTTTTTAGCTTAGGATATACCATCCTGGCATTTCTGTCAGGTAGTGGATGGATTCCTGTTCGACTGTGAGGCTGCAGAACTTTTTAAAAGGTATGAGAAAGCAAAAAAAAACAGTACACTTTCCTTCCCCCTCTCTATCCCTGTGCAGTATGGCACAAAACAGATCTAAAAGAGGACTTTTCATATCCTTTATCTTTGTCTGCTATCCTCTGTGGAGTCACTTTCAAACATATTAAGCTGTTTGTTATCCTCACAACAAAGTCTTATCCATGAAGCTCAGCCAAACTGCAGATAGATAATAAAACAATCCTTGTGATGCCAAATGGCTCATCAGCAACCACAATTAGGCTGCTTAAGGGAAGTAAAAGTCACCTTCAACTAAGTAGGGAGAACACGTCTAAGTAAATTTAGTTGATAATTATATTCACATGAGAGAAGAAGAATACTGGGACACTGGATAACAAATCCAAAGCCTTTGCGCTTTAATTTAACTGAAACCTTACTAGTAAATTGAATTTTTTAAAACAATATTATGACACTATTTTGTTATTGGCAGCATATTTTGTCCCCTTAATTTACATGACCGTCCTTCCACGGGGGCCACACACTCAATCACGATTTCAATCACTCATTTTGCACTACAAAGTGAGGACGTACAAAGTATTTCCAACAATCACATGATTTCCAGGTGTCTGGCTAAGGCTGATTGACAAGCCTTTTCATTTTCTTCTCAGATGAGAAAGAAAAGCAGAGGGGGATGAAAAGGCCAGAAGATCCCAGAGTATTTCAAAAGCTTGGAGACCATCAAAGATTCAGCGCACATGTGACAAATCCTGTTCAGTGCAGAGCCGTAAAGATCACAATAAAGACGATAAATGATTGTCACACACATGCAGACCATTTCTGCAGGTTATCAGGAACACAGCCAACACCTGCAGCAGGTGTGTGTGTCTGTGTGTGTCTGCTTGTGTCCTGATTTGACTATGCATGTGCATGTGTGTGTGTGTGAGTGTACGTGTGTGAAAGTGACCGGCGAAGTGCATACATCCACGTAGGATTATGGAAACTCTGGATTATTTCCTCTGCACCTCAAAGAAGCTCCTTTAAATCCTTAAATGAACAGTCAAGGAGAGGACAGCAGCTTGGAGATGAATTGGTTTCTTACTGAGTGGCTTCTGTTAACGGCTACAACAAAAAGTATCTCCACTTTAAATAAAAAAAAACATATGCTTTGTGAAATAAATCAACCGTTATAAATTCACAAATCCTCTGTGTCTATTTGTCACTATTTGTTTTGGGTGACAGCGCATTTTGGTTGAATGAAATGTCAGTGTGCCTCCGTTTGATTGTGTGTTTGTGTGTGTTTGCGTGCACACTGATGCATGAAGGAAAGTTTTGTGCATGTGTGTGTTTGTGTGTTTTTGTGGGTTTGTGTGAGTGCAAAAGCGTGTGCATGGCACCAACTGTGTGGGCCCTGACACCCAGCAGTAAACAGTCAAAGAAAAAGCAGGATGAGTGAGCTTGGCAGCCTGTTAGACTGTTGATAAAGAAGAGACCTTCCTTCAGAACACAAGAGCAACGAAACATCAAGCCTCGCCTCCCCCTCTATCTTCTTCTTCTCTCCTCTCTTTTCCTCGATGTCTCCTTTCCTCCTTCTCCCTCTCACTTTCTGCCCGGCATCTGTCACTTGCCGGGAATGCCAGTGGCAAAGACGAAAGAGCAAAAAAGATGTAGGGGTAGATGAAGACACGAGAGGGATGTGAGGAAAGAGAAAAAAAGGTGGAAGAATACTTGAGGGAGGAGTGACAATAGTGTTCAGAGTCCATCCAAGGAACTACAAAAAGATGGAGGAGTAAAATGGATGAAACAATGAAACAACAACTTGTCAAAAAGTAAATATCTTGATGAAGACAAACACAAGATAGAAGGATGAAAAAAAATTTCGGAGGCATGACGTGTACGTGTGTTTGCGTGTGTGCATGTGTGCGTGTGTGTGATATTGTGGGATCTGGCAAGCATTGCTTTTGGCCTTCATTGGGGAGCTGATAAATCCACAGCCGTTTGACTCCTGCCAGACGCCGCCCCGCACATACACACGCATTCTCCACACACTACATCTCCATCTGTTTGACTTGTGCCAGTTGCCTCCTTTCAATTACCCAGCATGCCTGGCTCCCTCAGAGAGACGAGCCTATTCAACGAGCGTTGTCAAAGAGAGACAGATGGACAAACATAAAATACAGATAAAGACTTTGGGATGAGACGACAGGGGCTAAAATTATCCCCTCAGTCACCTGAGTTTTTATACGCTCCCTAACTAGCGTGTAACTAAAAGAGTTCAAACCTGTTTGGTGGAGCTTAGGACCATTATTACAGCATTTCTAACACAATGTGGCTGATTAGACTGTGAAAGTCAGTAATGAGAATGTGAAACTAGACGAGGCAGTCGTGTTGTTATTCAAACTGCTCCTGTTCCCATTAAGTCGCTGCTGTCAAACTGAAATATTAATTTTGATGTGGCTACATTCCTTATTTTTTTAATGGCTGGGCCAAATGTGCCTATTATATGTTTGCCTGGGCCAGGAGTCAAACTCTGAATCATTTCCTAACCTCAGTATTAAGAGTTTGGTGCTGACATGATAGCCTACTGCCCTACAAAGTTATGCAACAGTACAGCAGCAGTATTGAATCTTCTGTAACCATGACTAAGGCAGAGTATGGAATTTAGATACTGATGTAAAAACTTTGAAAAACACAAGTTACATTGAAGAGTTTGAACCCCTATTTTGCACTTTATTTAAAATTAAGTTTAAGTGTTACTTTGTCTAAATACTTACCTAATTATTCAAACATACTTCTTAAGGTACTTTCTCACTCGATAGAAAGGATGTAACTTTTTTTTTTTGGCTTATAATGGAAACCAATAACTACCTGGTTCTCATGAAGAACAAGTTAACTGAAATTTTTATATTTTCATATTTTTGGAAAAAGTTTATGCACACTTGAGAGTAAGAAATGCAAGTTGTAGAGAGCAAAGATGATTTGATTTCCCACAGCTCTTCACTAACCACATCTAACTGGCATCACTTCTTTTTGGAACCATGCAGAGCTATTGCAAATTAAAATCGTGTTGTCTTCTTCTGAAACCGTTACAAACATCCTCAGTGGCAGTGACATATTTTGGCTCTTTAGTCTAGAGTGGCTGTACCCAGGTGTAGCAGTTTGACGTCATTAGCATAACAATAGCCTGAAGCACTTCCTCTTCTTCTCTGTTTATTGCTGAATCACCAAACAGCTTCACCCTCTGTTATGGAATGTTAAGATGCTGTGCTTGAGAAGTCACAAAAAACAATGTGACTTTATGTTATCAGCTCTATTTATGACCAATAATGATTTATAGCTTATGATATAATATATCAATAATCGGTAATATGCATCGCTACCGAATGGGTTGTTTAAGAATCTTGGTTGCATAATGACTACCTGCAGGCCTAGTGAACCACTGAAGCCATCTGCTACAAGACACTGAGAACATATTGCATCGTCGTCACAAAATTGCCTTTTTAAGAGATAGTCCTTATCAAAAATAAAAATGAGTTGGTGGTATGCAGCTAACATCATTCTGGATTTTAGCTGTACACCTAAGAAACTCAGTAAACTCACACAATTACACACAGAAATGATTTCACAGTAAATGCTGGCTTGACTGGGCCTTAAAATGTTTACATTTTGAAACATTTTGATCAAAAGAAAAAGTCAACAGGACTTCAAATCTTACTAGAAACTTGTTAGCATCTTTCAGTACTCATTCTCAATACGAAGTTCAGTCTGTACCAAATGTTGTATTCAGGTAGTCATGACAATTCCACACTATACAAAAATCTCTTTTTCCCTAATTGATTTACCCTGAGAGGTCAGAGGTCAAGTACTTCAGCAGACAGACTGTTGCTAAGACTGAACCTTATCTGTACTCTTTACGATTGAAAGAGTCTTTCGCAGGCACTAAGATGTCTCAGCTTGCCACAAATATAACTTCACATAGAAGACGCTCAGTCAAAGCTTCCTACTTTTACATGTTTGTTCGTTATAATGGCATGCTCTCATTATTTTTCATCTTGCATGACAGCACGTTCAATTTGGGTAATTATGTTTCGTGGCTTTGAATGTGTTGAACCAATTTGTCACCTGGGGCTCATGCTATTGTCTCTCTTTCTCTTGCCATAGCCCTCATTAAGCATAATGAAATGCTTTTGTATCTGTGTGATCATCTCTCTGGTTACAGGTGAAGGCTCTCCTGTCAATCAAATGGAAAATACTGTCACCCCTGGGGCTCTGGACAGGAACTAAAAAACAGAACAAAGCTTGAGGTAAAGGCAGATGATGTAAAGGAGATCTAATGATGTCTGACATACATGCAACAAACTCGCCTGCAAGGGTAAAAACCTCCGGATCACTTTAATTTCCATTAGTATCACGCAGCTATTTATATAAACCTAAAAAGTAGGAAGATGTGAGCTAGTTTTCTGTAATAGTTATCTTAGCCCTCAGGTGAGTCACGGTCGCTGCATTGCATTAAGCCGGCTGCTGAGAGCAGCATAAATTCAAAGATTCAATGCCCAGTGTTGCCTGAAACTTAACCTCCATAAATCCCTTTTTGTCATTAAGATATTCCTCAGAGTAAACGGGCTAAAGCGACACAGCTCCTTAGTTTTTCCTATGTGGAGTTTGGTCGTGTTGATTAACATGCAGTGGTTTACATTCTGCTGATTCATTCGGGGACCGGCTCTTTTCCCCACCTTGTTTAAATGGGAGGGCAAATAAAGGGCTCCATTTGGTCAAACAGTGCCGAAGATTGTAAGATGGGCTAATGAGAGCCGTGTGGTCCAGGCCTCCAGAGCGGTGTGTGAGCATCTTTGTGTGCGTGTGTGTGTGCAGAAGAAAGTCTTTATATGTTGGCTAGTTTACAGCTAAGTCTGTAAAATTAATAAGGCAACGGCAGCAAGGTTTCAAAAAATGGTACACGCACACACACACACACACACACACGCACACCAAGAACTGAACAACAAAGCTGCGCTGCATGTTGGCTGAACATGAAACTAAACGAGTTACAGGCACACACCCACACCCAGAGACAAATTGGCGTAATGCAATGCACAAAAGATGAAAAAAAAAAAATACAGCATGGTTTGCCTGCTTCCAAAATCTAACATCATCCCAGCCTCCCCCCCGCCCGCCCGCCCTCCCTCTCCTGTCTCTGCTCAGCTGCTGTAAGTAGGGCACATCAATTTTTCACACTGCCTCTGTCTCTCACTCAGTCTGTGGCTGTGACCAAAGCACCTGTCTGGGCCACATGTGTCACACCCCTCTCCCCTGTCCCCTCAGACAGGGTCCCACCCATCCCTTTCAAAGAATCCTCACATTCTCACTCCCCTCCGTTCCTCCGTGGTCCCTTTTGTATGCCTCTCCATCCATCTTACTCTCTTTCTATGCTGTTCCTGTTCCCTCAGCTGTGAATCCCTCACACGCCATCCATCCTCTAATGCAATATAATGATCACAGAGGCAGAAACACAAACACACACAGACGCACACATGCCTTGCAGAGGTGGCTCGATAATGACATGGAGATTAAATGGTAAAGAGAAGGATGGGCCTACTGATGCTGCACTTTGCAAGAATTCATTCCCACACACACAAGCAGGGCTCTCTTGATTTGCTTACATCTCACGTTTTCAGATATGCAGAATCCATCACGCATTAAAAGTCCATCGAGCAAATGTAGTTTTTGTAAGCTTTGTAAATGTGACAAAGTAAATTGTTTCCCTAGATTTTTATTTAAAATGTCAAATTAGAAAAACCTCAGAAAATGATATCTTCTGGGACACAAACAACAGTAAGCATGGGCGGTGATACATCTTTGCTTTTTTAAGCTAGTTGCAAAGGAGGATGAATTTTACACTTAAAAATTCATAGCTCAGTCTAACACTTCTATATTTTTTTTTTCAGTGGCGTTAAATGGGAGTGCATGGCCCACACACAACCACACGCATCAATAACTGACTAAACAACAGCTAATACTGCTTTGAAGGACCATTAGCTCTGAAAGCTCTAAGGATACTTTGGCTATTGTGGACCGTGCCTCCTGTATTTAACTGTAACCTCACATTACCTTTTCAAATGACTATACTATGATACAATGGCACATTTTAAAGGCTGCTAACACAATGTAAACTTAATTTTCAGACACTGAAAAACGGCACTAAACATGTTTTTAGTGTGAAAAGCAGGTATTTGATGGGGTAACATAGCGAGCTACTAGGAGAGGGACAGTACACACACAAACATGTGTGACATTCCTTGGAGAGAATGAAAAGTCCAATGCAGAATTTGGGAAGTGATCCACTTTAATATCAATTTTCTCTTTTATCAATCCATAGATTTTGGTTTTAATTGCAGTTTCTATCAAATTCTTAAGCACAATAAAATGCTTGCAGTTTAAAACATTATTCTTTACACTGAACTTACATGTTAAAAGTGAATTACTGTATAATTGAGCTGTTGCTGCCACCAAAGTGACATTAACCTTTTTATCAGGAGAGACTGTGGAAGTCTTTTGTGCTACTAGACACCGGACAAGCTGTCAACTCCATGTAAGGCAGCTGAAGTGTGTTAAACCTCTTCCTGACATTAACCTTTATCATTTCTTAACTCATGGCAGTCAAATGTCATGAGAACTTCATCAGTATGACCTTAAACATTACAATCTGTTTCATACCTCATTATTCTCACCAATAATTAAGTTAAACGACAGCCAATAAATTTATGTGCAACAGTTAAACATTACAAATGTTGCTCTTTATTTTGAGCGAGGCTGAGTTCCCATGCTATAAAACACACACACACACACAAACACACACAGACACAAATAGTACAAGACTGCGTGGCTCTGAAAATCAAGCAAATTAATAAAAGAACCCCATCATTAGGAGGACTCGGGTCACATTTCTAATTTCATTACTTTTAAAACTTGTCTTTAACGTGCTTTCCAATGCAGCTTGTAAGAAATGTCAGGTCAATTGGTGTCACAGTAAAAGTTCAAAGTCCCGCCGGTGTTACAACTTTCTCTTGACAGATATATGGGCCGGGTGTGATGGGCTGGAGTCTTTACTGGAGGCCTCCACTGTGAAAATGCTAAATAATTCATACAAAAGGGCAGTTTTGAAAAGCCTTAACCACCTGAGCTAACCTATCCAATATTGAACAGGGGGCAAGCCACAGCCCCCACTGAATAATATACTCTCACTTTAGCCTACTTCAAAGCTAATATGTCTCTAATACCAGAGGGGTCCACCTGAGAACTCCTTCACATTTCAATATTTGGGCCTGAACGGAAAGAAATGAGAGAGAGATTGAGCGGGAGGTCACTGCAAGCCAAGCTGCATGATGAAAAAAAGTAAGAATACGCAAAAATCAAGTTTGTTTTTCTAAAGCCACATGAAACAATTAGGATAAGATAATTGCATGTGTAAACTACTTGAAAATTTATTATATTTATCCAGCTCCGGCATCAAACAGAGACAATTGAGCTAAGATACGAGTGATGATGGGATACGTGGGAAGACTTTTGAAATCAAGAAAAGGGGAAAAGATTGTGTTTGTCAGGGGTGTGTCACATCGTCAGCGGCAATCTGCAAAGATGACAGCTAAAAAATAGCTGTAGCTGGTTAAATAAAGAGGCCTGGAGATGGTTATGTGGTGTCTTTGGAAAGATAATCCATTTGTCAACCAAGCTGTGGGCTGAGGACGGGACCCAATACACAGAGACAGACGGAGAAGAGGAGGAATGGATAACACTTGGCGATGGAGGCACAAACAGAGAGGAGGGGTAGGAAACAAGAAATAGAAGACGAGAGGGAAAGACAAGCAGCGAGAAAGGAGTGAAAGGAGACGATGGAGTGATTAGGCAGATGGAGGGAGTAAACACAGGAGAGAGGGAAAGCGGAGGTAGGATAAAAAAGTACAGAGCGACAACGGAGGAGGATGAAACTGGGAGCAGATCATGTGGGGAGGGACCAAAAAGTAAAGACTAGCTGGGGGCTTTGAGATACTGTATACAGCAATAAAACAAGCAAGCATGACAAGAGACCCAGAGGGAGGGAGGGAGGGATGGAGGGGAACAAAAGAGAGAATGAAATGATGGACGGAGAAAGAGAAGAATTATAAAGAAATTTGTGTGTGTGAGGGCAGGATAAAGTAAAAAAGAGAAGAGAGAGCAGAAGGAGATAGAAAAGTAAGAGAAGATGACAGAAAAAGAGGGAAACGAGGATGGAATGAGAGAGAACAGAAAAACAAGGAGAGAAGATAGAGACGTGAAAGGGCAGCAGAGCGGGAGAAAGCAATTCCCTTTGGGGGTCGCAGGATCGGGGCAGTGGAGTGCAAATGCTACATTATAAACACTCAGTAGGCTATGGCTGCAACACAAGCCATCAATTTGGCCTGGATGTGCAATGAAAAATACCCTCATTCTCCCACAGAAACGGAGTTGCTGTTAACTCACCACACGTGCAGAGTAAACGTTTCAGAAGGTCGACATTCGGAGTATTTTCGAAACGTCTTTCATGACAAGACATCTTTCTTTGGCACTATTAGACAAAGCTGGTGTTGTGGTAAAAAATGTTCAACCATCCCAAAAATGTTGTCATTTTTAAAGTAAAGAGCAAGAATCATCATGTTGGTTATGTGACTGAGGAGTGAAAGCTTGAGTATGTGTAAAAACAGTCTGACCACTTCAAGAGGCCAAACTGTGGCCACACTTAAAACGAACAAAGCAAAAAGGGAAAGAGTTGTGTTTAAAACTGTAATAAAGGCCATGAATTATAAATTTAAGGATATGTGCACACACTTTTACTCATGAAAAAATTCACAAAAGTAGGTGTGTAAAAAATAGAAAAACAGAGAGAAGTTCAAAATCTGCCTTACTTTCTCATCTATGTACAAATGGCCAATCACTATGGAATCATTGAACCACACAAACTCTCAAATCAATGAGGAAGGAGTTTTAGATGCTATTCAGTGACGAGACATACCATCAATAGGAAATCTATATCCATTCCACATATTAACTTGAAATTTATTGATGGATTTTGTCTGTTTTTTCCAAGTTTGACTGTCTCATCAAAGAAAGGTGTTAAGGTGTTTAGCACTTAGAGATAAGATTAAAGACTAATTTATCTTATTATATGAAGGGAGTTTTAGTGAATTAGTTCATAAAAACAAACAAACTTATTTTTGAGTGCAAGAAGGAATTGTCAAATATAAAAGGTGCTCAGTGAAGGAACCCAGCCTTCCTCTTATCCTCAGATGGTAACAGCAGTGACCAATAAAAGGGTACCAGTGATAGGTTTTAACCACCTGGTGCAGAGCCTTCCTGTTCTGTTCTGTTTTGTGCAAATCCCTTGCCACTTTATTTTGTTTACATTCAGAATGCAAGTTGACAAGAACTTGGCACGGAAAATTTTCCCTCTCGAGCTTCTTTAAGAAAATAAAGCCAAATATATCAGAGATTTCAGAAAACATCCACGTTTCCCAGTCGTAATTGAGATTTGGCTGTTGACTTGAATGGAACCATGCAGGAGCCAAATGCTGTAAAAGATCCTCAATCTGTGCACTTAATAACTGGGAGTTTATTTGTTACATGAAGCTAAACTAATCAATGTGATCCTCATCAGATGGACAGAAAAGGCCCTCATGACAGAAACTTGAAATAATTAAGTTTATATGTTGATTTACGACGGACACAAGAGTCAGAGCAAAAAAACTGATAGACTGAATGGATATGTGATAGTTTAAACACTTAATAAAAATAACTAAATCTTGTGTCCACCAAAAAAAAAATGGTTCTCATTGTGCCCTGATATCCTGTGCTCTTTTGTGCTAAATGGGCTTATGCAGGACTGGAGAGGATTGCAAGCAATTATACTTCTGAGTTCTCAGGTTTAATTTCATTGATAGTATCACCTTGGCAGCCCGAGCCTAAGCCTTTATCCCTCGGTACTGCTGCATTAAACCTCTGCCTGCTCTCCATCCCTCTTTCCCTCTGTCTCGTCTTGTTGAAGTATTGCTAACGTGTGCGTAAGTTTGCTTTTGCCTTTGGTTTCCGTGGTCAAGGATATCAATAAATAACATACAGCGATTTCCTTCACTGCATACTTTGACTTTCTCACGCGCAAAGATGCGCACACGCTTGCAACCCCCCTTGATTGCACGCGCACACACACACTCGTGGAAAAACCCATAAACATCCTTGCCAGAGGCGTCTTCATTATTAAGATTCCCACAGCCAGCATAGGAGCAGAAGAAAGAAGTCCAACTCGCAATCATCTCATAGAATTACCGACACCTTTGGCCACATAATAGCCGATTTTCATTCATTCAGCTGGGTTGTTTCCCTTAAGTCTGTCTGTTCTTTTTGCCATTATTTTTCATACTCTCTGCCCTCAGACTGGCTGCCTCAAAGCTACTCTAATTGCATTGGGGATCGGCCTTTAAAGGGTTGCCATGGTGACCAGTAGAGCCTTCACCGCGCCACATGCCTCGCTCGCTTTTCCTTACTTTAGCTAAAACCCAATCGCTTGCTATCTTTCCCTCTTCTCCCCTTTCATGTGTCACTGTACTTCCTACCTCATCTATACTTTTCTACTTCACTCTATTCAACCCCTAATTATTTCCCACTTTTCCACGCGGCTTGATGAAAGCAGGGGGAGGCCTCCCTCAGGATGAGTGATCTGCAGATGTGGGAGGAGAATGCCTCGCCAATAAACACTCTACCACGTATGGATGCATGCGCACGCGTACACACACCCACACAAACCTTCTGACCCAACCCCCTGAAACACACACACAATGTGACACACACACACACACACACACACACACACACACACACACATACACATGACTTGGAAAGCCATCCTGCTGTGTTGGCCATGGGTGCAGCAGCAGCAGGGCTCTAAACGGCAGCCCAGCTAAAGTGTGTGTGAGCATAATCACAGCTGGCCAGCAGTAAATACATGCCGGCTGACAGCTTTCAGCATGATGAGGCAACGTTTTTAGTCATAAATAAATATTCTGCCGGACTTGCCACATTTCAGTATTAATCACTCAGATGTAGGTGAGTACAAAGTAGGAATGGAACAATAAATAAAAAAAGGTAGATAAAAACTGACTTAACGCTGGTGATATTTCAATAAAGGAAATTTCTTTTTTTAAGTTTGATGTTTGATTTTGACACATTTGTTGTTTAGCATTTACTGCTGTTGTTTTAAAGGCCAATGTGATTGTTACTGGTGTATCTTTTGGTTTGGATTTATCACTGATGAAGTTTCTGTGTGTGTCACAGTTTTTTTTTCAGTTCTATTGCCTGGATGTTGACTTTTCTGCAAAACCCTTGATTTGGCTGGCATTGAACATCCAAAAGTATTCAATGTCAGAGTTTTTCCACCCATTTGCAGAAGGCCGAATACTTCAAACAGTAATCCCAACATCCCAAAGTGGGGTAAAAAAGGCTGCCTTAGAAAATGATTACATTTCACCCCCTGTGATCATATCAGATAATCCTTCCAAAAGGTGACAGAAGTAGTTGCATATAGAAGGAAAGAGGACTTGATGGAGAAGTTCAAAGCCTGTCCTTACCACCATAAAAGGGGTCAGTGTGTTTAAGGTGCACGCTCTGTTGAATCTCAACATCACTGCAGCAAGATGGGTTCAATCACTGAAGGTCAGAGAACAAACAGGCTCAGTGTTCAGATACTATTTAGATAGATAGATAGATAGATAGATAGATAGATAGATAGATAGATAGATAGATAGAAAAGGCAGAAAAGAAACTTTTTGGGTAGTCATCCAAATGGCTGCGGATTAAGTGACTGTTATCTGTGCCACCTGCTGTTTAAACTGTAAACAAGACCAAGTGTGTGTGTGTGTGTGTGTGTGTGTGTGTGTATGTGTCTGTGTGTTTGCGTGTGTGTGTCTGTGTGTGCCGGGGATGACATTGATCTGCAGCCATGCTCAACTGGGTGCTGATAGAAAGCCAGCACCAGGGAAAGTCACCACCCCAGTGGGTCTGCCAGTTTCTAACACACCTAAACACGTTCAAATGCATATGGTATACGACGCGTCCCTCTCCCCACTCACACAGAGAACACACACGCATGCACACAGAAGTTTTGCAGGCATAAACAGTGACATGAGCATTTAAGCGAAAAAAAAAGCCCAACAGCCTCTGCAGCTCTATTGAGCAACGCAACCTGAGCATGAGGAAGACATTATTGCACAGTGTCTGTTTTTCTTTCCCTTCATCTCTTAAAGTCCCGTGGGGCATGGACTTTTATATGTGTGTGTGGCAAACATGTATTTCCGCATCTAGTTAAACTCAGTGTAGGTAAAGCCCCTGCTGATCTAGCCATTTCCTCTTTACATCATCAGCAGGCAAACAAGCCACAGGGAAAACTACACATTCCACTTACCTCCACTTCTCTCTCCTCCTGTCTCTTCTGCTCTCTGCCTCCTTCGGCATCTCCACCTTCTCTTGTATTTCCTTGTTCTGTCTACTCTTTCCTAAAGCGTTGTCATCCTTCCTCCTTTCTTCCTCCTCTCTCCCTCCCTCACAGACTATCTCTGCCTCAGTCGTCCTCTTCCATCTCATTCCTTCATGCGAAGTTCTCTGCTTGTTCTCCATCTCTCTGCTTCGGCCTTCAATAATGCAAGCTGCTGTTCTCTTAGCGTACAGTATGTGAGGTAGGAGTCCCTTCAGAGACACAGACAGCCAGCCTGAAAGCTTAGCATCAATGATGGAGGAGCGTGCACTTGGAAGAGTGTTTGTGTTGCAAGCGTGTGATTTATGAAAGAGTTTTCTGCATGTTCAAGATAAAGAAATGGATTGCAGGGAGTTGGATGCATGTTTTTAAAAGATATGAATGGTAAGTGTGTAGATACTCTACATTTTTCAACCAGAATTTTGTGTGTGTGTGTGTGTGTGTGTGTGTGTGTCAAAGGAGCAGTGGGTGAGTTTGCAAACAGGAGGAGTTTGTGTGTTTACTTGGACATAACTGGAGTCAAAAGCTCCTCAGAAGTTAGGTCAAAGCATCTCCCTTTAGTCAGGCTGCAGCAGACCTTCAGGTCATAAATCCCATCTTTCCATATTAGCAAATCGGAAAAGAGCCAGACTAAATAATCTAGTAGCCCTACATGTCAAGTAAGTTTTTCTATTAGATGGTTTCTGTCATCTTAGATTTTAGCTCACTGGTTTATGTTCAAGTGTTCAATATCGTCTAAGTTTGGTTTTAATAAGTTATCTGATGCTGTGATGAGTGACAGCTAACCTTAACCCCGCTATCGAGTCACAAAGCTGAAATGTGTGGTTCCATTCACTGATCATTACTGCACAGACTCTGGTCTGGGGATATCATGGCTTCATTAATATCCTCCTTTTGATTTTACAGTCAATGGCAGTCATGGAGCTTGCTGAAGCAATGCTACGTCTTGCAACACTTAAATGAGAGAAATACCAAGTTTGCAGTGAGTCTCTAGCAAGTAAAGACTTAAATAATATGCAGAAACATCTGTCCAGTCAAAAATGCTCGTAAACTTTAGGCTGTATGTAAATATAAAGGTCGTAAATTTTTAGTAGGCCCAGCAGCTAAAAATTTGTTTGTATGTGGTGAATGAATGAATGAATGACAATGAATTGGATAGAGATGGTAAGCTGTTTATTCCTATGAAAACTGCAAGATGAGTCATCAAGCCAAAAAATTTCAACCTTCAAATAATAAAATTACCCACAGATTCCTCATTATCTTCCACAATGTGGAGCCCATAAAGCATGTGTACCAAAGACTTCTGTAGGCCAAGCCGGCTAGCTTCCTGTTTAGCCCTCAGCTAACTTGGATGGAGATAAAATGGTTTAATCTTGTGACTCTCCTACAATTTCCAAATGTTATTGGATCAAATGAAAAAAATAAGGTTTTGCAGT
Source organism: Acanthurus leucopareius (assembly GCA_029814765.1). Taxonomy (NCBI): domain Eukaryota; kingdom Metazoa; phylum Chordata; class Actinopteri; order Acanthuriformes; family Acanthuridae; genus Acanthurus; species Acanthurus leucopareius. The sequence continues at coordinate 1,056,040 of JAQMCX010000020.1, read as the reverse complement.
CATTATGCGGGACTTGTGTGGCTAAAAAAATTATCTACCATTTAACAGTCGCTTCTTTCACAATGCAAGCCTCAGGGAGAGAGCATTTGTGGGCTCCTGTAATTACACGGTCTAACCACTTTGTCAAATTGACTTCAAAGCCTGGCGCACCTAATAGGGACTTGGATGCAACCCCTTTTTAGTTTGCTGATATGTAACTCTGTATCTCGTAAACACTGATGTTATGAGATGGCTGCACTGGAATTCACAAAAACTGGTGCAGCTGGCTTCTGGTTGAAGGTATAATATCTGTACTGGTGGATGGATGAACAGATGGATGGAATGTAAGGATAACTGAAGTGATAGGTAAAGAAATGGAAAATACAAACACACAATGCAGATTCAGTCTAATGGGTAGGTAAATTCAATGAATCTTTCATCTTCTTGAGGCTTCTTACGAGGGCGAGAGAGAAGAATGATGCAAAACGATGAAGCTAAGAACAAAAAAAGGCTAGCATCATTTTTATCCCGTGCAGCAAAGGGAATTTTAGGTCAAGTAGAAAAGCAGCTACTGAGTGTTCTTGTATCAGCCTCCAGAGAATTGAAATGGGAAACCATTCGACTTGACAAGGACATTAAAATCCAATATATTCACATTATGAGGCCCCTGCGTTTCTGGGGTTATTTTTGACAACTCCTCCCATGCACACACACACTCATACACACACACACACACACACACACACACACACACACACACACACACACACACACACACACAC
>JAQMCX010000020.1:1027534-1051046 GCA_029814765.1 Acanthurus leucopareius | reverse complement strand
AGAGTCCAGTTGCCTTGTCTTAATGACTCTTCAAGATAATCATGACCTGGATGACTGAGAATCTCCACAGACATAAAGTGTGGACCAAAAGATTGTGCTATACAATCTTTTTAGTGTTACTGGCTCAAGTAGATTGTTGCTTATGCATGAGTAATATTTTCTTTAGGGCTTCACATAATGATTTTATTAATGAATGTATGTTTGAGCAAACAGTCTGAAAGACAGAGATGTTTATCATAATATATATTATTAGTTGTGTTGTGCACACACAAAAAGAGACCAGCCAATAACAACCCTTCAAAAAAAAATAGAAATGCCAATGTCAGGCAAGAACACGATCTTAGTATTTCATTGCAAACAAAGAACTGTAACTTCTCTCCGCAGCTCTATAAATAAAATCTGCCAAAAAACATACCTTTAAAATTGTACAGCCAGAAGAACTCATCAGAAATGAAATGAAGAGCGTTGCCCTTGAATTGTCATATAATGAGCCATAGAACATGAAATGGACTTCATCTTCGGTGGAATCTAAATCAGCTCAAGTCTTTTATCCTCAAGGAGACCAGGAATGCTACTGTGCGTACAGAAATATCTTTGATTTTTGGTTAAAATTATATCTCAAATTAGTACTTTAAGCTGTTTTTCATCAGACAATCTGAAGATAAGTTATGTGTGAAAAATATCTATAGTACTAAATCATATCCTGACTAATGAGCTAAACTAGTAAGTTTTAAACCTCCAGAAACCCCCATGTTACTTTGTAACAAAACTCTTATACTCATTATTTATGTCAACTTAAGCTTTAAATGCCAGGAACATATTCTGAAACCAGGAGACAAACATGCCTTTTAAATATGGAAGCATAAAAACTTCAAATCCTTATTTAGTTAAGATCTACCTGCTTTATTGTTGCGTACAAAGGCATTAAGCAGAAAAAAAAGCAAATCCTCACAACAAATTGATTCTAAATTGATTTTTTAAAAAATATATTGCTCATCAAAATTAATTAATGTAGTGATTAATGGTTTTGGCATCAATCTTCTAAACAAAAAAAACCTGCAGGTAATCATTTCTACCACTGTATGAACATAAGTGCAGTCATGTTTGTGTCATTGTGAGAGTGAATGCAGAATGTTTCTCAGCAGAGTAAATTCAACACACTGAGGATAGACTTAGCATGATAGGAACAGGAGAATACGACCATTTGTGCATTTACAGGGTCAATTAACTGCACAATCACATGTAGATACACTAAATGTTTTGCAGTGTGGTAACCGCACACAGGCATTAAAATGCACACACACACACATTCAAAGGGATGGTTAATGTATTCCATTAGTGGGTGCTGTAGATACCAGAGCTCTGGCTGTGTTCGGTCTCTAATGGCCTCGGTCCTGCAGCCCTCCGGTAGTCTAACCATTGCAACCGACTGTCACACTGGCAGAAGGGTGTGTACGTGTAATTGTGTATGTGTGGCCCCCCTGTGGGGCTTGTCTCTCGCCTATTTATTCTCATGCTGGTGTGACTGCATTTGCTACCAGTGTTTACACGCAAGGGGTCACACACAGTACTATAACTCAGACGACCACAAGCTGGAGTGGAAGTTTTATTACTAGTAAAAATTATGAAACTTCTGCCGCTGCGAACAGTGTTATCACTTATCTCTGACAACACAAAGTAATGAGATCATGTCTGTGCTGAATTCTCTTCTCTTCTTGTTGAATTATTATTCATGTTCAAGTGTGTTTCCTCATTAGCTGTGGTCATCACATCTCAGACGGAGGTCAGGGTCCCTGCAGTATCATGTCGGACCACAGGACCTTTGCTCCCCCCCGCATGCAGTCGGGTCAGGTCTGTGTGACAGCTGGGGGCCCCTCTTGCTCTCTTCCTGGCAGCGACTGCAGCCTCTGGCCCTCCTCCAATCGAGACACATTTAACCTGAACTGGCCCCAGCTGGAGATGTGCATTACTGATATAATGACATGTTATGGAGTTTTTACTTTGGAGAGAAACACAAATGACAAACTTGCAATTTCTGTGCTGTAACTTGCGACATCTGTGCTGTGTACAAATCTGTTATTCATTCAGCTGTCAAATTATGTTTTTAAATAATGAATTCCATCAGCTGGAAGCTAAAATAAACAGGCTTAAATAGCTGTAGTGTTCAGCCAAATCAAAAAGTGACAAGTAAATAGAGTAAGTCTGTCAGGGATTGATTAGCATTGGACGAATGGGTATTGTGTGATGTAATGTCCTGGTTTTGCCAGCTTAAGATGACAAGTTAGAAATTCATTTGGCAATAATCACAGTGTTTAAACTAATGGCAACGTAACCAATTAAAACTCCACTTCAGTGTTCCATCACGCAATAAGATTCAAGTACAGATGAAACAGCATTTTGATATCTAGCTAACTTTTGCATCCATATAAAGTTTGGAGAAATTTAATTTCAATGTTGAAAGTGTTCATGTCAACAAACTGCGATTTTCAGTTGGATGCAAGCCTCCGAAGTCACATCTAACAGAACTACTTACTTCCTTTAACATCTTCATCACTATCACAACTACAGCAGGCAGACATATCTGTTGAGGAAGAGGGTTGGATACTCTGTGGAGCATTTGATGTGCTTCGTCTCTCCCATCCTTAATAGATACAGCTCCCCGTCTACCTCCTGAGGTATCCATTAGAAAGAGAGACCAAGCACATCGTGTGCTCCATGAAGTAGCTAAAGCAGCCCACTGTAAAAGGCCCTGTGCATAATCTCGAGCTGTCACAGATACCATTTTCCTTAAAGTGAATAAATTCTTGCCAGTAAGTCCACAACCGTGATAATTTTGAGGGAACAGAACAAACTTTGAGGTGGTGATCACTGAAACACACACACACACACACACACACACACACACAAACACACACACTAACGAGTAATGTTGTTGCAAACTAGCTAATGAATTTTAGCTATTTGCTGCCAAAAGTTAAATGTGATCGATTGGCTGATTTCAGGATATTTTTGGTTGAAATTGGTTGGTTTCAGCTGATGAAAGCAAAGTGACATTTTGTAACAGAGACAACATAACTGGATTTTGATATAAAATACAAAGAAATGGATTTTTGTTTTCAATTTTTTTCGGGATATATTGCTAAATAGAAGCACAATATGCCAAAGAGTGTGATTTATAGGGGTCCTTTCACCTCAGTTGGAACCATATTTTTTCCCTTTACATCATTTATTATTTGACAAATATATTGTCGGGTGTATTGATTGTATCATCTCTGTCTCATCAGTGCCCCAGTATTGCATCAGCAGTTTGTGAAAAAGTTGGATAAAACTCAAACTAAACTATGCTGCCATGGAACACGAGAAGTGAGTCAGAAGTAAACGTGTTAATCACGTGTATTTTGGTGTGCACGCTGTCTACATGTAACACGGTAATGGATCCTACTAACTGCACAACTTCCACTGAAAGTGTCTCTGCTTTGTTGGAGGTGTTAAAGTGGAGCTTTCAGTGGCTCACAATTGTCAGCTCTGGCGAGAACACCGCTGTCAGCCAACACTCTCACACACACTGTACCACACCTCGGGTGGATGGTAAAAAAAAAAAAAAAAAAAAAAGAAAGACAGGATTTTTGCTCTATCTACCTCACAGATTACTCTGAGTCGAAGACAGACCCCCACAGAGAGGGAGACAGGAAGCAGAGAGAGGAAAGACTTGTGACTGTGCCTTGTGCATGTGTCAGCACGTGTGTTTGTTCTGTGAAAGACACCTTGAAGGGAAGGAAGGAGACCTCCGAGGCTTCACTTCTGAAAAAGTCTCGTTTAGTCTGTCTCTTTGTCTTCCTCTCCCTCTGTCGCAAAGCACCAATCTTTCCATCACATCCCAGTGTGACTCAGCACCCCACTGATCAAACACCGTCTAGTCTTTCCTCTCCTCCATTTTCATCTCCCTTCTTTTCCCTTTCTTTCTGACAGACAGTCGACAGCAGCTACACACAAACAGCTCCCTAAAATGCCCCCCCAAGGGACCAACCCTGTGTTCTTGAAAAGTAGGAAGCGCCCTCCAGGAGAAGGCTTTACGGAAAGAAGAGTGAATAACTAGAGAGAGAAATAACAAGATAAGATCATAAACACAACTCTCTCTCGATCCTCTTTTCTCCTTTTTTCCTCGAGCACCAGTGCACAGCTTACAGCGAGGATACCAGGAGACAATGGGGCATATTTTTCTTTCTTACAGCTCCACTTATTTCTCTCTTTATGATATTTCCTCTTTTCATTTTTTCGGACTTTTTTTTTCTGACCAGTCTGTCCCTAAAACCTTGAAAAAGACCGACAAAAGAGAAAGTCACAGCTTGTTCTTAACTGGCTGCTGGGCTAACAAATGTACCTATGTTTTCTTTGAAGCAGAGTCCCAGTTGATGTGTTTTAAAAAAATGACTGTTCAGAAAGATCTCAGATAAACAGTCCGGACGATTAGCAATCATGAGAGGATGGATAACGCTGATAGTTGTTAGTGCATTGGGCTTGTAAGGGAGCTAAATAATCACCTCTATGATTATGTTTCATAAGAGCATGACATGAGATCAAATGACAGTATCAGCCTCCTCGCCATCACAGGGAAGAGGAGGAAGAGGAGATAAAGAGGGCTGGGTTTTGTCATCTTATCTTTGTGATCACTTTCACCGGTTAATGAGTACGTTTTCCACCAGCACTACCTCCCGAACACCGCTGAGGCCCTTTACAGCAGATCCTCAGAGTGTTCTTGGTAGAGACCTTAAAGCATATATACGGTACGAGTTGGGTGACTTGCATCATCTCAGGGGTTTTAAATGTTAATTGTGAGTAATTGTTAATTATTTGCTGAGGGGGTTGAGGTTCTTATATTCACACGCTACAGACTAATTTTGATTAATGCGATTGTTTTCATCAGCAGTACAGTTTATTTTTCTCTGTTTATGGTTTCAAGGTGATTTGAAATGAAAAAAAAAGTTACTCCTGTAAATGAGTAAATAAGTGTGGCTGTGCATGAGTTATTGAGTTGATGATGAATGAATTTTCATATAGAGCAATTACTACCTATCACCATTTACAAGTACCACGCAGCTCATGTGAGAGTTGGGTGTGCATATTCTTGGCTGTTTAAAATGTAAATGATTTTGGAATTAAAACCTACCACCTAGAGCAGTTTTTGATGTTTTAATGTTTTGTTACTATGTGAACTTTGATTCCTAAATTGATTAATGGATGCTTAACTGTGATGAAATAGATGCTATCATTGTGCCATGTCTGTGTTCAAATTTGACTGAGTAATGAGTTGAAAGGGGATGACTTTTTCTTTATGTGTCTTCCTTTTACAGGAGTACAACAAAGGCACTTACCTATGTATGTTACTTACTACAAGCTAAGTGTTGGTTGTACACAAACTAGCTTCTGTGGGCACAAAAAATACCTAAAAATAATTAGTTGAACAGTACAAATGACTAATTCCAATTCCAAGACACTACAGGTATGCCATGAATTACATTTTTGAGTTTAGTTACTTTCTGTGGTTTCTTTTTTAACTCTTCTGTCAAGTTGTGTTCCTCTTGTGATTACCTGCTCTGCTCTAATGTGTCTCACCTGTGTCTCATTAATCCCAGTGTGTATAAAGTCTCTGTGTTCACCCTTTTGTCCATCTCAGATCATTTGTTTGGTTCCCTTGGCCTTGTCTTTATTTTCTAATCCTGTGTTCACTCTCTGGTTCTGCTGTCCTGCCTGTTCACCTCATGTTTCTCTGTTAATTCTTAGTTTTTTGGATTCCTTGGTTCAGCTTTTTGTTCCTTTGATTTTGGGTTTTGTTATTGGCTTTGTTGGTTCATCCCTGAGTTGATTTGTTTTTGGGTCCTTATCTGTTGAACTCATGCCAAATAATTCATGTGAACCAATGATTATGGAATAAATGATAAAATGATTGTACAAATTAAACCAGAAGACCTGCCGGCCTTTTTACAGACAGATTTTGCAGTCACAAGCAAAAATCTAAACCCTCTCCAGCAGTTTTTAAATGAAAAAGAATACACTTTGTCCATGTGCTGCCACGGTTGAAGTGAACAAAATTCTGTTTTGTCATCAGTAAATTGAATGTTTCTTCTATGAATTACATCCATTCAGTGACAAGAGGCACCGTTCTCAGTGCCACCGCAATCACTTCATGTCACCTCACATTAAAAAGGAATCAAATTAGTTCCCCACAATGAGCTATTCAGACATTAAATACAGGAAAAAGAGAGCAATGATACTTGACAACCTCAGCTTATCAGAATCCAAATACAGAGGAAAAAAAAAATTGCATCTCTCCATCTCTACCTGCTACAATATATCATTTGTGCATGCACACATCAGATGGAGGCTGTTTGAGGGAAGCTGAGCTGAGAAGTAACATGTGGTTAGTTTTTACTGCTGATTTAATTGTTGATTTAAACACTGATATTTAAAGACTACTGCATTTTTTTTTATTGTGGAATTTCTGATGGACCATCTGTTTCGGCTTCACAAAGTGGCACATGTAGATTTGTCTTTGTAAATGCTTTCTAAAACAAATAGACTTGGTTAGGGGCAACAAAAGATCCAGGTTCAGGCATTACTACAAAAGGTTAGAGACCCTTTTTATTATCAGGGTTAAAACAATTGGAATTTGGTAAAGGTAGGGATTTTGGATGGTCACGTCAAACTAATGCTGGCTGCTGGCGGGAAATGAGAAATATACAGCTTTCTCATGTTTCAACATCCAATGTTATGTAAAAGCTCCAAAACACTCCAACCTCCCCCCTTATGGAGTTTCTGTGACTCTGTAACAAAGTCAGACTACTTCCTCCTTTCCTCCAAACATACAAGTCATAATCCAGCCACTAGATGGTTTTGTCACATTTCGTTACTTAGCTGAAACAACTGATGCCGATATTTTTTTTAGAGCACTCTCTTCAGCACAGGAGTAAGCTCTGAGCATGAAGAACAATGCTGGCATACAGAGGGGGAAATAAAAATAACTGCCACCGAGTCCCTTCCTTTCTCTTGGTATCAATATTGCAAGCTTGCGAGCTGGCATATGCATGTCACCATCAGTGAAGCCTGGCAACAATGCCTTCAGGATCTCCTGCATTATTCAGAGGGCCCAACAAGCGCTAGGGCTCTGCCATTATCTATTTAAATCAGAGCGCAGGCATGTCCCACTGAAAGCGTGTACTTGCACCGCCACCTGCCCCTCTTACAAGAGACAGAGAGAGCTGTGGAGTGGAGACAAGGGACAGGTCGATGCGAAAGAGGTAAGAAAACATGCAGAAGGAGTGAGATAGGGAGGATGTGAGGAGCTGTTATTGTTGGGAGTTGGGGGGCACAATGAGATGAGGACAGAGGAAGGGGAGGAATTAAGCATGATAGCTATTAGAGGAAGGCAGAGAGGTTAGACAAATGGTGAAATAAAAAATGGGAGCTAAAGTCTAGAAAATGGAGGCAGGCTAAGAAGTGATGAGAAGGGGCATAGGGAAAATGAAAAGGGGGGAGGAGTGGAGAGAATGAGATGATGATTGGAGTAAAGAAAGAAAGGAAGAAGGAAGAAAGGGGAAGGAAGGAGGAAGGATGAAAGGGGAGGAAAGGCAAAGTGGGGAATAAAAGCCAAAAGACAGGGAGTAAGGCATGATAGAAGACAGGAAAGGAGCTAGAAAAAAGAAGAGAGGAGATGAAGGAAGGGGATGAGTAACTGAGTAAAAAAGGCACAAAGAAATTTTAAAAAATGGTGCACCTTGAGTAGGGAACCAAGCTAAACGAAATGAATAGCTACCATAAGATGTAGCGTTTAAAGAGTGCTCCTCTCTATCATTTCATATCTCCCTTCCTCGTGCCGCGCTCCCTACCATCATCCATTCATCAAATGCCTGCCATCCCTTCATCCTGAGTCATCGACGCAATTGCTCATCCACTCCATTAGGCCATCATCCCTCTCTCCTTTTTATTCCTGCTCTCCCCCTCTTGCTTCTCCATCCTCTGATCATGTTCAGGTAAAACACATGCCTCGCGTGGTGTCAGCGTGAGGGCAAACACATGCACAGACCATAAAAAACATCCACTTTTTTCAAGCCATTTAATATACCATCGAGTTTACTAATGTCACTCCCATTTACTTGCCACACGGGAGAGATCATTTCATATCCAATCAATCAACTCACTTTCAAGGATTCTCTATGAATTGGGCCGCATGTTTTTGAGTAAGTAGTCAGTGATTCCAACTGAATATCTGACTCAACAGTGTAATATGTGTATCTGCTCCAACATAAGCTGTGAATATTAGCATTTCTGGCTAACTAGCTAAACAGGAGGTCCTACCAACACAGTCATGTAGAGACAGAATATGTTTTCACAACCGTGCGCCAAATGCTTCAATACCTCCTGCATACAATTGTCATGGGAAACAGTGAACAGAATGTGTATATTTCTCCTGATGATTGCCATGGATTATACAGTTAGTATAAGCAGAGCAAACAGTCATCTCTCCCAGGCAGCGTTTCTAAAGCATGTAACAGCAGGTTACAACATATCCAGCAGAAGCAGGCTGAATATATCAGAGTCCTTGTGAGTCCTCCATCGATATATGAATGAACATATGCCGATATGACTCCTTTCCAGATGCACTTGAGCCACAGTCCTCAAATCAGCCTCTCTCTCTCTCTCTCTCTCTCTCTCTCTCTCCCTCTGATTTCAGTGTGAAACGCTCAGTGATCACTCTGCTGCAATTCTCCATGCAGCCCATAATCATTGCAGTGCTCGCTCACTTATTCCATCAGTCAGAGAGGAATGGAGAGGGCCAGCTGACACCCAGCACCCACTCCTCCTCCTCCTCCTCCTCCTCCTCCTCCGCTCCCATACACCCCCTCCAAAATACACACCCGCACTCACACACAAACACACATCAACGACCACTCAAATAAACACTCAGGCAACCGAAGGCAAACGGACAAAGACACACATGCAGAAAGGCCAACTTGCCTGGCTGGGGATGGGCAATGGGCTCGGGCTTGGGGCTTGCTAGGGTGGAAAAGGGGAACAATTTCATGCTCAAGTGCATCAGAGAAGAGTACACTGGGAACACGAGCAAACATTTTTCCACCCAGATAGGTTACAGCAATTACCCTCGCCTCTTTAACCTTGCCGCTCGCCTGCAAGCCCTGTTTCGGGTCCCATTCGCAAGACGATTCTAACAGAGTTTACAGTGGAGCGTTGGGGGGGTTGGGTGGGTGTGCATCTTTCTCTCCGTTACATCATTTTGAGCATGATGTCGTGGTCCATAGGTCTAATCTGAGTGTGTACTGTGTGGATATGAGTTTGGGTTGACCCTTTATCCTGCCACAGCAGCGGGTGTGATTAAATACTCATCACTGGGTGGAGAAATGTGTCAAAACAAGGTGCTAACTCTCCAGCAAGAGCAACTCCGTGGCAACAATAGAGGTATGGAAGAATACGAGGGGGAGTGCTAACAAATTAAAGGAGAGGTGTGAAGGATATGAAAAAGCAACCACATAAGTGTGTGTGCGTGTGCGTGTATGAATGTGTGATGCCCTTAACTCCACCAAACCTGGATTAACAACACAGGCCTCGCTATTTTATTAGTGTTTGTCTTGTCGCCAACACTGTGAGCCTGCCAACAGAGACGGCGGGGGGAGAGAAAGCCCTTTCGACACAGGAGAAAAGATTAGCATTATTATTACTACAAACACACTCAGAAAGTGTCAGAGTGATTTTTAAGCACAAATGGAACAGCCTTAACCTCCATTTAAGCCTATGTTGTATTGATGATATTGACATTAGATTTGCTCCAGTTTTCCCATTAAAGATGTGCTTTTATGTTTTAAAGCTCAGCAAACACAGACTATCTTTCATGCTCGAGTGTACAAAAAAAGTGTCCTAAATCACATTTGTCTCTTATCCAAATACAAAACACTTGAAACGACGAGTGTAAATTGACTTTGCCAATAAAACCCTCAGTGTGACATCATTGGTGTGATATCATAGTGGCTGTTCTCTCTTATTTTGGAGGGCTCCGCTGAGAGCCACAAAAGACATGATGCAACTGTTTTGTCTGGCAGTCTGATTCGTATTCCTTTTAATGACTTTATCTGTGAAATTGAAGGAGTTATCCTTTGACTCTTCCTATTCTACACTTTGTCAGATAAAATTATGTTTTTGAAAGCTCTTTAAGCATGTCTTTCAATTTGATCTTTCCTAATGATGTGTGACAGAGAAGGTGAGAAGCAGGGAGAAAATAATCTTTGATTAACTGTATGAAATGTCATGCAGTTTGACATTATTGACATGACTTATTGAACTTGTAAAACTGGGATGGAAGTGCTGCAACTGATTTTCTTCAGTCAGCTGTTGACTGGTTTTGACTAACTTTCTGGTAGCTTTTAGAATAAGTATCAGATTGGAGATACTGCAGATTTTTCTGACTGCTTAATATACCCAACAGTCCAAAAAAAATCCAACATGATCCTCCCAGTATCCCTCTGTCTGACAGGGTTTTTGGCTTGGTTCAGAAAAGAATGTCAGGTTCAGAGCCAATCAGAGACAGAGTAGTGGAGGGTCCTTTCACAGTATGAGTGTTAAACCAGGGCATGAACCTAGCTGTGACTTCTGTGTACTGTCACACCCCTAGCATCAATGGTTTATCCAGAAACCAGTGACTACAGATAGACATTTTTTTTGATCTTAGACAATCGACATGCTTCACTGCTGATTGGCTGTTGTGGCTCTGCCTGTAACCAATCAGATGGTGCTGTGGGTGGGACAATACTGGAGACAGAGTAGTGACTGCAGACAGAGAGGAGTGGCTGCATCAGGGCCAAAATAACCCAGTTTTAAATTGATCTCTTATCGGCTGTCGGATTAAAAAAAAGGGCCAATATATATGCGTCAAAATTCAATATATATGCGTCAAAATGCCGAATATCGGCCGATAATCGGTCTATCCCTACTAGTGACAGCTGCCATTTAAGCCAACAAATATAAAGGAGATATGAAGTCATCCACTTTTGTTTACAAGTGTGTGAAAATGAAGACTTGTTTTATCAAAAATTACTGTAATTATAAAAAACTACTCTGCTCTTTGTGAGAGCAGAGAGCTTGGCAGGCGTGGTAACAGTAACTAATGGGATGTTGGTTCGAAATGGTTCCAGATAATTAAATTGACGTGACTCATTCCACTTATATCTGTGGTTGCCTCCATATGCATTGGTTTTATAACTAATGGTTTGCCAACAACAAGGTTGGGGATAGTGTATTTTTCATTTAATGCCACATTTATCCATTACTGAATCCACTTTGTATTAGACCCACCATGAATTTAGCTGGGCATTTTATCTTCAATAACATCTGCAGCATCTAATCATCTCGTCTCTGCCTGCTTTAGTCTCACAACCACAAAAATCTCTGTGTGGCTCAGTGAGGAAGATTCAACTGCAGGACAGGCAACATTTTAAATGACTAATAATACATCCACTGATTAATTCAAAGGTAAATGTTGTACTGTTAATTAACACAGAGATATTAGCAAGCAAGTCAAATTAGACCATGAATCAGTCATGGCTGCCCTTTCAGAACCTGAGCTGAATATTTCACCAGAATGAAACATCTACATCGTGATTATTCAAATGGAGAACCACGCCTATGCCACTTATCACTCTAGTTCACATCTGATCCTCAAAGCTGACCCTCATTTATCTCACATCTGTCACTGTTATTGTACTTTGATTTTTTTTTTTAAACTCTAATTGCTAAAAAAGGGGTTTGATGATGAAATGCTATAAAAACACTGACTGGTGGATGGCTCCACCAACCAGACAACATTTTTTGAATCGCACCCTCATAAAGCACATGGATGACAGAACATGCCATGCTTATTTTGTGCATGAATGGCCGCCAATCTGCTGGTTGTGTCTGTGAGGGCCCAATAAAACCTCCAATGCTCGAGCTGAATGCTCTTTATTGATATGCAATATGCAAAATGGCCTCTTTATGGCTGAACACTCAGCATGGTTTTAAGAAGAGTCAGGGCTGAGAGGGAAACAGAGGTAGAGAGAAGAACCGAAAACATAAAAGAGAGGAGGGGGGGAGATGCTCTCTGTGTTTGTGTATATGTGCATCACCATCGACTGCTCCCCCAAGTTGTTCTCATTGGCAGCACCCATTCATCCAGACTTTAAACGAACGCACTGTATAAACATGGAGAGCATTTCTTTCAAATAACACCATCTTCTCTGCCCCGTGTTTTCATTCAGCAGCCGGCTTTATTGACAACTGTAACAACATGAAAACACTCAAAGCCCTTCACCTTGCCATCCGGACCACCACTGCATCCCCTCTACCACAGATTTCGGCACAGAGCTTTGATTCACCGCAGAGATGATAACAAAGTGCTCTGTTGCAAAGGAATACCCTATCATTGCCAGGTTGTATTAAAGGGATGAAGTAACGGTGAGTCTGACAGATTTGACTCTAAAGCTGCTATTAATGGCAGGGATATTTGATTTGTAACATCATCCAGTATCTTATTCTCCGTCTCACTAATGCTCATTCTATTACATTAAGCAAGGGCTCACTTAGAGGCAGTCCAAATGAAGTTTTCCATTCAAAGTCTGGATTCACTTGATAGTGTTAGAATGATTTTAACTCTGGTACTCGATTTTTGGCATCACTTCTGTGTGAAAGAGGTTGTCATTTTCTATGAGATTTGTGGTCTCAAAAGGATATATACGGTTTTTACTTATTCCATTACTTTTATAAAGTTTTGATTTATTCTGTGAAATATTTTAACATCAACTCGACAAACTGGCATAGAATTGGTAAGGACATTTATTGTTTCCAAATGATGCATCATAAGCAGCTCACTGGGACCAGACAAACTCGGTGGACGTTCTTTGGGTGAAATTCAGTTAGTACAGCTGACAAGCCTGCTTTTACATGTAGAAGCTCATTTTAAAAGGCATGGTAACACAGTTCATGTAGGTGTGTGAAAAAAAATTCATTTTGTTAGTCTCTTTTTGACTTTAAAACGCTTTGCCTTTAGTGACTACTTAGTGGCTGTCAAGTCCAACCCATACCGAAAATCCCTTCCCACTGGCGCAAACACACCTGCTTTAAAACTTTGCTATGGTATGAGCTATAGCTTTATCACACGGTCATTGTGAGCACGTTAGCACTTCAGTGAAAGTGGCTCCAGCATCGAGTGAGCAAATATAAAATCTATGCTGAGCACAGCGAGTTAATGTTCCAAGGTGTTTGACATTGACCAAATCATAATATCATGTCAGATTTCAGACACTGAGCCACTTTATGCCAAGAAATTGTGTGTTTCTGAAGTCATTATAGGGAATAATGAACTCGAAGCTCTCAGTGTCTGTAATCATTCCACTATCACGGATTGACAAGGTATTCCTTTTCCCACTGCCCGCATTTCTTTTTCCTCTGAAAGAACAGAGTGCAGGAACCTTTAACAGACGACATTTAATCTTCATGCACCCATCAAGACTCAGCATCATTACCCAGCCTCTTATTATGTGAAGGTGAAAAGAAATAATGGGATTTGTGCAGCGTGCGGTGATGCACCAAAATGAGCCCTGGCAAATTCAACCCTACACACTGCAAGAAATGTCCATCCAGCACAACCTATTCTTATTTTCTTTGCTTTGTTCAAATAGAGAAAATCAATTTTAAGGTTGAATAAGACTTGATCAGTCACAGTGAAGCAGCATTCTGATGGCATCTTGCTTTCTTAATGCTCTGTACCTTCTGTTGAATGAAGAACATTAAAAAGAAAAGAACTGGTACTTTTCTTAAATCTGCTTTCAACAATTTGCCCAGGTTTTAATGCTGTGTTTTGTTTTTATTTTTGTTTTTTTTTTCTCCCACAGCACAAGAAATTTTATTAAAGAGGGAAATTTATAAATTACAGTAATTATTAGCATAATTTTATCCAGCATTTGTGGCCTATTTTTAGGTGCATATTGAGATGGTGTAAATAAACAAAATATAAAAACCTTTTGTGCTCACTAACAGTACTGTTTTTTTTTTTCCCTGTGCAATCATCCACTTTACGGTCAAACTGACCCCTCGTTTTCATTTAATGTACGAAACGAGCGACGTGTTCTGCTGTACGACAGAACAGGCTGTTTCATCACACCATTTTCACACCTGACAGGTTCCAGACAGAAAAGTGCAGTTGATTGAGGGTGTCTTCATCGGAAACCAGCTCTTTCTGCAAACTGGGCGTGCAGGGCAGGATGCACTCAAGAGCATTGGGTGTGTGTGTGTGTGTGTGTGTGTGTGTGTGTGTGTGTGTGTGTGTGTGTGTGTGTGTGTGAGGGGTCAGCTGGATATGGCACATTCATTCACCCAGAAAATAAAAAAAATTCATCTGGTAGTTTGATTCATTTCAAGGTAGGACGAGTTTGAGTATGCAGGCCCAGTGTGCTACAAACCAAGCTGAGAGCTCGGTGCCTTACTGTAACGTTAATAATTTATTACACTGACACTAAAAACTACAGTATCTGGTCAGTCAGTCAATACTCCACTTTGTTATCCAATGAGATTTTGTTTTTTTTTTACATCATCTGGCTTTGGGGCCACATGGTGTTGGATGTAAGGATGTTTATTTAATGTAAATCACACAAACAACAGAGCCTTTTAATGCATTAACTCCATATTCCACTGAGGCAACCCCCCACCTACACAAACACATGCAACAACACACACATACAATGTACACACGCAATGCAAGATACAGCCTGGATTCCCACTAACAAGAGCAAAAACGCCACTCATGATCTTTTAATTTACTCAATACATTGTGTGAGTATAACTCATACATAGAGTGTGTGGTTTCATCCATTTTTTCATCCAATCATCCTTTACATCTGTTTCTACAGTATCAAACCACACCTGCGTGGTGCTTTTGTGCATGGTCCATCTAGTCTTTTGACGGATTATCCAAAAGAATCCAACAAATGCTACTAAATCTTATAAGGCAGTGCCAAAACAGGGGTCTGGTTTGCAGCGGCACTGCTCTAACATACAGGAAAGGGGGCGGGAACTGAGATAATTCATGTGAAAACAGATGTTAACACAGGGAGAATGGTTTGCATCCATCAAGCGCCAAACGCGCGTCCCAGCTGTAAAAGCTTGCTTCAGTTAATCATACACAGGTAGATAATAAACGTGCAGCATCTTAAACGACCTGCAACCCCCCCCTAAAGGATTCCTGGACCGGGGTGGTCCTGAGGTTTCATCTCCCTCCTGTCCCAAGCGCCATGCTCGTTGAAAGCGTTTCTCCTATGATTAATTAAGCCGTTGTGCACCTCTGCTTTTGCACTGGAACTGCGATCTGCAAACCAGCGCGAATTCCTCTCCGGGACAAACACACTTCTACATAAAAAACACACATCACACGCACGCATAAGCGCGCTTTCACGGTCAGCGAACATTTACGCACGGATGAAACGCGGGGATCACCCACATCTCCGACTCTTTTTCCATATGTGTTTGACATTGTCAGCCAAAGACAGTTCGGTGCTCCAGTGTTCGAGTGTGTGTATGTGAGTGGGGGGTCGTCCTGCGTTCGCAAATGGCGCAACTTCTCCTGTTTTTCCTGTCAAGTTGACACAGCTGGCAGCCCGACTGACAGCAAACTGACCAGTCCCCGATGTTCATGCTTCAAAAAACCAGCACCTTGTCGTTTTTTCTTTTTTTTTTAACATATACGGACAAAAGCCACATGACAGCCAGCCAGCTCGCGCTGCATGTGCGGATAGCGCGAGCGTTCAAAGAACATCTGCACGGGAGCACCTGCACCCTCAGCCTTTAAGTGCCCCATCTATACATCCACACATCCATCCATCCATCCAGCCGCTTCATGAGTGTCCTTACCTTCAAGCCGAGGCTTCTTTAAGACGTTTTCACCGGCAGTGATCTTCGCTGGAGTGACAGAAGCAGAATCACACGCCTATCCCACAGCCCGCCGATCGCTGTGAGGAGGAGAGCGGCTGTTGGAGGAACAGCAGTGAAAACCAGCGGTTCTCTCTCTCTCTCTCTCTCTCTCTCTCTCTCTCGTTTACAGGCAGAGCTGCTGAGCGCCTCACTGAAATATTACCGGCAACCGATTGGTTCACGGGATCCTCGGTGGCTCTCTGCTTCTCGAGGAGGGGCCAAACAAACCGCGGGGACCGAGAAGATTTGAATTTACGAGCCACTCGTCAGTAATGTCCATTTATTTATTTGTTTCACACAAAAAAAGAGAATAAGAGCCCATATATAAGTCTATCGAGTTTATTCAGACAGACAGAAATGCGTTTTTCACATGTGTAGTTGCATCTGCTCATCGCGGGCAAAGTCAACATTTAACAACAATGATAAAAAAAATCCTCACGTCATATTATACAACCTAAAATGAAGGTTAATGCCATAAACTGCGAGATGTTGCAAGCGAGCCTAAAGTATTCTGTTTAGACTTAAACGCACTTTTCCTAAGACATGAACTTATACACAACTATCAGCGTACTACAAAAGTCAGAAATTACACGTTGTCCGCTCAATAAAGATTAGTCACAAGGTTACTGTCCTTTCTCTGATGTTTGATGTAGATTATTATGAATGAAGGATACAGCGCGTTTTAAAACTTTATTTATGCACAAGGAAAAAAGTGCAGGCTTTAAGATAAAGACCTGACCGCGATGTTATCGGCAACGTAACCGTCCATCCAGAATACGCCATCACGCCACGCACTTAGCTCAGATTGTGCTACCGTATATGGGTCAGAGCAGAGAGACAGGGAGAGAGACGGAGAGAATGTAAGAGAGAGAGAGAGAATATAAAGACTCGTTTCCATCGGGCCCTTAGGCCATTTCATGACTGTGTGTATTTTATTATAAACCCTCTCAGGCTGATAGGGACCTCCAGGTCTACACGACCTTTTTCCTGAACTTTTTTTTTTGTTGAACTGCTGAGAATGGTAATCTTGACATGTTGGCATTACAGCATGTGAGGGAAAGAGACAGAAAGACAGGTTTGCATAAGAAGATGTGGAACCGAGAGGCTTTGGAGCCTTTTTCTTTTTCCTTTTGTCACTTTCAGGGCCCGTCAGCTTCACAGACGCTGCACAGCGCCTTTGGTGTTAATTTCTCATGATGCTGCAGAGGCAGAGACAGAGACAGAGGCTCCTCAGATGTCAGTGCAGCAGGATCCATATGGGCTCTTCAGTATTAAAGGTCTTTTTTTTAACTACATCCATAATGAGGACGTTTCGAGAGAAGAATCTGAACACATACAGTAACCTGCAAGATGCTAAGTGACAACTTATATTATCCCTCCTGGTTCAGCTAATGCCGGTCTGAGAGGGATGTGTGCTGTTAGTGCAGGATTTATGCTTAAAAACACCTCAACTCTGCTCTCCCTCTTTCATTTGCAAAACAGAGCATAGCCCCTTTTCAGCCTGATAAATATTTATGATGCATTAAAGTGCTTTCAAGTTGAATATGGCTACAAGGACTTGTAAAAAAAGAGGGCATTTTTCAAAAAAATCTAATTAATTGTTTTACTGTATGGCTTGTTTTCCTTGTGATTTTCACCCACCGGCAATCACTCTCAATTTAATTTACAGCCACAGCACGTCTGATGAAGATTCAACATCTTCAGCGAATGTTAAGAACTTTGCTATCATTAGATGTGATGTGCAAATGGATTACAGTTATTACGGGCTCTTAGTGCATCATCATTTGAAGAAAACAGCTCTGTTTATTTATTAAATGTAGTGACAGTTGGAGTACAGGAGCAGCTTGGTAACACTGACAGCATTTGGTTTCAGCACCATGGTCAGTGACACTAATACTCAGTATCAAACAGGCCACTGTGAGAGACTGTCAGTGTGTGTGTGCGTGTGTGTGTGTCTAAGCCTGTGTGTATGCAACTGCTCTGACCAGTCTTCTTACCACTGACCAAAATTTGTTAACTATCAGGATGAAAGTGAGAGCATTTTTCATGTGAAGTCAGACCAAAGTCAGAGTTGAGACGTAGTCAAACTCTTAACACTTAAAGTCAAAGTTTGGTGAGAATTTAACTCAAATGTATTGTGCTCAGGATTTAAAGTTGCAGGTTGTACACGACTGAATATCCCTCCGCTTCCTCCCCCTTTTCCAGTGTGCAGGAGAATATATGATTGGCTGTGAAACTTGTGGAGAATGCAAAAGGCCTTCTCTGTAGCCAGCGTGTGATTTGTCCATTCTGGGTTACTGTAGAAACGTGGTGTTGCACATGGTTAACTCCATGGAAAAGGACCTGCTCCCTCTGTGGATACAAAAAGGCTCATTTTATGGTTATTAATACAAAACTATTCTTATTTACAGTTTATTACACAACAATAAAACAAATACTTATGGATATTATATTCAGTTTCTGTCACATTCTGCAAATAGATCTCTCTGAATCCTTTCAAACAAACAGAGTGCCCTGGGTTATTTTCTAAGGTGATGTTTCAGATTGTGACGGTTGCTCAGAGCTGCCCACATGGGAGGGAATGTGAATCTGCATGGCATAATACACACATGATTTCACACGCCTTGTTCTCACAAAGTGATCGCTGAAGTGTGTATCAAGCATGCCAACTCACAACGCTTTAAATTTAGTGCATCAACATGCAACCCCGGGTTCTACGCTTTGCTACAGGCAAGCGCGTTTTACTTACTCTGAGTTGCATTAATGCTCATGCAATGTATAGGAGAGAAAATCACACTTTAGTATGTTAGCCTCATCATCGCTGTGCCGTTCCTCTCTCTCCTGGTCCATTGCATTCTCTCTCAGCCATGGCACACCATTTTCCTGCATAACAAGGCCACTGAGGTGTAACTGTACTATCTCTCTCTTTCTCCCTCCCTCTCTCTCTCTCTCGACGGAGGGCCGTCTAATGAATATTTATCGCTTCACCGGGTCAAGGTGTAATATCCGCATTTTCAACCCGACACAACACGCCTCATGTATGTGGCAGGGCATTCATCACCAGGCCAGGATCGTTTACGGCTCGGCCTCGCGCCACCTGCTTCACAGCCTGCCAGCAGATCTGTTTGTATCTTCATTAGTAGTCGTCCAAACTACGCCACAGCCGGATGTCAGAGGGCCTTGACCTCAGCTCACTTCGAATAAAGTCAACCGACTGGTTGCAATTCTGCGCTGTAGAGGAATTTTCTCTTTTTTTTCCGTCAATCTTCTACTTTTCTGCGGACCTTGAGTAGAAGTCCAGAATTGCAGTGGTCACAAGTAAATTGGAAATGCTATTTTCTGCTTCAGAAACATTGGCAGGATTGCTATTTGCAGAACCCATAACCCCTTTTTGTGTGATTTCACAGTCCAAGTGTTAGCGATACAGGTATTTCCCACAAGAATCCATCTTTCGAAAAACAGATGAAAGTGAATAGCAAAACAAATAATGGTCTTTCTCTCTGAGATAAATTTAACTTTGCACCAGCATTCCCACAGTTATCAGTAAATACACAAGCATGCTTCATAGTGGAGAGAAAGCAGGCATCCAGTTTTTCCATTACAGTGCAGGGCGATATGACTTATAACACTGGATAGGCACCTAAAACAGTGAGACAAAAAAAGTGTCTCTTTATAAAGTAGAAAGTTTGAAGGGAAATAATATCAGAATAGTTTGTAAATAAGTCAGTTTTGATAGTTTATGAATTTCTGTCTTTTGCAAAATCACCTAAATACCCATTAGAGGGTTGTACTTCTGGGATGGCTCATACTTACCTGTTTTCATAGTGCATTATCCCCAATGGACTCGACAAATTGATCCACTTTGAAGAAAAAAAAGGCCAATCAATTGATCCCCAAACAAATGTGATGAGTTCTATCCATGGTTTATCCCCTTTGGGTCTTTTGATGTGGGGAAACTTGCTGAGCTGCCGTGTCCTCCTTTTCTAATAAAGCTGTCATCAGCTGCCAATGTGCACTTTCATGGCGTAGCTCCAAGCTGGCTGAGATCAATAGTGCCTGTCAGGGAACGCTCCCTGGGCGTAATAAGGCTGGGAGACACATGGTAAGTAGACCACAGGGAGGATCTAGGCAACGTTCTGATTGGATTTGGACCCTGATTTCAGCAGGGAGACATGACACTGTGTTTACACATGGGATAAAAAAAAAAGAGAGAAGGAAAAGAGGTAAAATTGGTCATGCATACAGATAAGATAACGGCAGTGCTATTACAGAATCAAAATTGTCCTCTTAAAGCGGAGAGACCTGATACAGAATGTATGAGATGCAGCTGTATTTAGTTTCTGTTGGCACAGTGGTGATGTCACAAACCCTGTTAGTGTAGCGTGATATCACCCTTATCCCATCGGCCTACCAGGCTTCAACACGTACTGTATATAAATATATATCTCCATCACTTCAGAGGATCTACAGCTCTGCCTGTGTCATGCATATTTCATCAAACAACATGCAGGCTGTGGAGCCCATAGCTCATGTAGCTTTGACATCTTTACTAACCAGGCAGCACTAATAGACAAACTGCTTTCTGTGCTGAAAATATACTGTTAATGTGACAGACTGATTGAGAGGGTGATTCTTGAGCTGTCCGATGCAAGACAGAGACACATTGTGTTGTGTCATGTGATGTCACCACTTAAGAAGAGGTGGTAATTTTTTTTAAGTCTTGTAGATTTATTTTGCACGATGCAAGACGTCACTAGAACTTCTGTTTTTGTCACAGTGATGTTCGAAATAAGATAAATTCATTCTAAATGAGAAAGTACTTCATTGCAAATGCATTACTTCTGTCTAACATCACTGTCTTCCTCACAGATAAGAAAAAGACAGCCAGTCATTGAAGAATTATCCGCCTGTTGGTGGTTCTGTATATTTTTGTACTGAAACACAGTGCTTTGAGCTAAATGCTAAATGTGTGAATGCTACATCCTGATGTGAAGCTGAATTAATTGTGTTTAACATCTATTGGTGGTGCGTCAGCATGCTTACATTCTCTATTAAACAGTAAACAAAGGGTGTCATGTTTTTCAGGCACTATATTTGATCATTAACCAAAGTAATGACAGTTTAAAAGTTTGACCTGATGATGGTGCCAAAGAAAATGTCAGAATATTAGCAAAATGATCACAATTCAACTTAATGGGACTATGTCTGCTTTTACCATTTTTAAGGCAGTCTGTTTAAGGCAATCTGTTTAACATTCAACAGGTTTTTAGATATTTTCCAAAATCGAGTCCACAAATATGGAGCTCATCATTAGGAGGGAATCATAAGGGAACTATGAACTGTGAACTATGAATGAATGTCTGTCATGATTTTGATGGCAATCCATCAAATAGCTACTTTATTACTTTGGATAGATGGGTATACTAAACTGCTGGAGGGACTAGATGAAAAATTTGTGAATCATTGAGGTCACTAGGATCAATCCTCTGGGTACCATGAATGTCTGGAGAAAAATCTCAGCAGTTTATTCAATAGTTGTCAACATTTTACACTAAAAACCACAAATGTTGACTTCATGGTGGGCTACAGGAATTGTCAAATCACCAAAGTTATTGTTGGGATTTATCCTCTGGGTACCATGTATGTCTTGCAAGGATAGTTGTAAATATATTTCACTACAAAACAAAAATGTTAACTTCATTGCGGCATTAAAGTAAAAGTCAGGGGAGCACCAAACTCAGCAGTGTTAAAACTCTGAGGATAATAAATATTGAACAAAACTTGATAAGCATTTCCTCCAAGAGCTGTTTAGATATTCCAGTCTACACTAAAGTTCTGAACACATCTAACATTGCTTTCCCTAGAGCCATTTGTAAAATTAATATGCAACTCGACTCAACCACCTTATGTCAGTAAATAAAGCACGCCTGGGTTGAAGGTGTTCCAGCCTGTTTGTTTACAGTGGATGGTTGCAGTTAATCATTTTGCAAAGTAAGGTAAGGTTGATTCAACACTCCCTCCATTACTAATTCATGTAAAGAAAACACAAACATGGGTATGATTTGTTGGCTGTCAGTATTTCTATTTTTTCCGAAGGGGCCTAAGCTGGTGTTTTAAACCATATCTGAATAAATCTTTCCATTCCACGTTCATACCTGCATTATTGAGCTCACTGATGTTCACTCAGGACTGAATCTGTCATTAAAAAAACAGCAGTGCATGTTTAAATAATTGAGGGATTGATTGAAGTCAAAGCTTGCAATTAGTTTTGCTGATAACTGCATCGGCCGGGAGGGACACACACCGAAATGTAAGGAGGCCCAACACATCTCCTGAATGGAAAAAGTCCCATTACTTTCAGTCTGCTGTCCACACTTCTCTCCTCAACATTCATCTACGGATATAATGACCGACGAAAGAGCAAGACGCTGATCTGTCAGGATGATTCACTGTCAATTTAGCAGACTTTATATAAAGCTGGGCTCTGTGCAGCAGCCGGGTAGGACGGACCCAGCCTCCTTACTCCTCTTATAATCTACATATTGACACATGTGATGGCACAGCGCTGATTGGGAATGACTGGGAGGAGATGAATTCTCAGCAGAGACTTTCATTTCTTTTGCGTGGTGTCAGAAGGTGATGACCAGAATGGCCATTAGCTGCTGGATTTGTTTAGACAGTGTTGTGACATGTAGTTTGGTGCTAAACAGGCTGTTTTTAAATTACTGCTGTAACTATATTTGAATGCATTCTTGTTTACATACATAATGCAAACACATAGTGGCCATTGTGGGTTCAGAGCTCATAGCATTGTGCAGACTAGCTTTTGCCAAAATGGACTGAGGATATGAAATCTAGTCCTCCAGCAGCCTCTTCCCTACAATAAGCTAGAAACTCTGTTTGCATTTTGCAGGGGAGGAAGACCTGTCTTGACTAGATGCACTTTTCTATCCGCTTTATTGCTGAGACATGCCTCAAGGTTTTGCTTTATTTCTATACGGACTTTCAGTGAGTAAGCTTACAGAATCTAAATTACAGCATCGTCTTGGGCTTGTTTGAGTTTGCTGTGGCCACACATCTACAAACAAAGCCTGGGCACAGACAGCCAGCTGTCTGGGCCTTCACCAAAAAAAAAAAAAGAAAAAAAAAAGGCACCGTTAGACAGGCTGCAGACTCTCCAATAAGCAAACAAATATAAGGTTGCTACATAGTTTGCATCAGCAAATAGAGCTGCTTCTAATAACTAAAGTATCATCCAGATGAAAATATGAAATACCTCCAATACAAGTAGCTTATTTTATCATTTCAAGGGGGAGAATTTATGGTAAAGCCTTCATAAGCTACGTGAGATGTCACTTACACACACACACACACGCAATATGCATAACCCTCTTTAATCACTTGGAATCAGCAAGCGCACGCGCACACACACACACACACACACACACACACACACACACACACACACACACACAAGCTGGTTGTAGCATATTAGTTTTTGCACTATTTA
>JAQMCX010000020.1:975570-1027434 GCA_029814765.1 Acanthurus leucopareius | reverse complement strand
ACACACACACACACACACACACAAGCAGGTTGTAGCATATTAGTTTTTGCACTATTTAGATTGATTTAGTGAGAACAAATTCTATCCATCATGTCAAATTATAACATTATAAATTTTACCTTACCTTGGAGGTAAATTTAATTCAAAGCAGCATGAAGATGCATGTTATTAAATTATTAAATTCATTCCAGTGGAGGAAGAAGTACTCAGATTACTGACCAATTTAAATTAGCAGTACTTTCTAAAATAAACTTTCCATAAAAGCCCCTATCATTCATGTATATCTCTCATCAGAACCTTCTTAATGATATATTTGTAGTTAATGGTGTTAATAGTACAAGCTTTATGTACATTGGAATAGTTTCCTCATCAACACTGCATCAATTTTATATTTAAAAAAAGATGTTTTGTATTAAAATTTAATCCAAACAGAATCCATAACAACCTTAGATAAATTTAGTACAGTAAGGCACTTCCTTTGCAGATTTACATGAGTAGACATATAAAGAAAATGAAAATATTTAAATAAGAAGTAGGCTTCCTAAAAGTTGTACTTAAGTGCAGTACTTCACTATGTCACATTCTTTCCATCGCTGATTCATCGTGGTCTCTACATATATTATTAAAAACACACCATTCTTCCTCCACAGAGGCATGTTTTAATCCCTTACAAACCGTATTCTGTCACCTGAATAGGATTTTCAGGGGGTCGCACTCTAATTGGGTCATAGAATTTGGCGTAACACCTCCACAGCATGAGGCAGCAGTGGTGTGTTAGAGATTAAATTAAAGTGGATAGGCCTGTTAAAATGTTGAAATTACCTCAGCAACAAGCTGTGAGTTCAACTCAATTAAACAGGTGATAAAACCCTAAGAAGGCCAATAAATCGATCCTCCAATTCAAAATGTGAGATTTAAATTTCAGGCAATTATGGAGCGTCATCGATCGGCGCGTCATGCGCTGCTTAGAAATAAGGCGACTGGCGCCATTGCGTGGCTTAATGGAAAACTGCACGAGTCTGTATGAAAGTTAAACGGTATATTTGAGAAGATTTAAGATGAAAAACAACAGTGGTTCTAAAAGTTTGGAAGATAGAGAAAAAATAAAAATATTTGGAGAAATAATGATAAAAACCACAGTGATATTTATGAGGACAATAAGAGACTGACACTTCTTTTTCTCATTAAAAATGATTACCTATTGGCTATTGGTCATTAGTTGTGTGTGAGTTTTTAAACCTGCTGTTGAAATGCTGCTTCTTTTTTAGACTTATAACAGTGCAACAATAACTAAGAATGCATTTTTTCCCTGTGAAACACAACATTACAGACCACCTCTCCCTCTCCAGCGCAGTGCCATTCATTTTCATCTTTAAATAACCCACTGCAGGCGTATTCCTGTAATTAATGCAAAGTGGTGGTCTGTAAGCCAAAGTTAAACCCAACGCTCGAGCGCAGTTAACTAAAACTACTCCGAGTTCATCCATCCCATTTCCTGGAAGAAGTTCCTGAGGGAGGATCCAGCAAAGCGGGCATGGGAAAGTTTTCCCGACTTTTTCCGATTACATCGATTCTTTTTAAAGAAGGCGAACGCAAAAGCGGCTCGAGCTGCCGACCTGTGACATAAAAAAGTAGACAAGACCGAGATTAGAGGCCAGGAAGCCAAGAAGGAGACAAAGCCGGCTTCACGAGAGAGAAAGGTGAGAATCTAGAACAATTAGAGGGAAAATCGGATTAAGATTGATTTATAAACTATTTGTGTAATCTTGTTAGGACACATTAACTCGTCCCTGTAGCTCTTGACACAATAAGTGAGATGTACTTCTGCATGTTAAAGTTCTTGACAGTGATTACATTTTATAATCACCTTCAATATCCCTTTAGTGACTCTCAGCGTGTTTAAAAACTTCAATCTGCTGCTCTCTATTAGGCTGCCTGTACAAATTAGAGTGAAACTCTGGTGCTCTGTGTGTGCGTTTTTTTAAATTTATTCATTTAGTCTGCCCTTCATAATGTTATTTTGGGTGAAAAAGTTTTCTAAACAGTGTAAGAAATTATGAAAAAAAAAGAAAGTGATGTTGAAATGACTTTAAATGTAAACTTGACAGTTGTCCTGTGAAAAGTCTGTTCTGCCCGTTTCACTCGTGGTGTCTTGACTTAAGTGTTTTATTGTATTGTATGTTGTAGTGTACTCGGACTAAATAGTCTTAGCTGTTTTTCTGTCTTGTTTGGTGAACGATTACTAGGATGCTGGCTTGTGCATTGATCATTACAAGTAGACGAGAAGTATTATTATTATTATTATTATTATTATTATTATTATTATTATTATCGTCATTGTTGTTAATTTCATTTGAAGGTGTTACACTGTTGAAATAACTTGGGCTACTCCTTCGCTTTCTGTGTTTTTATAAGGGAATATAAGGTGTCCCATGTGACAGTAAAAGTGTCCCATTCTGCCATAAGGCCCTTTAAAAAAAAGGTCTCAGGATAAATTGTTTTAGATAAAGTCATTGATTATGTCTGTGATTATTTTTTACTCTTTTCTGTTATTCCATGTCGAGCAGGACTTAATATTCATAAAGTGGGAGCAAAAACATGGGTATTATTAAGTAAATCCATCATGCAGATTTTCTAGAAATGGTCTCATTTTAACAATACTCAGTCGACTTTTTGTCATTTTTGTGAGAGAAAACAGATATGCTCGAAAAAATGCTGCCAAAAGTGGATCAGTCCAGTTATCATTTTTTATGTTCCCATTCGGCGAGCCAGCTTCCCTGACAGTCCATTGTCTTGTCTTATCCTGTCAGAGGATTTTGTATTTTCACTATTAGGAAGTTTGTTTTTCTCTCAGAGGAGTAGAAATAACAGAAAAACACAAACAGTCTTAAGAAACAAAGTGCCACAGCAGTGTCTCGACTCCCCCACACAGGATGTTTATTCAGATGCGTATGCTTGCGTGCATGTGTGTCTATGTGCGTGTGTGTGTGAGCTTCCCACCAGTCACCGACTGTGTCATTTGTCAGGAACAACTTCCATAAACGCCCCCCCCTTCCCTGAAACCGGTCACAGTATGACTTGACTCAGCTGAAATGATTTTTAAAGAAATGTAGAGAGAATGAATGTATGTAATAATGCTGAGTGTGTGATGTGAAAGTGAGAGGGGCCTCTCTGGGAGGCATTCACTCAACTTTTACTGTGAACAATGAAAGTATACACTTTTTCCATTCATATTAAATGTTAACTTTAGCACCAGGTGGTTTTGTTTTAGTCCGTTTTTAGTGTATGTAGGCTTTGTTTTACACATCTCCATGATGAGGAGTTGGAGCCCACCCTTACAACAGTGTGAGCTCATGGAAGAAGTAATAGGGTGCTGCAGCCAGATACCCATGTACTCCTGTTAGAAAGACGCCATTATACTGAAAAGGTCGTAGGAAACTTAGCTCATTTGTTGCTTATAGAAACCATTAAACTCTTACTGTATGCACTGGCTGTGTGTTTATGAAAACCCTTGAGAATTCTATAGTGGATATAAAATATAGCAATTAGGTGTTAAGTGGCACATTCGAGCCACGCTGTCCAGCAGTAGAGCAGTAAATGAAATGGTAGAGAAACTGTGTGACCGGATTCAAGCACCCAAGATTGCAGTTCACAGTTTGAACTGGCAGGAGAGAGTTTAAACTCGTAATTTAAAGTAGGTTTGTTTTTGGTAATAGTTTGGTTCCATCCGTTCCAGACTGCTCAAGTTAACAAAAAGAGGCTTCACAATATTTTCTCGTGACATGAAACAGGGAAGCTTTTGGTCAGATATGCACAAAAAAACCCCAAAAATATGGTGCCTCGAAGTGAATTACTGGGAGAGCAAAGTGATACAAAGGAATATAAAGCTAATTTGAGAGAGCAGGTAAAGAGTATTTTTTTTTAAATTGCAAAGTGGGTGATATAGTGGCTTACATAAGGAAATGCAGCTCAGTGAGTGTTTGAAACCCTGGGATGTGAGGTTTTTAAAATGCACAGTGCTGTTATGGAGTTGTAAATAAACCTGTTTGCTTTATCAAAGTGTTCTCCATATGGGGGAATGTGTGTGCTGAATATTTCTACCATTCTCCTTTTTTTGCCGCACAACCACTTTTACAGTCAGAGCAAATCAATGTCTGTCCTCATTTCTTATTCCCAATTGTATACTAAGAAGTATACAAGTTGTTTTCGCAAAGTGTGTGTACGTTTTAAAAAGGCGAGTCAACTTTTAAATCTGAAATCCTAAACATTCTCTCATTTCTCCCCATCTTTTTATCCGTCCTTCATCTGACTGTCCCTCTCAGGAGCAGAGGATGTCCAGAGCTGACTGGTCCTTCCTGGAGCACCTGCTGGAGGAGGGACAGGAGTATTCAACAGGCATTGGCCGCGTCTGGCTCACCGTACTCTTCCTGTTTCGCATGCTGGTACTGGGAACTGCCGCCGAGTCCGCGTGGGATGACGAACAAGCCGATTTCGTCTGCAACACTCGCCAGCCTGGATGCACTGCTGTGTGCTACGACAGAGCCTTCCCCATCTCCCACTTTCGTTACTTTGTCCTCCAAGTCATCTTTGTCTCCACGCCGACCATCTTCTACTTTGGGTATGTGGCTATAAGGGCTGGGAAGGACAAGAAAGAAGAGGGGGCAAAGGATGAAGGGCAGGCGGAAGAGGGCAGGAGTGGAAGTAAGAAAGGAGAAATTGTAATAAAAAGGGACACTGATAATGTGCCTAAAGACAATGCAGAGGGGAAGGAGAAACAGGAGGACAGAAGAAAAGCTGATAAAGCTCCTCCTGAGGCTCCTAGGCTGAAAGGCAGGCTGTTGTGTGCATATGCATTCAGCATCCTGTTAAAAGTCCTCCTAGAAGCTGGCTTCATCGCAGGGCTCTGGTACCTTTACGATGGCTTCTTCATCGCAGCAAAGTTTGAGTGCAAGGGGTTTCCTTGCCCTCATACGGTGGACTGCTTTGTCTCTAGACCTACGGAGAAGACCATCTTCACCATCTACACTCAGGTGATCGCTCTCATCTCTTTGCTTCTCAACCTCGTCGAGCTCCTCCACCTCTTTCAGCTCGCCGTATCCCACCGGCTGGAGAAACGCTACCACACCCAGCGTCAGGACTACCTACCTCGGGCAAAGCGGGTCGCAGCGCGGGAGGAGGAGACTCCAGAACTCCAAGTGGAGGCATCGCAGTCGTACAAAGCAGGGAGCCATGTTGCCCTGCCCGTCCAGGGCGAGGCTGCTACTAAATGCTACTCCAACCCATGTGAGAGTTACAGGGATCTGGAGATAGAGGTGAACTGGGGCTCTGGAGAAGCTGGGAGTGATGTACTTCCCAGCTACGTAAACTGCATGGGGGCTATGAGGACAACACATTCCCCCAGAGTCCACTACAAGAAAAACACTCACCACACCACACAAAATCCTAAGGATGCCTATAAGGGACGCTCGAAGCAAAAACATTACGTATGACACAGTCACATGAGGTACTGTGTTGTTGATGACATGATGATATGAAAGCTTTTTTTTAAAATCTGATTCTTCCAGTTTTTAGTAAATACTATCCTTCTATGGCACTAAAGTGCATGGTTAAAGCTCAAATGAGGGAGAAATGAGGAGGAACAACCACTGCACTGTGGACTCGATGCCTCAGAGGCGGGCTGACATTCAGACCAGGACTTACTGGATAAATGGACGCATTTAAAACGAAACATTTTGAGAACATTCCCCAAGGAAATAAATGAGACTCCAAATTTAGAGCAGATACAGTCATATGATGCCTTCATGTTCGGTTTAATGGCTTCTTGTGTTGAATTTGACGATGGAAAAAGCAACACTGCGAAGGAGGTCTGTGGGAGGATGATGTGTGTGTGTATGTGGTAGAGAAGCAGCAGAGTCACATATAAGCATATTCCTCTGAGATCTGCAATGTAACCAACGGAGCTCTTCAAAAAAAAAAAAAAAAAAAAATACATAAACCCCTCCCCTCCCCTTGCCTGTGTTCACGCTGTGGAATGTACTGGTCTCTGGATCCCGCTCAGCTCCCAAGAGGATAATGGCTGCGTGGATGCAGGCAGGCATGCATGCATGCACACACACAATATGTTTTTTCCCCTTTCATCCAGTGAGTTTTGGTCACTGGAGTTGGGGTTATGGACTGGGGAAAAGAAGGGGCAGCCAAACCATGAGAATCCTGGGATTGTAAATGATTTATCGTTGCCAGTGACCACAGTGTTTTAGCTTTTAAGTGAGAGGAAGAGAGAGGACTCTGCATACTGAATTGTGAGAGCTGAATAAAAGTGCAAAGACAAGCGTCCAGTTTAAAAAAAAAATCAAAGCTTTCAGAGAGCTTGAGAGAGAATTGAAAAGATGCATGAGTGATTGAACAATGAAAAGACTGAGCGGTACAGAAAAGTGGAGACTTAATGAAAGGAAATGACCAGAAAACTGTATTTAATGTTTAAAGTATTGTGATAAATCAGTCTTAATATTTATTGTTTGGAATAAAGTTTGAAAGTGCAATAAATGTGAATTAAGGACATAATTACCTCTGAGAGAATCACAATTCTTCATTTCAGTCACACACTGCAATTTTCCCATTATACACAATACACCATATGCCATACAAAGACTGCAATCTATACAAGTTGATCCCTTGTGTACATGACGTTTTGATTCCCTTGCCTCTCTGAACACAAGGAGGAGATTTCTGAGTGGGGAAAATTTCTCTGAAGTGTCTTGCTTCTGTGTCCAATCATGCACTTTCCGCTATCCAAATACTGTCACAATACGGAGGCACTGAATCACTCAAGAGAAAGCGCTCTGGGAATAATAGAAAGACGGAGGTGTAGAGGAGTGGATGATCCTCACAGAGTATCATGAGCATAGCCTCCTGAGGGGGAGAAAAAAAATGGAGGAAATAACTTTGATTTAATGGCTGTTTTCAAATCTGTAGCCCTGGCTGTATGGAGAAGAAAGGCATCAATTATATGCCTGTAAAAGTTCACACAAGGTGGAACAGCACTTTCTATTTAATATCCCCCGGGGAGCCTCGACTGTTAACGCTGTTTTCATGGAAAGCAATTGATAAAATCCAGAACTCAGCACCTTCCACAAAGGTGCTTGCCCTGGCTCAGAATGAAGGCAGCCATATGTCTTTCCAGGGCAGCAGCCGCGGCTCTCTGCAATACAACGCTCATTTCCAGCAATTTACTGAACTGTCACCATGACGATAAGGAGTTATCTATAGCAGGAAAGGTGGGGGGGGTGGGGGTGGTGGGAATGAGAAATTTAAGTGAGACATGTTCTCAAAAGAGAAAAGAGCTTGAGCTGTGTGAGGTCAAACAAGAAGCGCAACAAGCAGCTGAGAGAGAAAGCAAAGAGGATCGGACTGTTTTTTATTCCTCTGCTGCAGTTTTATCGGCATGTTTTATTAAGTAATAATATTAGGACGACTCGGACTCATTTCTGAGTGCTCAGGGTGGAATGAGTTTTTATTGTTGGCAGCCCCTCCCTGTGTCAAGGATAAATTGGCAGATATTGTTGAGAGAACAATCCAAACAGAGCCTGCTGAAGCTGCCCAGTTCAATGTCTGTTCAGGAGAACTTGGCCGGTTCCCATACAGTCTTGTTATCGCAGTCCAGGTGGGTGGGTGCATGTGTGTGCCCTTTTTTTTTTTTCATGTGTGTGTTTTCACAAAAAAAGCCAGGGGGTCACGGAACAGATTGCACGTGGGCGACCCACATCGGCCCCTCTCTGCCTGCCAACCAAAGCCGGCGGCGGAACGGCGGAGCTCCCTTTAGCATCCATCTTCCCTTATAGGCGACCAAGCGGGAGAAGCCCTCCGCCCTGCTTTTATTCTTTCCACAGAATAAACTACCACCTCCTGTTCAGCGAAGCAAATACAAAACCATCAGGATGAAACCAACAGTGCAGCTCACAGAGATGTTTTTTTTCTCTCTACAGAAGATCTAACCAGCAGAAAAATGGCTGCCCTCCTATGAAGCTCCTTAAAAGTGATGTTTTGATTTTATTTTTCTGTGTAAGGACAACAGGACATATGCACAACGCTCTCCCATTCATTGGTTTGATTACCTTTTACTCACGTCTAGACTGTTTCCCAAACTGAGGCCACTCAAGTCAAACACACACACACACACACACACACACACACACACACACACACACACACACACTGGCTTCAGAGGACATTCCAATAAAAAGCTTGACAATGGAGGTATTTGTTTGTTTAAGGCTGTGAAATAAGGGGATCAGTGGGAGTCATTAGCCGGGAAGACCCCCAATCTGTGTGACAGGTCATGTGTAACGATAATACATGCAACCTCTGGGATCAGCTGCAGCTCTGACTGTGCTTCCTGACATTGTTGAAGTCACTGCTGATGCATTTCCTCGCTCTGCTGGTGAAGCCGCATGTCGCCGATCGCACACAGAGAGAAGTAGTTTCTCAGTTTGGTGAATGAATGTACACACAAACACAGAGGCATACACATACACACACACGCACACGCACACGCACACGCACACGCACACGCACATGACTGTACACAAGCTTTCAGTTCAAAGTGCCATGAAGTAGCCTCAGGGTTCCAGTAGGTCTTATGAAAGGCCAGTGCTCATGCCCAGAGGCAGCTCTCCTTTGGGGAAGGTCTTACAAAGCCTCTCATCAGGACCTGGAGGGTCTTTATTCAGGGGTCCACCTGTGTTCCAGGCCTGTCCAAATCAGCCTGCTCTGCTGTTCTGCTTCCTGCCAGCTGCAGTGCCGAAAGCCCTGTGTCTCTCTAGAAAGCACGCTGCACTCATATACTCACACTAAAGTAGTCTCTCCAGACTTTTACACTCACACACACACACGAAGAAGGTACTGCCAGGGCTTAAAATAGCAAGCCAAAAGGTGAATGAGGTTGCTCAAAGTTATGCAATATCTCTTTATTTGGATGTTATGGGAAATAATGTGTGCTACATTGCAAAAAAAAAATATTTTCCAGGGTTCAGTGTTTATTTCATAGCGTGTGTGTCTGAAAGGCACACAGCACTTCGTGTGCCAGCTCCCTTTGTTTAACCAACGTGCATACACACAATACATACAATATCCCTAACAATGTCACGTCCATGCACCCAGTCCTTAATTCAACCGTTTGTGTTACTTGACAAAACAAAACCAAAATGCTTATGAGCTGTTCCTAAATTTAACCTCTGGATAGGAAACGGGTCTGTATCTGTTTCCTGTTCCAGTATTGTTTCTCCCCTGGGATTGGTCGTTTGGGATTGTTCACCCTGACAATGGAGCTGCTGTGGGCATTGTTGCATTGTTTTGACCCCGGCTCTGCTGTGTGTTTTTTTTTTTTTTTTTTCACCTAATGTCACGGCCACCCCATCAAAGACCAGTGAAGGATGAGGGAAATGGGCAAAGTGCCGGCTGTGCTGCTGGAGTCAATTAAGAGAGCTGGTACCACTTATAGCTTGCAGAGAGTAAGTGTGTATGAGTGTGTGTGTGTGTGTGTGAGTGTGAGTGTAAGTGGAGGGTTTGAGTAAGCTTGTGCATGTTTATTTGATGGTCTCTCTGAAGCCATTTCTTCTGATGTCAAGATATATTACAAGTAGGTTTCAGCACATATTGTACCACAGTTGTGAGTGAAAGCACAGTGAAGTCTGTTCAGGTTCTCATCCAGGTATTTGAAGCGTTAAAGCTTTTACATTAACATTGGGTCAGGTAATGAAAATGTAATATGAAAGAGATAACTAACAGTGACAAACCCACAAAGAAACATTGATACCATCTCTACGGTTCCTCTCAGCTTTTATGAAGTGCTTAAGTATCTTTCCACGCATTGTTTTGGGTTTTACATAACAGCCTCTCTGTTTTGATTCATTGTCACTGCTCTAAATAATATTGTTTCTGGCTGTTTTCAGTGAAAATGCTATACGGACTGTACGATACCTGCCCAGAACCAAACAAACAGACAAAGCAACTAGCTGGGAATGTAGTAAGCAGGTAGCATTCAAAAAAGCCATGTATTTTAACCCCATGTTGGACATGACCAAAATAAAGAAATATGTAAGTAAAGGTCAAATGTCCATGAAATAAATTAAATTCACGCTAAGCTTTCTCTGTGTTTATCTGAAGTGTAAGTGGATAGCTGTTTGCTAACAGTCGCTAACATAACACACTGAAAACTTTTAGTTAATTTGTCAGTGTTTTAAAGACACTATATGCAGTAATGTAACAACTTGTATCTGTTTTCAAACACAACATTGAAACATGGCCCCTCCTCTTCAGCTCAGCCCGGCTGAAGCAGCAGCAGCGGTCAAGCAAACTAGACACTGGATGAAAAGAGGGAGCAGCAATTCAGAAAACGCAATGAATTAAAAAACTAAAAGTGTACTTGTTAATGATACAGGGCTTACATGCTAAAGCATAAATAAAATGGCGCACATCTAAGCATGACCTTGTAGGAAGGTCTGGATTTTGTATGAACTGAGCTGAAGCTGAAGCACAAGCTTTACCTTGCCCACTGTTTGCCTCTCTGCTGGTGTGTGTTTGTGTTCACACAGACCTGCTGCTAATGACACAGCAAGAGAAGAGGAGAGGAAGAAGGCAGTGATGTCATCTAGCCTGCTTGCTTCATTTTCTAACGCATTTTGACTCCATATTGTTATTGGTCGGGTGCTTTAAACCCCAGCTGAAAGACTGATGCACAGAAACGTCCTGCAAACTCAGCAAAATAAGAAAAAAATGGAGGCAGGGGGGCAGGATCACAGATACAGACAGCATCACACACTTCTAGAGAGTCATTATTGATTATTGAGAGGAATTACTTTTGTATGAGTCTGTACATGAATAAAGCAACCATCCTTATTTTCTTTTTTGATATAAGAGAGGAACTTATGATTGAATAAACTTCCAGAAATAGCTCTCTTTGAGGAAAACGACAATATATCAGATGCAGAACACGGAACTTGTGCAGCAAGTGTTTTCTATAAATAATCTGCACCTCTCAGTTTGAAGTTTGTTGCAGGATGCAAGCATTTCTAAAAGTAGTTCATCATCTAAATCTAAAATGCCAGCCAGTTTAGTTAGCTTAACTTTATCCTCCATTTGACTGTTGGGTGGACCGTTTTTATTTTTCTAAATGTCTCTGTCAGAATATACATGCAAATGTATTTACTTTAACCTCCCCTGTAAGTGTGAGACCCTATATGCGTGTTTTTTTTATTGTGTATCACTTTCTAAAATAGCAGACCTGTGATCGTGTATTCTCTCTGTGTGTGAGTGTGTGTGAGTGTGTGTGGGGTTGTTGAACAGAGGATGTGGTGCCCTTCCAGCAGGCAGACAGCTCTATTGTTCCTGCAGCAGAGGGAACGCCGTCTCCGGCCTGTCCACTCAGGATGTTGGACTGTACCTCCTTAAAAAGAAGGAACAACCAGCATCACCCACACCCATTATCCCCATCATCCAGCAAGAACAATGGAGCACCTCCAAACATCCCCCTCCTTTCCCAGGAGCCTCGGTGCTCGGTTCCCACAGTACTGTCCAGTTCTAAAGGAGCTGGGCCATTGTTAGACGGCCGACCTGTCCTCTGATTGTTCCCAGGAGGACACACACACCTAAACGCACTCCTTGTCAACTCTCCCTCAGTATAGCTCAGTCTCTTCATCCAGTTTCAGCTGGAAACTTCCACCAGCTTGAAGTAATTGCCACTCTGAACATGCAGAACCGAGGTGGCTGCAGTGGAGCGGGTCATTCCACTGATAGCAAACTTAAGAGGGGAGTACAGGCTGATGACTGCTGATAGCACGGCAGTCACCGGTCTGGTGCCAGTGTAAATCTGGGTCTCATAATCTTTCCCCCCCGTTTCACAAGCTGGCAGGGTAACACAGCGTAACTTATCCTGGCACAATGGAGTGGTTATGACCCATTAAGAGAGCTTGTGGTGCGCCGGAATGATTGACCTTTCTGTTTCATTATTTAACACAGGAAAGGCCGCAGGACTGAAGTAAAAGTGTCAAAAAAAAAAAAAAATTCTCCGAGTTCTCTACGTGTGAGTTAACACAGGCTGGATTTGAAAGGCTTCATAAAGTTTTCTCATTTTGTAGCTTTTACAGCCTCACTTATTTCTCTGACTTGAATAAATGGTGAATTTCTATTGTTTCCTGCAAATCACTGCTCTTGTTTTAATAATGAGGATAATAAAGATTTTCTTCAATGAACATGTGGAAACTTTTCCTTCCTTTTTCGTCACACAGAGTGGGTCCGTATAATGTCTGGTAAAGGCAACATCAGTGTTGATGACTGACAGTCCTCCTACAATCTGTCTACTATATTTATCAAATAATAATAAACATAAAACAATATTTTTAGTCAATACTTAGTGCTTGGACTATTATGTAAATCTATGGCATGACTAATGGATTTGGAGATAAAGAGCGAGCAGCCCCTAAACGGATAACATTCATTTTTAGCCTCATGCTCTGCTGAGGCCGAATCAAAAGAATCTTTTCATGGAACTCCTACTGCTGATGTTCGTCTAACTCTTAACTGGTAGCGTAAATATCAAAAAGCTAGCTTACACATCAGTTCTCACTCAGCTAATTAGATTCAAGCACACTTACAGGGCTGATTGTGTAGTAGGTGGGCTGCTTCAGGGGCGTAAATGTAGATGGTGAATGTAATGCGGTAGGGCCCGCAGATTAGAGGGGTGCAGAAACACTCTAATGATGTGTTGGTTTGAGAACTGACACATGCAAATGATTTTAATTGCAACTCCAGAGAAGACTGTACGCTCAGAAAACTCAAATAAAACCACAAGTTGTCATTTGCCATATGCGTCCGTGAAAAGGCAAACCCACCGCAGTCAGGGTTTTCAGTTTTTTGGAGGGCAAAATGGTCATTAGCAGTCCATGAGATACTTATTTTTATATAAAATAGAAGAAAAAAAGATTGGAAAACAAATTAAGTGAATAATTTCTCTTTTTATCTGATATGTTCATCGTTTACAGAAAATCAGTGAGTATTATGTATGTTAATGTTATCAAATGTCAATTCCCTATTTGATCATATGACAAGACTATATGGTGATCACTAACTAGTCCACCTGTGTGGACTGACGAGCACATATTTGAGCAGAGCAAAAGACAAAACAACAGTGAAATGAGCAGGATGTAAAGGTGGCAAAGCTCCTTCAATCACATTCCTTTGTTTTTCTAAATCAACAGACATCAGTTTAAGAAAAGCCCCCCCTCCTTGCAGCAATTCAGCATCTGGGCTTGCAGCAAACATGCATCAGGTAGTGATGAGGCCCAATGTAAAATAGCTTACTCCAATGTGCTGGGGAGCCTCCCAGCATGCACTTGGATAGTCACTGTATGTGTTCTTGTGTTGTTACTGGTGTCATTGTTATACAATTACATTAAATTGTAAGGGGACAAATTTTTAATAGAATGATTTAAAATGACCCTTTTTTTCGGATTTGCGATAAGAAACGGTTTCAATCCTTAAAACCTAAATACACTCAACTTAATATGCAAGTACACTTCAGAAGTTTTAATGTATATTAAATTACAATCAGAACATCATAATTAATGCCATGTTTTATGGTGCCGTCTGCCTTTTAACAGTCAAACTGCACGTCTGTTTTAGGTTTGATTCTCATCCAATTGATTTGAGTATTTTATCATATACAGGATTTGTAACTGGTGAAAATTAAATTATGACAATGTAAAGATAGAATGTGATGCTTTCTTTAAACTACAGCTCTTTATCCACAACCCTCTCCCTCAACAGAAATCATTTGTATCTTAAGCTGCATCCTTGTACAAGCGGATCGTCACCCAGAGAAAATATTAGTCGGCTTTTAAAAACTAAAATATCAAGATTTTTCGAATGTGTTGGTCTTATTCCTAATCAGTTTTTGCCAGAGGCAAAACAAACAACTGTTCACAAGCTCAGTTTGCAAAGGTGAATGAGTTGCCGGTTTTCCTATTCATCAATGCTTTGTCTGCCGAGTTCCCTCGAAAATAATTTCCTTCTTGAAGCTGAATGAGCAGAGTCATTACTTCCTTCCTTTGACTTTGATGTTACTCTCTGTCCTTGGCAGCAGTATTGTTTCATAATCAAATGGGATCAGATATTTATTTGGACCTGAAACAATGCTGCTGAAACACAAGTGACAAAAACTGAAACTTTTGTTTTATTACCATGTCAAATTGTTGACATCACCAGTTCATCCACTGATAAGACAATTCCTGAACGAGGATGTCAACATTTACTGAAATGTCAACACACAGTAGGATACACAGAAACATCATTATTCATCACATTTTTCATTGACACACGTACTTTTAACTTTAAGTGTGCAAACAATCAAGTCTTTTTCAGATGAAGTCATGTGAAAATGTTTCAGATGACAGAACTAAGCAGCTTAAACTTCCTGAGGGACCTCCTGCACCATTGTGATTTTTTTTTTTAACAAATATCATCAAAGGTGATATGAGAGAAAAAGAACTCCAGCAAAAACCTGCCTTTGTTCCTTTGCTCTTATGTGCATAATCAGAAGTCCCTCAAACCATCCAGAAAGGATTAAAGGGAGTCACAGGCTTGCAAGATGAAAATCATTTTTACACAGAAGAAGTGTAATATGCCTGAATAAACTGCAACAACACAATAATCTTTGAGTCACAGTACTCAAAAACAGATTGAAAGTGAACAGAAAATGACCAGTTCCATTTGAATCCTATCATCAGTTTAAAGTTTGGACACCCAAAGGATTCACATGTATGGTGTTTTGAACAACAGGCATGTGCAACATCAAGAAGGTCAAAGAATCACATAAAGCACACAGGAGCAACAGGACTCCATTAAAAAGACTAAGTGTGTCTTTTTCATTCA
Source organism: Acanthurus leucopareius (assembly GCA_029814765.1). NCBI lineage: Eukaryota > Metazoa > Chordata > Actinopteri > Acanthuriformes > Acanthuridae > Acanthurus > Acanthurus leucopareius. The sequence goes on along the minus strand of JAQMCX010000020.1, from coordinate 1,012,512 downwards.
GTTTCTAGAAAGTGGCCGATATTTACATAGACACACTGATGCTGTTGAGTGGCCAAGAGTGGGAACGCATGGCTGAATGGCTGGTTTTTTTTGCCTTTGGGTTCACATCCTTTGCTCTCAGTGCACAACCCCTCCTGCTGAGAGATCAAGTCCTTCACACCGGCACGGGTTAGCTCTTCTCTGGTCGGTTCCTGTTCAGAGCCGCTTTTGGTGTGAACTCAAGTTTCTCTTTCAGGCTGAGCACCTGGGTGCTGTCCATTCCCACTTGTTCCTGCAGCTTCCTCTCCTCCCTCAGCTCCAGGATGCCTTTCTCCTCTCGAGGTTTAGGGGTCCCCCTAACAAACCACTCCAGGTGGTAGCCCACTGCTCCAACCACAAAGGCCACTGGGAAGGTGATATAAGGGGCATAGGTCCGTAACGCGGTCCAAGCTACTACAGGCCACATGACTGCACACTGCTTTGGCTCCTAAGTGATCTATGGGGGAAAAAAATGAAGTTGTTCAAGTATTTAGTTACATTAAGGTGTTATTAGACTACAATAGGAAAGTTAAGACCTATTAATCAATAAAAGATTGTACTAGAAATTTCTCCATGCCTCACTAGTTCAATCTAAATTGTGCACTTTTACTCAGCTGGTTCCCCCTTGTGGTTGAAAGCTGGTGCTGACAGTTACACCACAAGGGTTTATTCAAACTTTACATAATCAGATCAAAGCAATAAAGGTAATGATAGTCTTTATTAAACGTGGAAAGATTTTAGCATTTCTTTCTTAGTTGAGGGAACGGACTGTACACATACAGGTATGGACACTGTCCAGCAGGGTGTCCATGCCAGGTGTCTGTCCTTCTCATGCCCTTCTAGCATTTTGTCTAACCACAAACAAATACAGCCTACCAAAGCCAAAGAAGACCCAAAACAAAACAGAGCATAAAAGCTAACGACTTTCTTCAAATGTAAACGGCTAAAATTGTGAGCCGAATTGAAATGTGATTCTCCTCGTTTTGGAGAGAGAATTTATTTTAAGTCGAAGCCGATTTGTACAGTTTGTACAAAAGGAAATAACTCAACATGGTTAGATTTGGTGTAGAGTTTGGTGTGGCGCACGATGGTGGAGAACAAGGCTCGAAAAAATACAACTAGGGGCCGAAAATGTCACTTGCGGACTATGACCGACTCTTGAATTACACAACAACCGTTATATAACGTTAATTATCCAAAAGTCACTTAACTAAACTGCACGTGACCGATGTTTCGGCGGTGTGTGACTGACTGAAAACAGTTACCACAATGCAAATATACTGCACTCCCCCCACCCCTAAGTCTCCATCGACATATGGAGGGCAGCAAGTATTGAATATCTTGAATAACTGCATTAATAAAGTTATCTCTGCGATCCGAGTTCCGTCGCCTTAAAGCAAAAATTGGCACCCACGCCTTTTCATAAAATTAGCGTGGTCTTTATCTTTCGGATAATTTTAAAAAAGGCACGGTAATGGTGTGTTTAATTTGTCTTTACTCACCTTTGCTGTTATCACGTTGATGCGGCAAAACATCAACGTAATTTCCGTGTGACAGTGTGAACTTCCTGGTTGAAGCTCATTGGTCAATGAGCTTCCTGTTGCTGTAACCAAGAAGGTTACAGCTGCGTTTTGTCTGTGTTTTACCGCCGCGTAGTGGTAAAAATGGTTTACTGCTTTGAAATGATGAGAGCCTTACCAGTTACTTACATTTTGCTCTTTTTTTACTTCTATTACTGGTACAAATAGCAGTTGTCACTAACAAACTTTGTCATTCTCCACAGTGATTACTTTATGGACTGTAAATTTAAAAATATACATTCAATTTAAGATCATAATTAAATATGAATTCACAGCAACAGAAAATTTGACTCCACTACCACTAACTTGTGGTAGTGGAACAGCCTTGCAACTCCAGAAAAGTAATTTACAATACAAAAACATTTTCCCCACAAGGCACATTTTTGAGAGGTCATATTAAGCTGTAGAAATATTAAATAACTGATCATTAAATGACCAAAAAAAGCACTGTGTGACTAAACAGTCAGTGAGCTGTATTGTTACATAAATGCCTGAATGTTTGTCCCTTCTGTGGTCTCCGTGACTAGGAATTATAAGCCCCCCCCCCTTTTTCCGTTCTCAGACATCAATTGCATTTTTTTTGCACAAAATCCTCCTCTTAAGGAATAGTCATGAAAGGCTGACAGATCTGTCACCAGCGTTGTGTCACACACTGACAACGGCAGAGCTGCCCCACTTGGATGACAAACCTGTCAAGTGCAGAAGTATTTTTCTTATTTAAAAGTACATTTTGTCATATGAAGACAGGGCCACTTTTAGAGGCTTTGGCATAGTGTGTGAAGACATAAAACATTTTTTTTTTTAGCTTTGCTTCTGTTTATTTTAACTGCTAATGAGGAATGCTGGGAAATTGTGTAACTTTCAGTCACTCAGTGGGAAACCCTGAACTGTGAGGTCGAGTACAGGGGAAGAAAATATTTCTTTATGCTACTGTAGTTTCTGGGTAGTGAATCGGTAAGTGTTCTTTGCAAATGTCTATATGATTGATGACACTGAAATTTCGGCTCTTGGGCTAAAAAGTTTCCCATAAAACTATAACCGTGCAGGGCACAGAGCTGATCTATAGCAATTGGAATACAGCCTGTCACGGAGCGATGACCAGCTCGGACTCATCGGTCATTTGTGCAGAAGCAGGAAATGGAGCCATATCCAAAATTTTATGTTATCATTACTTAAAATGACTGCTGAAATGATTGTGATTAACATGATTTTGTGTGGGTGATTATGCCTCATGCTTCAAAATGATTCTTTTAAGCAGTTCCTCCCACTATGCTGTCCATCTTGTAGTTGCCAGTACTGGCATTCGATCAGTGCTGTCAGATAAAGTGGAATGTGCTCATCCCCTGCGGGAAAACAACATTTCTGGTGCCAGTTCTGCTTTACCAGCAGTGCCAGGATTATTTCATCAGCTCCTGTTTATTAGTAAATGAGATTTAGAGCTGCATCAGCCAAGATTATATGTAAAAATATAACTGTCTTATCAATCCAAATCACAAGCTGAGGATGACAGAGTGGAGCGTCACACCCTCGCTAACTGAAGCCCCACAGACCTGCCGTATTTGCCCAAGTTAATTACAGATGTCAGGCATGGTCAGTGGTGGGAAATGTCTTCATTACACAGGAAGTGACAATCAGGGCTTAGGTTAAATCACTGCGGAAGCCAGAAAAGGCTGCTGCTATTCTCTCTACAGGCCAAAAACCTTCAAGCACGGTGCACTCTTGGCCGCACTTGTAAGTCCCTGAACTCAATGTTCTGAAAGAGGTCCAGATTTAAAACACATCCGTGTTCAGGTGAAGCATCAGTGGAGCAGAGGGGTGGAGGGTGGCTGGGAGAATGGCACAAAGCTCGCTGAAGGCTGAGTTCAGCCTCAGATTAGGATGGAGGGAGAGGGCTAAGGAGGGGATGGAGGTGGGAATGTGACCTGAGAATAGATGCACAAGAGAATTTGATGGATTGCTTCAGATTTGGAGAGAGCTGAGGAGAAGCAGGAGGACTCTTGACACAGACTGTGATCAAGCAGAGGAACAGATGGTGAGGCAGAGAAGCACCAGATGTGGAAAAGGGGGAGACAGAGACTCTTTTGTGCGGCCGAACTGCCCTACAAAGGCAGAAATGAGCAACCGATTTTGGCCATTTTGAGGTCAAAGGTCACAAGTAGGGTTTGGAGTTTGACTAGCTATTACTGCAGGTAAGGAAAAGACAGTAACTACTGCACTTTTGCTGGAATAAAAAACAAATCTGAAGTGAATTTTCTCCAACCTCCAAGCTCATAGAAATATGCCATATTTTTCATTTGACAGAAAATAGGTATTTTTAATACCTTGGCACTGCTTTGTTTCCAAATTATTTCCCATTTAGATACATTTCAAACATGATGTGCTGTAGTTGTTTCTTAGAGGAAGTGTCTAAAAACTGTGGGAGACACGCTTAATCTGTGTGAGTGTCCATTCAATTAAGAACACAAAACATTAAAGTGTGATAGGATGCATTTATTTGTTTTCGGCATAAAGAACCATTCAGGCATGTTTGGTGATTTCAGAGCATATACCTCAATGGGATGAGAAAGCACTGGCCCCCCAATTTAATTTAATCTCCCATTTCACTGAGGTGTAAGAGGCAAACATAATATGGAACATTTTTTATTGCTTCTTGGTCACTTATCTTTTGGCAAAATATTATTATAAAATTATTTTTACATATTGTTGATACTGGCTTATAGGAGTGCAATTTAGCAAAAAATAAGATCATTTCATTGTTTCACTATTTTGGAATCAACTAGTCACAGAGCTTTAAGGACCTCATAAGGCAAAGTGTAAGAGATAATACTAATAATAAAAAATGCTTAATTACAACAAAAAGCAATGTTAATACAATTTGCAAGGAATTTTCCTTTAGGACGTGCTGAACACTTTTGATGTATATATATATATATATATATATATACACTTAAAAGGGAATATAAAATTTTGTTGGTGGCACAAGAACATGATAATGCAGCATGTGAGCTAAGTCACAGAAGAGTAACTATCATAAAGTCAAAAGTAGGCACTCAAGCAAAAGTGAACTCTTTTGCTTGCTATCTGTTACCTCCTCCAGTCAAGCCTTCACACTCATTCAGGCCTGACAGGTTGTGACAGTTCTGTGGTAACCGGGTTGTCAGGTCAGCGTTCAGTCAATTAAACCCATCTGAAGAAGTGCTCTCTCATGTCTCAGCTTATTTATTCATCATTTAAACTAAGTTCTGTGTTGGTACCAGTTCAGAAAACACTTGCTGACTGTCAACAAAGCATCTATGGTTGGGTTATGACTGTTTAAGTGACCTGCAGTTGTTACTGACTGATGGTATGAAGCCATTAAACTTTATCCTGGTAATAAAAGTCATCTATCCAGGAAAGGCTTCGGTTCATGGCATTGTTTGCTGTAAGGCTTCAGTACTGACAGCAGCAGGCAGGCTGATGTACTGCATGCATGCCAACAGGCCGGGGCACTTATGAGAGAGCATCAGAAACTGAACACACACTTAACTTGAACATGGAATGATACTTGAACATGGAGTGATACTATGAATCCACAGTGCAGAGGGGACAGTCAGGGAGATGAGGCTCACATGAGCCTGGTGACGGCCCCAGACAGGAAGTCCTCATAGCTGAGGCGGATGTTGCCTGTCATGGCCGTGTCTCTCTCCCTGAAAACCTGCGTCATGGTCTGGAGCTGGGTGCACACCTGGATGAAGCGGTCCAGCTGCATGCCGGGTCGTCCTCCTCGCACAGTGAAGCGCCGCACCATTGTCTCAGAGAACTGAGGACTTAGGTTGTAGCCCATCTGAGCGAGGGCTGATGGAGGGAAGAGACACGAGAGAATCTTTATTTAAGTCTTAATTTTAAAGGTTTGTAAGATTAAAACCACCAATTTTTTCAAATAAAGGACATTTAGGCTTACAAAGTGAGCATTTGCAACACACACACACACACACACACAAACAAGGATACCTTGCTGTAGCTCCATGCCACTGATACAGCCTGAGCGGTCTCTGTCATACTGCTGAAAGAGCGCTCTCCACCGCTGCATAAAGTCCCACAGTGCTGAGAAGCCAAACAGGTCCATTCGACCTGATCGCGTCTTGTCAAACATGTCTAACAGGAAAGACAAATCACAACAGGCTCAGCACAAACAAGACTCACACTAACAGTTCAGACTGCCTTCAGTTATTCTTGTGAACAGAGCACAAAATGTGATGTGAATTTTCTACAAGCCCTCTATCTATCACCATGGGTCTTTTCACCTTCTATTTTCCAAAAGATTCATACAGAAGTCACACATTTCTCATTATGGTAATAGGACACATTAGTCACTGTCTGGCGAGTACAACTGGAACGTAGGGAGACTTGGGCAAGTCACAGGCATGCAGACAAACATGACATTTTTGAGGCTGACTCCTGGCTGCCCAAATCTGTCTTTTTACAAACAGATACAATTTTTTTCAGATGATTTTGGGAGATGTAGAGATAAAATGCCTCCTCCTCCTCCTCCTCTTTGCTGTAGCCATTTAGGTTTCTGCAAACACAAACCCTATTCCAAAAAAGGTTGGGGCACAAAAAAAATAATATCAATAAAATAGAGAGTGTTATAATTTGCTAAACCTTTTTTGACATGTACACACAATTGAAATTTGTGTTTTATCTCATTAACTTTAACCTGTTGAAACTATCAGATGGTAGTTAAATGACCGGGTATTAAAGGCTCAGTTGTTCACAAACAAGGAGAGGGTGAGGTTCAATACACGTTATTGTAAAAGGATATTACTACATTGGCTAAAACATTTTATTACAGGAATAACAGGAACATGAACAGGAACAGGACTAACAGTTTGTTTGTATTGTACTGTATTGTATTTACATTTGGTTCTTGTTTATGATTCAAACAACATACCAATTTTTTGGAACCATGGTTTCATTTTAAGTAGTTGAAATTTGTGTCACTCTGCCTTTCAGAAACACTGTCAAACAATTTCTGACAAATTTATCAGTTTCCTTTGTTGAGCTACACTTTACTGCAGCCGTGAGACTTACTGATCATCATGAGGCAGGTCTCATCATTAAAAGAGGACCAGTTGGAGTTGACGAGAGCCTGTTTGAGCTCCTTTAGATTGATGAAGCCACTGTGGTCTGTGTCAACACTGTGGAACCATTGGTACGCCTCTGGGTTAACACCAGGAGGGATGTTACCTGCAGAGAGGAAATAACAGAGTTTTTATAGGATGCTGAATAAAAGAGAGGGGTGTTCAGATTTACTTTGAAGGAGCCCATCACTAAAAGATTGTTTTCTTAGCGTGCTCTTGTTTCCGTCACTTTTTTCCTCCTCTTCTCCAAATAGTTTGATATATTCTCTCTCATCGTTTCCCATCATTGGAATTTCTAAAAGTTATTATTTCACTGAAGCTCTCAGACTTTTACGAGTAACGGATATGAGGCGGAGACTCCTCTAAATAGAGTGGCTGCCTCGTTCCAATGCACAATAATTATTTATTTATTGAGAGATGAAGAAACAAGCTACTGCTGTCTGACAGCTGAAACTGCACTGACTGTCAAGCAGAAAGTTGATCATAAAAAATAATACATCTATGCTCGGATCAGTCTCAGGGCTTTGGAGTTCAAAAGGCACTGGTTTGAAAAACAGCGCGGTATATAATGACTGTAACATGGACTATAGGCAACTTTTTATAAATGAGATGAAGTTTGACAGTTAGTAGATACTATACTGACATTTTAATGCAATTACAACCTCTATCACAATTATTTGAGACCACACCAACAAACAAATTTCAGATGTCAAAGCTGTAAATAAGATTTAAAAGTTAAACCACACAATTTGTTTTATTAAAATTTGTTGTGTAATCTTTCAGTAAGGGAAAAAGCTGAGGAATAATGACCCTCCCTACTGCTGTGAAACCTGTTGTCTTTGTAAAGAAACTAATGAACACCTTCCCAACCTTAGTTATACATGCTCAGTGTTTCATAAGCTGCAGGTTGTGAAAAAAAGGTCAAGACCAGGGTCAAGACTTGAGGAGAAATGATCTTAGCTAGAGGGACATAGTGTGGGGGCAAAGGGCCACTGCCTGAATACAAGGAGGAAGAGAAATGAAGTGTTACAAAATATGGTGTGAGACGAGGGGAGGAGTGGAGGGAGGGCTGATTGTCAGGAAAACGAATGGGCAGAGAAGGACAGGTGACACTTCAGGCCGGACCCTGATGGATTCTGTCCCTGTGGGGAGTGAAAGCGACGTAGACTATTAGGCTCTGACCTGGGCTTAGCTGCTACAGGAAACAGTGTAATAACACACACACACACACACACACTCACACACAACACACTCTTTACCCATCTGTCTCTTACTCTGTTTAGCCCTCACTCAGTATTACTGGAGTCATCACTCCAGCCGTGTAATCCTGCTGAGGGGCACAAACCGAACCCTGTCTCTACATGGCTGTCTGGGAACGACGCAAGTCATTTTCTATCCATCATTCCACCAGAGAGTGAGGGAGACGGGGAAGAAGAGAGAAGCAAAAAAAGGGAGAGAAATAGTGGCCCATCTGCAGTTTTCTCATATTAAGAATATGCCTGATCAACTCCCACAAGCACAGCTAGTGTAAAAACTAAGACAGCTACATTCTGAGCCTGCGGCTACCTGCAGGAGCATGAGCTCCATACTGTCCTCCATGAGGCTGTCCACCGTAACCTCCATAATGCCCCCCGGGGGGAACCCCTGGTCCAGGTCCATATTGCCCTCCATGACCCGGGGCTCCATAAGCACCGTAATGACCTCCTGGCTGCTGTCCGGCACCAGCGTATGGACCTGAGGGGTGATGCCCATAGGGACCACTGCCTCCCCCGTATGGTGCACGTGGCGGTGGGTTGCCCCCTCCTGGATAGCCCTAAAGTGATGGACAAGTTTACTAAAAATAATACATATAAGGAATAAACAGGCTGTGGGGCTAGATAGAGCTTCTCTGGTGTGATGAAAGAAAATGTGTGAAGAAGTACTGACTATCCAGTACTTCGCTGTAACTTTTTTTTAATTATTATTTTGTACTTTACCTGAGTACATACATTTTCTAAGACTTTGTGTTCCATTTTGTGCACAGGAAAATATGTCTTTTTGCACCATTTATTGAGAAGCTACCATGATTCATCAACTAAACATTTAGTTTATATAATATTTCATCCTGTTGTATATGAAAGTTAGCCAGGACTCAGCTTGACAAAATAAGCTCTCTTTTTTATCGTTACGCTGCTTACAGATGAATACATCAATAAGAATGTTCAAACAGTTCTCTGGAGGGGGACATTTTCCTTTCTTTTACTTCTTATCTTAAACACTTTGCTGATAACACTTCTGTAGTTTACTCGAGCAAAACGTTGAATGCACGACTTGTTAATGAGTATATTCACAGTGAGACTTTGCTACATAAACTTAGAGGGATCTGAATACTTCCTTTACCCCTCAAAGTACACGTTAGTGCGATATTTTTCTTTCAGAACTTCTAACTTGAACAAGCTGACTTCAACAAGAAATCACTAAGAATGCCTGGTCAATTTAAGAAACGAAAAAACTACGACAGCTAATTAATGTTCAATAATACAGGTTTACTATAGTTCCAGCAAAGTTAGTACAACAAAATTACGAAAAAAAACCCCACATTTTTAAAAAGCAGTATACTAATGAATGTGTCAGATAAGGACTGTGAATGTAGTTTGTGCTGTTAACTGTTATCTATGGCAAACACATCCATGGCTAACGTTAGTTTGCTTGTCTTTCTGAAACATTAACTATTTGGCAAAAAAGTTACTACCGTTTTTTCACAACATTAGGATGTTATTTGTAATAAACAGAGAAAAAAATCAGTGTTTCGGTACCTGGCCGTAGTTGAAACTCATGTCTGATAGACTTCACTTCCTTCAACAAGAAAACAGGAAAAGGCGGAGAGCTGCTGGTGCATTTCCGGGTTTGTGAACGCCGCACCCGCGTGCTCGCCTTTTGATTTGACGGCAGATTAGCAATGTGATGACGACAAAACTAACAAGTATGAGTCACAGTTTCCGTCAGTCTCTTTAAAAAAACAAATACTTCGTGAGTTAGTCATCTTAAAACAATTACAGGCTTTTCTAGATTTTCCTCTTTACAAGCTTAAACGTCTCTTTTAACTCGCTTAATGTGCGCACCAGAAGACATTTTAAATGAAAACCTGCATACTGGTGTACTGTAATTACCCATTCAACAGTTTTTTTTATTTATAATTAGCCAAATGTTTACAGTACAATTTATAGAAACACTTTTCTTCACATTTTTCCCACCTACTTGTATGTATATCATGGAAAATGTATGCTTTCATTTTAACTGTCGTTGTTCAGCTTTGTTGCACTTTTGTTTAGCATCTGAAAACCAGAGTCAGTATTCTTTGTATGTGCGCACATAAGTGGCACAGGAAGCTGCTTCTAAAGTAGATCTCTCGGAAGTAGTCCCATTAAAAATCATTTCATACTACACTTGTTTAAAATGTGACCCATGCTTAGCTATTTTTTTGTTTCAATCTATATTATCAAATCTAACATCTTTTTTTTAAAACAAAATATCTGCTTTCTTATACTCTATCTTCATGTTCAGCCATAAGCCCTTAACTGTACACTTTAAAATGATGTAGATATGTATGTGGATTTGAAAGGGTTTTAATAAAAAGAACAGAGGAGACGCATAATTTTTAAACAGTTAAATAACTTTATGGATCAGAACAATAAATACAAAAGTCAAAACAAAAATATAGCTATTTTATGGATTTTCACTTCATTCTTTGTCAAAAAATAACCAAATTTGTGGATGTAAAATTTTATTTTTCATAAATTTTTTATAGTTTTAGTAATGTGACACACAATGTGAACAGGTGTCAAAGTTACAAGGTAAGAAAAAAGACTTTCGTGCCTCCTGAATATCACACTGTGTCCTCTTTAGAAAGTGCTGTGCTTTATATTATGTTATTCATTAGGGCGCAGTGTGTATGTTCAGGGAAAAGGTCAATGCTCTTTGCAGTGTTTACATCATTTTGAGTTTTTTAAAACATTTTATATCTCTACTTTTACTTACAAACTACCTGATATCAGCTCAAATATATGACTATACACATACACCAAACACAAATTTAAAAAAATGCACACACTAACAATACAAATTAGTTCCAAATATACTCTACAGCTTTTAACTTCCTCAGTAATCGTCACTTCTGTGGGGTTAATTTGCATGCATGAGGTGTGCGTCCCTGTTGAAAGTCATTTAACATGATAATATTTACAAAACGCTCTCTCAGAAATCCGTGGATTGATGAATATCTTTGGTGATGAGCAGCAGTTCTCCACAGAGTCTGATGAATGCATTTGCTTGCAGTGGTCCTTTGAGTACTTCGCTCAGTTTTTCAACATGACCGCTGCCATATTGTATGTTATTATTTCTTGGATGGCCCCTCCTCTGCCTTAATGATGTTAGTGAGGTTTTGGATCGAGGCAGTAGGATCCACTCTGATGGATGTTTTGGACCTGAACTCTGACCTTGGCGCCGCCAGTGGTGTCATCTCATGATTCTCGGCGAACAACCTCCTCTCTGCCTCAGTCTTCCTCCTAACAAGTTTCTGGATTTTTTTGCAGATGAGATAAACCATCTCGCAGATACACATTAAGATGCATACAGCAGAGGAGACCACCATAAAGAGGGTGAAGATCTTCTTTTCGGTGGGACGGGATATGTAGCAGTCCACCGTGTTGGGACACGGCTCCAAGGAGCACTTGGACAGGCGGGGCATGTCGTAACCGTCATAGATGTGGTACAGGATGTACAGGAAGCCAGCGTCAAAGCCTGCCTTAAAAATCAGACTCACCTATAAGGAGTTAAATAAGGATTTAACTAGGAGAAACATTTTTAAAACAGAAGATTGAAAATAAGGAAAATTTCATGTCTGTCCATCCATCAAAAAATATGCCGGTGATTTTTCAGGCATTACTTCACCGAGTCTGTAATAGCTTGAGGAATAATGCATTTTGGAACACAACTGACCTAATGCAGGATCTGTAATCATTTTTAACCACTGCAGGCTCATAAATCACACAGCTTTAGTTCAGTTTGAAAGGATGATGAAACTTGTTTCTAATTGGGCTGAGAGGTGCGAGAGAAGCTGTCTAAACAATTTTGCTGCGAACAGGAGAAAATAAATCAAATATAATTACACAAATGTCTTCTTTAGCCCATTGTACATAGCCACTCATCCATGGCAATTAATTTTGACATTTTCAACAATGACTAATGTCACTTTAGTCAAGAGTGAAGCACTGCTGTGTCTGTATTATGTGACAAGCAAGGCCAGAAATAGACTTACCAGATAGGTCCACCACAGGCCCCCACGTTTCTTCCCAGGGTTGGCATACAGATGGGCGCCCTTGTGCGAGGTGGTGTACTGCATGTCCTTCTTTTCACGGTACTTGACGTGCCCCACCACCATCAGCGAAGGACAGGTGACGAAGATGAGCTGCAGGGCCCACAGGCGGATGTGGGAGACGGGGAAGATATGGTCGTAGCACACATTGTTGCAGCCCGGCTGTGCAGTGTTACAGACAAAGTCCTTGTTGTCATCGCCCCAAACCCGCTGAGCCGCCACGACGAACACCATCACCCGGAAGACGAAGACCATGGACAGCCAGACGCGGCCGAACACCGTGGAGTACTTGTTGACCCCACTGAGGAGTGCCTCCAATGCAGACCAGTTCATGACTGCTGCCTTGGAGAAGAAGGAAGGGGTGGAGGAGACTGAAGGTGATGAAAAAGCTCCTCAGGAGACCAGGTGGGATGAGGTTCTTGACTGACTCACCCTGAGCGATGGAAGAATGACAAAGTAGATAAGAAAAAAGAGAAAAAAACTTTATATGTTGTAAGAGTACTGTAGATTCATCTTGTCATTAATTATATTATATTATATAGGCAATGTTTAAGGGAGGTAGTCCAAGGGATTCAATGCTGTACCTTCTTAAAGCCTGGGGTCAAAATAAATGCAGCAGCTAACTGACTTTTAGTTGCTCAAAGTGGGTGAAGACTGAAAAATCTGCAATTTTACATTTCTTTTTTCATTTTCCTTTTCCTTTACTTTCATGCTTCAATATTTCCTGCTCCTTCAGACATAAGGCGTTTAACTTCCGCATGTAAACACCTCAGTTACCATGTGCTCTTCATAATTATGTTTTCCGCTTCATGTAATACCTCTTCAACTTAAGCAGGATTAAGCTGATTGTCATGGTGATGCTGTGTGAAACTTGCATGATCTCATCTTCAACATAACACAGACACAGGGACAATGGAGGATATCGAAGGCAATGGGATTGGTCGCAGCGAGGAGACTAACTTTGTTTCAGAAAAGGCTGGGTCCTGCCAGACAACTGACTGCCAAAAAAACAAGAGAGTTTGGGAAATATTCCATCAGAGTGCAGGAGACGAGACGACTCAGGTTGCTTCGTGTTGTATGTTGATTCTGGTGAGGATTCTCTCTGATCAATCAGTGGTCTGCAGTGTTTTCACTCCACCACTGAGTATCAGTTTAAAGTATCAGATCCAAAACCTTTGGCAACCAAAACCAAAAAGGAACAAGCCTCATAGTTCAGTGGACTCCTCTTTTCACAGCCTTTGTACTACTTCTCAGGTACATAAACTGTACTTACTTGCCTTTAATGATTTACACTAATTCCAACACATTGGAAACACAGACAGCACTCAGATGATTTTAAATTAGGTTAGACTAGATTTATTTTTTGGGAAAAAATTAATTATATAACATAAGTTACACCTAATGAGTAAGACGACACAAATAATCTAACTTTTCTGTGCAGTTCCCGAATTGAAGAAACTGAGTATACAAACAAACACAGAGCAATTTTGAAATGATGCTCAGCTGTGAGGAAACAAAACAACCAGATATCATTTTCACAAACATAGTCCCACTGCTAGCTGATCCGTATTGACACAGCGCGTACTGTCTTAGCTCTGACTCATTACACATCAATGAGTGAATCATCACTGGAGACTCCCTTTGCTGAAAAGACGAACCGATACTCTCGACTCTATTAATCAACTATTTGAACAGTTTGGCTGATCAGACGAACCACAGATAGCTCTGTAATCCCAAACGCCTATTGCAGCCTTAGTTCTTCAAAGGACTTTTAAAGTGAAAGCATTTTATTTGTGATCATGCCATGAGACCCTGTTCTCTAAGAGGGAGAAGGGGAATTTTAGTTGAAATATTAGTAGGCGGATTTAATCGAGAATAGACTTTAAAGATGTAGCTGTTGTGGGATTACCTACGTAGTCGGTTGGCTCTGTGTGTGTCTGTGTGTGGGTGTGCACTCAGATTGTGTTGGCTGCTTTCTGTATCCTCTTTCTATTTCTTCTTCTTTTGGCTTTAGTGGTGTGCAAACCAAGTGGTACCTGGATATGAATGTGTGCATGCCTATGTGTGTGTGTGTGTGCATCACAGAATGTTTGTCTGAAAAGATTCATTGCCATTAAGTATGAATGGGACTGACAGATTTAGCCTGGGTTAAGAGCTCTGGAGCGACAGGTTTAACTGTCAAGTGAGGGCTGCAAACACCATTGAAATGCATATTTGATTTTGTTATGTATGTGTAAACATAAGGAGGGTCTGCTACGCTACATAAGCCTTAAGATTTTGAAGGGATTTCTTTTTACCACATAAAAAAAAAAAAGAGCTTCTCTTATACATTTACATCTCATTCTGGTGAACCCTCACAGACTGACAGAGAACAAGCTGGATAACAGCCCTGCTGTTCACTGTTCCATTTCAATTCTGTCTCATCTAATCCACAGTATTTGAATTCAGAAACACTTTCCTTCTGCGTTTCGGCATCACTGTAGACATATTGAGCTGTCAACTCAGTTGCTATTTTCTCTCTCATCCAGCTTTCTTGACTATTAAATTACACAGCATAAAAAGTCTTGACTCAATGGATGCCTTTAGATTCACAACAGAGGCTACCAAGTGCTGGACAGGTTCACTCACTGCAGATTATACCTACACTTTGTCTCTTTCTCAGTTGATTAGGTACAGGTATTAATCTCAAGCTGGGTCTCAGTTTGAGTCTTTGAAAGTAAGATGTTCCTTTTTTTTTTTCAAAGAACTGGTTTGAAGATGCGTTCCTGTTTTGAATCTTCAGAAAAAACCTGGCAGCTTCACAAATTGCGTGTTTAGACATAGACACATTACCCTTTCGCAGACGCGTACACACAGTGTGAATGATTGCTGCTGTTGCACTAACATATAGAACATCTAATTTATTGGTACAATTTCCTTCTCAATTTCATACAAAAATGCAGACGCATACAGAAACTTTGAGGTGACACTCAGTTGTTGATAAAGAGAAAAGCCTCAGAGACACCAGTACATCTTGTCTCAGAAAGATGGACCATAATTTGTTTTCCTATTTGCTCTAGATTGCAATGTTGCCTTTCCTGTCTCTTAGCTGTGTGTTTGTCCTTCTTGTTGTTGTGACAGACAAGATGTATCATGCTTTCTCAGTGGAGGAGCTCCAGGTTATTCAATGCATTTGATTTGCTTTTTTTTTTTTACCCAACACCATGCAAATAGAGCTTTGGCGCAAGCTCTTCTTGCAGTGTGCGTGAGGGGAAGCCAACCGCCATAAACACTCCCGGCGTTTAGTTGAAGTACTGGGCAAGGACGTCCAATTGTGCCAACATTATTCTTAGTTCACAAATAGCCCATTACACTTGTGTAAATTCTCCTGATCCTCAGCGCTTTTTCTACATCCTTGTGTACATAACAACCCCATCTCAACCAGTAATTGGCTGTGACTTGTTCTACAGGTTGAGCTGGTTGCAAATATTTTTCTATCCACCAAGAATACATTGTGCGTATGAATCAATGTCCCTGAGTAACAAGGTGGGGTTGAATTTTTTGTGTGGCTTTATTTCTTCTTCTTATTCTTTCTCTTACCTTTGCTTTATATTCTTTTACTGTCATTCCCACATATCTCACCTGTTTACCTCTAACCTGATTTTTATTCCATCTTCAAGGGAACACAGATCACTTGGGGGGTAAAGCATGAGCAGTCCCTGTATAATTTTTTCTTTTTCGCAGTATTTCCAGTTATCTGTCTTAACAAATCTCATTCTTTAGTACGTGGCAGCACTGAGCTTTCTCTGAGATCTTCTCATAAGTTAAACTCATTGTATGATTAAAAAAAGGAACATAATGAACAGTATCCTAACCTTTTTTCTTGTATAATCCATTTAACTCTTTAATAATTTCCAGTATTCACCTGAAATTTATCTGAAATTCATCTATCTACATCTTTTTTCTTGGTCTAACACATCTATTCTGATCAGACAAAGCACCTTACCTTTGGCACTTAGACGCAGTGTGAAGGAGGCGCCTCCTGACTGCAAACTGCGTCCTGGCTGGCCTTGTGTCAGAGCTAACTGACGCTCTCACCTGAATTTTTTCGAGCGGGTTGATTTGAGGTGTGGACAAAAGGATGGGCGGAGCATCAGGCACAGACACTGACACACAGATACTCCCACACACTGCCAGTCTCAATCTGGACCTGTTTTGCATGAACACAACCGCCTCAGGCTGTTCAGAGGAAAGACTGACAAGTGTCAGAGAGACAAGGTTTAAGAAAGGAAAGAGAAATAGTTTAACAGACTGTTGAATGTGAGAATATAAAATTACATAATGAAAGATCAGGGGGGAGGTGAGCAACAGGCAGGTGGCTGACAAGACAAGAGCCAGATGCAAAACCTGCAAATTAGAATGTAAAATCTAGTCTGTGAGACAGTGTGAGCTCTGGAGTCTGTGCTGGTTTCAGGCAATCAACCTTTAGATCATGATTAGTGTCCTCTTCATAAATGTCCACTGACGGCCTTACAGCTGAGCACTATCGTGACTAAAAGTCGCATGTTCTTCAGTGACTCAAAATGAAAGATAAAATTCCAAACAATTTTTTGAAAAGTAAAAATGAAAGAAGACACAGGGGGAATTACAGTAACTCAGCTCGCACACACAAAACATAATTAAAATGAACAATCGAATGACAGCTTATAGGAAACAGCAAAATAGACTGAGCTAACAATCCCATAAATTCCAAAGGAGGGAGGGATTTCTTTGAATACTCCCAACCTGTTGGGGTGGTGTGAAAAGTTTGTTTGTTTGTCTTTAGTTTCCATGTGAAGCTGATGCATCAACTCTTTTGTTTCTATGTGTCACGAATGCAATAAATAAAATACATGAGAGTAAATTTGCTGGAAAAGAACTCCTTAGAACTAATGCACAAATAAGTTTAATGCGAAAATTAACATAGAACAATGCTAAAATTGTTGTGGTTACAATGATATCAACACGTAAGAGAGGCTAACATGACCTCAGGGTAGGTACTGAGTTCAGTTAGGGTGTGTCAGAGTATTATCTGAAAAACCGTGAAGCTTCTTGTAAGCCAGTTTCCTTATTTGGATCTTGTTTTACATTCCACCAGCGTGTCCTTCTCAAAAAAGAAAGAAAAATAAAGGCAGGTTGTACCTTGCTCAAAATAGTAGTCGGCACAAGGCTGGAGTCTGTGATAAATATTCACTCTCTTGCATTGAGAAGAAGCAGACAGGAGGAGGATCAGACAGACAGAAAGATAAATATCTTCCTACAAAGAATATGTTATGCCCTCCACTGGCCTCTAGAGAATGCTGATGCTCCATCGTTTTAGTACCTTTTTTTTTCAGTCAGATAGAGGGGGGGGTGAGGAGAGAGAAGAAACTGAGAATCCCATCTTGCCTATTAAAAATAAGCAGCGACATCATCTGTAATAAAGGAAGAGGCAGCATCCAAGCAAAGCAGAGCTGAATGTCAATAATAATATTGCTGTCCAAAAACAAGCTGTTCCAGCTGACTTATTTGCACTGACCAACAGATTTCATATTTAAAAGACCAGCAGCCTTTCGGTGAAACAAAATGATAGTTATACATCACAGCTACGGCTCTGTGATCACTTGTAGTTCTTCATCAGGGCTCTCTTCATTAAGCCGCCCACTTCAGCACACTGAATACACATGCAGGAGCCCAGCCAATCAGAGTGAGCCAATTTTTACCCATGACAGAGACAGGAGCAATGCAGCCTCTCCTTGCTCTTATCGTTATGCAGACAAAGCCAGAAGACATCCGGCTGTTTCATTCATGACCTGCATGAACTTTGAGAAACAAAAACTTCTGCACACTGTCAACACTTCAAATTTACTGGATGGCTAGGTTTTTCTCAAGCAACCCTCTCTTAACTTATGTACCTGTCCAAACACAGATGTGCAAAGATCGCCTTTCCTTAATAAATTCTAAAGAATTAAAAACTTTTGGAGGCAAAGTGCAGATTTGGCCTTTATAAAAAAGATTTCTGGACACTCATGGGGTCTGCACTTAGAGACAACGATATAAGAGAGAGGCCTGCCTTCTGAGTTTAAGAGTGTTTTTAGGGCCTGAAGACTGAAAAGCAGCTCCTGCTGAGGGTTAGATGAATGAATCATTTGATGTTTTTTTTAAAAAAAAAACTCTTTCAGAAAACATTTTAAATGAGAGTAGCTACAAAATAACACCTTTCCTCAAACCCCTTATGAAAATGCAGATGTTATGTGAACCTAATGGAATCAGAACCACATAATATCCCAAGTAGTCTGCACAATACCTTGCAGACCTTCCAGGATGCATTTAGAAATCTCGTTGCTGCTTTTGTTTTCAGAAAGAGTAAATAGGCTCAGACTGAATGGCTGAGCATGCATGTGCATATTCTTGTAATGTTTAGGCTGCTAAATGAGTGCCACAGCCCCATTAGACTTGCGTGTAATAAAAACTGGAGCACAAGCTTATTATCTGCTTGGGGAATCAAGGAAAATTAGGGTGTGATACCATAAATTTTACACATATTTGGCAATACAAGACCCTCGTCACAACGACTGCGAGCTTCTGTCTCTAACGACAAACTGTGTGGATGGAGAAGAAAACAAGTTAAAAACACATGTGAAAAATATTACATGAAAATCGTAAATAATAGTTAAAAAAGTTAAAACATTTTTCCTGACTTTCCTTTTTACAAAACTGCCACTCCTAATGTGACGATGATACGCTGACGTTTAAAACTGCAGTGCTTTGCTTTTCACTTTTCAGGTCTAAACTATTTTACTTCAATGATCCAAACAGTGCCGTTTCTCTCTGTGCTGATACAGTCATCCTGTCGAGTCTTATGCCTTGTCTCTCTGATCTTCCTCAACAAACCACTCTCCCACAATTCACCCCTCCACCTTCCCTTGTTTCCTCTCTGCTCCCCCACCACCCATCCTTTTCCCAGAGACCTGTCCCATTACTGTCACAGTCATTGCCTTAGCTTGGGTCATTCCCCAGCGTGTCGGAGCCGGTGACACCGAGCAGCCCCCCTCCCGACCGTGGTTTGTGACAGCGCCATGTCTCCACCGCCACTGTGGATGATGTCAGGATGCCCCCTCGAGGAGGTCACCATCCTCTTCCACTCTCTTTCTCTGTCCATTACACTGACTCCATGGGAAGCTGGTCCTGTGGAAAGACAGGTTTGTCAGAACGTCAGGGAATGTAAGGCCAAGCACAAACTGTGAGCTGAGGAATGCTGAAGGCAATGATTGCAGCTGGTCAAATAGCTGTTATCTATCCCTGAAATGTTTCATATAAAATACAATCTTTATGTTGCTTGACTTCATATGTACCTAGAACCACTGGGATAATAATCATTTATGCTTTTTACTTAGTTAAACATGTAATTTGCTCAACTGAATAACAAGCCTTGTAAAACCCTCTTGATATTGTTAAGGATAACTGGTTCTACGTTTCAATGTTGAAAATCCTGCTTTTAATCATGGACATACTTCTCTTGAGTTATTCTTTTAGCATTTTCTTGTATGTCATTCTCACATGTGTATTTAAGACCACTTTAACAGGCTTCTTGTTTTAAAATGAATAAGCTGGGAGCATTAAAAAGTACGCTAGGAAGTTAGCCAGCAAACAAACCGTTAGCTCACACCGGCTAGGTGCAGCTAACAAAATCTGCTAGTGCCTGTTTTCATTTCACCTCAATTCAAAGATTGGCTAGAGATGAGAAAACGGCCTCTGTTTAGCTCTGTGTGAATTCTATAACCCACTGTTTCAAAAATTACAACAAATACTGTCTGGAAATTGTGGCACACTTATTGTCATACACTGGTGTAATTTTTCACTGCAAAACTGTCTCCTGTAAATTTTCTGAGGTGTGGTGTTGGCACGTGTCGTTTAAACTGTTTTCTGCCACTTTGAGTGGTTCAGGATTTGCTATTCCACAGAGCAAGCGTTCCTTTTTGTATGTGGGTCTGGCAGTGATTGTGGTGTTTGAGGGAGCAGTGAGCTGCATGTAAAAACTACACCACATTGTTTTGTTGTCTGTTAGAGCAGGAAATTTGGCCTTTTGTGATTAAGCAGTGAATGGGCCATGATGTCTATTGTTAAAATTGATGACTATTATTTAAATTGTTGATCTTGTTGGAGTAGGTTATTCAAACTCAAACAGGTTTTGAAATTCATATTACAGGTCTTTTAAAACATAATTACATAAAGAACACATTTCATTTGAAAAACCTCAGCTTGATTAACTCAGAGATAGAGTGAAACCTTAAGCTTGTGTCTGCACAACAATGCGGCACAGAACGATGCAAAGTAATGAGGCTGCAAGCACAACAAGTGGTATTGTGGCTAAATCTTGTGCAGATGGGTTTCCGCTCCTCTGGGGGTTTCCTTTTCCAATCTGTGGACCACTTGAAGACATATTCATCATCATTTCACATACATCCATTTATTCATCCCATCCTACACCTTGTTGCTGTGAATGACAATGACAATAAGCCTGTGATGTCTAAGGTGTGAAGAATTACAACTTGAATCTTATTTTTTTTTGTTTTGGTCATTGTTTTCAGACTCTTAAACGTACAGTATATAACTTTGCTGTATTAAAATGTCTAAAAATAACTATATCTTTGATATATATTTTGTTGAGTTGTGTACCCAAAATTATTCCAAATAATGCCAACGATATTCGAACTCAGAGATATGCGTTATTTCATTTAAGGTACCAGTGTGTTTTATTTTGTCACTTTTAACTGACTTCTAGAATAACACCAGTCACAGTGTGAGGATGGCAAACTTGACTAAATGTAACTTATAAGCTGCCCCTGGTTCTGGGTTTTACTCTGTCATTATCACATAATGGTCAAAAGACATTTGGTGCTTATTTTCTTTTGAATCAGCAACTTGCTTCTATCTTTAGTAGAGTTACTTTATGTGCTGCGTATGCGAGGCTGTATTGGAGCTCAGCACTTAAAGCTATATTAGCACGCTAACATGTTTTCACTGTCAATACTAACATGATCATGTTTATCATGAGTATTACTACTTAGTCCTGATGGGTAGCACGCTAACATTTGTTATTAGCACAGAACACACCTTGTTTATATTTGGTCATTAACCAAAAAAAACTTGACAAATTTAAACTTTCTTGTTAGAGAAATTGTCATGATTCGTTATTTGAGTAGTTTCGGTTCATTTGATTCTTGAGTTAATTGTTGGGTTTCCATGGTTGTGGTATGTGTCATTGTGTCATTGTTTCCTGTTTTATTTTGGTAAATCCTGTTTTGTGTCTTGTCTACCCACGTCCTGTCAAGTTTCCCTCCTTTTGTGATTACCTGCCCTACCCTGATGTGCTTCACCTGTGATGATTGCCACACCTTTGTCTCATTATCCTAGCGTGTATATAGTCTGTGTTTGGCCTTTGTCTTTGTCAGGTTGAGTGTTGTTGCTCCCCGTGCTTTCGTCATCTCCTGGTCCTGTCATTGATCCTGTTCTCCCTGTATCTTCTTGGTTTGTAGTGTTTGGGTTTTTTGATTTTTCTGTTTAGTTAAACTTTGCAGTTTTTGGTTTTGGAATTATCAGCTTGTTTTGCAATAAAGCTCGCTTTTTGTTAAATCATTGAATTTTTGTCTGCATTTGGGCCCTTAGTTTTGTCATCCCTGACAGAAATGGTGGCTTCATGGCTAAGCATGGCTTTAGACAAATCTCCAGGTTTACTTTTAAGAGAGACATCAAGTGAATGGTAAAATGATCATCCAAAGTGTCTGTTGTTAACATGTATCATAGTAAACAAAACTACTCAGTGCAGTGGGGGAATTTCAGCATCATCTTGGCTGCTAAACTTTGCTTTTAAGCACTGAATAAAAATGCTTAGACAATCTTGATAGATTGTTGGCTTGTGTGCAATATGACTAATCACCTAATGGCTCATGTTTTTTCCTGGTAATAATTATCTTTCAAACAGGTGTAATGTGAATTAAAGTGAGGCTTTTGTTGGTAATTTTCTAAATGTTCTTTTGTGACTAGAATCTCTAAGGATGGCTATTTTTATGAATTTATTTGTTTGTTTGCTTTTTGGAAAGCATTCTCATCAGGCACTGAGACCAATGCCAAGTCTGTACCTCAGTGGACTCCTGTTCAGCATGTAAAATATCCCAAGCTACTTTTTAACAGCCACACTGAAGGCAGTCTGCAGCTTATGCTGATACTATCTGTAAACTCTTCAAATTTAAAAACCACCTCATGTTTTTGTTTTAAGAAAAATGTTACTACAGGCGACATATGGTACAAAAGAGCTTTGATCTAGCTTAATTTTGGCTTTGGTTTTTCTAAAAATATGTGCACACATGTGCACACCCACTTCTGCTAGTGGGGTTGTGTCAGTCAGAGCAATGCCTTCTAATTACAGTGGCAATTGAAATGACATGTCCGGTGGAAGTAGGTGATTATACTGTCTACCCTGGGTTGTATTACTAATGATGAGTGAGTAAGTGAGTGAGCTTACCCTGTGCTGTGGTGTAAAGGTTAAACTGAGTGGTACGGGTCAAGAGGAGCTGGTAAAACACTGGAAATGCATCTATTGTTGATGACGGAGAGAAAGTGTTCACACATTCTGCAGTTTATTTCACCCATTTCAGCCCACATGTGAAATTAAATGCACATTCATGATCAACATTCATAGCGAGTTTCAGAAAGAAAACGCTCCGAGTGACTCATTGCAACCTATTCAGAGGTCCATTAAAAGTGTCAGTGGTTTGAGTCATGAGATGACCTTTTCGATGTTTCTAACGAGGAGGTTGTAGCCAAAAAGAGAGAGCTTGAAATGTCCATTAATCTAGCACGGATGGTAAAAACTAAACTTTGATGCTCATTGAGGTTTCTCTGTCAGCAGTTACAGAACTTGGATGGCAACACATTCCTGATTATTTTGGCTTCACACATTCTCTCCTATTAGAGCAGTATGAATGACATAATGACACATCTTACACTTTAATTTGTAGTTTTGGCCAAAAAAGAATCAGAATAAATTTAGCAAAGGAGGATTTTTTTCTTTCCTCCTTTCATTTTATTTGCTTAAACTTTGCAATGACTTTTAAAAGTTTGTTGCTAATGAACACTGCCAGTCTTTTCATATCTTTTGTCAGCCTCTTATTTTTTTCCTCTCCTTTTTTTTGTAATGACTTTTCGGCTGTGATTCTGCTCAGCTCCAAATGACTCAGCAAGATGCCATATGAGCAACGAAGCAGCATGGAGGGAATAAAGCTAAGAGCACAAGAAAGCAAGGATTGGAGCTTTTATCTCAGTTTGAAATTATTAAGATAGAGAACTCTATGATAGACAGGTACTGTAACTCATATTTATATCCAGTAAACTGCATGTTAACATTTCACAAAAGAGCCAAGGCTTTTTTAGATGGGATGACACTTCCACTCCCATCCCTCATCTATCTCCTAACTGAGCTTTTTCATCAGTCTTTTTATTAATTAAAGCAATGACTTCAGTGCTGCTCAAAATTCCACTTCTTTGTTCTGTGGTCAGACTCCTCAGTGCAGCTAAATAACTTATTTACCAGCTTGTACTCACCAAGATATGCATGATCACTGCTCTAATTTTAGGCTATTTGTGCTTAATAAACTGAAAAAAACCTTGCTAACATAGCTGTTGTTGGCATTTTTTATGTCTTAAGCAAATAACATTTTCTGTCCTCTTTTGTTTAGCCACTGGTTTTGACTCAGCATTAATTTATTTTATTTAGTAAATGTGAAGTTCTTGAATCTGGCAAGTTGCCTCCTGATCAGATGGGAAAGTGACTAATTCTCCTTTTTGTCCTTGTAGAGGGTAAACTTTAATGATTTGTTTTACTGTTTGCTCCTCTCCACGTGCATACATGTCCCACCTGCAATGAATGGCCAAACAGAGGACATGATGGTCCTGAATCTGTTCGGGGTGTCAGGTGGTCCTGATTTTGTTCGAGGTTGACAACTGTCTACTTAATAGAATAGTGCAAGGGACTTGTTAATCAGGGTCTAACACTACATATTTGTTTGAAATGTCCTTGGACTCTGATTTCTTCCGGGCAGATTTGGTGGTGAAGTGGGTTGGTGGGATTTTCTACCGACTTGTCCTTTAGAAAGAAGATGGACAGCAGGTGGATTGAAGATGTCTGGTTAAATTAGTAGATTTGGGGAATCATCTGACCTTTTGTCAGCATCATAAGAGTAAAGGCCGTTTGCTCAATATTTGGAAGCCAATTATTGTTTAAAAGCATGTAATATGTTGGATAGCACAGGGAGCCATAGAAATGGTGTTGAGCAAATAGTCCTAATTACACAGACCTGGGCGTCCAGGCCGGGGTGTATATGCGATAACCTGAACCAAAGTGGGCACAATTTTCTGGCCTCAGCAAGAGCTGATGCTAGGGTACAAAGTGCAGAGGCTGCTGTTCCCTGTTTAAGCCTGTGAACCCTCAGAACAGGTTGATTATGGTCTTAACCTTTATTGCTTTTTTTATCAGATGTTTCTTAGAGGACAAGTGTCCCATCAAGGGTTGCTCCCTAATGGGTTAGATCACCTCAGCTTACGACCCCTCAGTTAGACGCTCAGTTCTCCCATGGAGTTTTTCTCCTGTGGACAGCAATGAATCAGCGTTCCCATAGCACCTCTGTCAGTATCTGGGAAAGCTAATGATCCCATCAGCGACTAATTTCCCAGAGAAAACGCCTGAGAGTTGGTCCAAGGAATCCTAGTCACAGCCCCTGAGCCGAACCCATCCCAGTTGGAAGCAACCTCCACTTAACGCTGAAGGTTGAAGAGCCTCTGCACAAATTATGATTGATTACACAAACTAGATAAGTTGTCATCTCAGCATGATGAATACTGACCGTCAACTTTACAGGATTGAGGTCAAACATGTGTTCAGGAAATTCTCGACCTCTGGCCAGTTTTTGCATCAATACAACATGGGTTAGGTGTTAAATTGAGCCTTAATTAGGGTGAAAAGTACATTAGTACTCACACAAGCCTTCATAGGGCGAGGATAATTATGTTTGTCCAGATGGAAAACTTTTCTTTTCATTTCAAATCAATGCTCTGCAGGGTCTCCTTAATTTCAGCAATGCTCAAGATTATTTAATTTTGATTCTTCGGCATTTAATCACTGAGGAACAGCAGAAAACTCACAGCAGTTTTCTGAGTGGATTGTAGAGAAGTGCCCGGCAATTTTGGAAGAAAGGATGTAACAGAAATTTTGACATTCCTGCACCATTATTGTGGTGCATACTTAGTGTTGGGAAGGTTATTTTTTAATGAAATAGTTACAGATTACTATTTACTCTGTTAAAGAATCTTGTAACTATTTTAATTACTCCACCTTCTGTAACTTTTTTATAGATTTTATTGCTTTTTGATTACTTGTGAGAGTTCAAACTTATATTTAAAACTTTTTTTTTCTCACTGATCACACTTACAGAAACTTCCTGGAGATGTTTCCTCAGGTCTGACATTGAATATTTTGATTTTGACAGCATTTTCACTGCTGGTAAACAAGCTTTACACTCTACAGTCATGCTAGAGTCTCTTTCTGATTTCACAAGGAAAACACTGTTGATTTCCAGCACTGAAAGGTGTTTCCTGTCAACATGGCCACCTGCCTTGATGTGGTCAAGGTTTGCAGGCATAGCCGACTCAGGCTTCCTAGAACAATGCTGGTTGATTTGATTGACATGTGAAAGGCTGCACAGATTCAAACAAGAGATATAATCAAAAACAAACATTCAACATTTAAATTATAATGCCCACTGAATGGAGCCTGTCCAGATATAAAGCAACTAGTTCTTATTTCTAGTTAGTCACATATGTTGACTTGGTCCGAACCCTTTGAGGTCACTTTTTAAAGCATAAGGTACCCCCTTTGGCTTTCACACAGACCTTACAAGTAACTATGATGTAAATACATCTGCTGTAAAACGCAAAGCTCATTGCAACAGCACCACCCAGTCCAGGCGCCAGAGGAAAGTAACTAACTAGGCTTTCATTGGTGGGCATGACTGTACAATGGATGTTTACAACTGTGAACACGGCAAAAAAACGCCCAAGACAACAATAATTAACATACTTCAAGTTTCCATTTCAGAGAAAAGCTACTACTGGGTTGTGTGCCAACGCTTTGTTTAATTATGAAAATTGACCAAGCCAGCCTCATAGCTCCTGCTTCTATTGTGTGACTTCTGAATTGTGACGGACTGTCTGACTTATCTGTCTAACTGACTGTCTACTCTTCAACGCTGTTTCGGTGTCTCATCTGCTCTTCCCTCCTGTTCTCATTTCCTCTCTCCTGTCCACATGCACAAGCTTCGTTTCCACTCCCACAAGCACCCATATATTGGTGTAGTAATTCTTTTAATCATCATTTGCCTTAAACCAGTGCCAGCTTCACTACACATTAGAAAAGTCAATGAGAAGAACAACAGAGAAGAAAAAGACTGCAATAGTTGAATTTATTTCATCAGCCGTTTTTCTTCCAAGAACATGGGTGTGCGTTAGTGTTGCACAGTGCATTAAGTTTAGTATCATATTTTTGTGTTGTTTTCCTGTGCTGTTAAGAAAAGAGTATATGTGAATGTGAGTACTAATACTTGAATTATTATACTTTAAATTGAAGTCATTTTTTGTTACTAGCTGTAACTGATTTAATCACACATTCTTTTTAATGTATTTAATTTCTCCCCAACACTGTACGTACTGTATTCTGTTTGACAATGTTCCTCCTCTGAGTCATGCTTTCAGATTCTCCATCAGGCATGATAGCTTTTTCAGATGTCTCAGCCAATAATTGCTGCTATTTTGTCATCTATGAATAACATTGAAGTGGCACTGTGACCCCTGCTGTGACGCTGACATCTCTTTTGTGCTCTCCAATTGTGGTTTTTGCAATCACTTTCAGTTCAATCCATTTTTTCTTCACCTGTGCCACACTCCTCGGGGCTCCTTTTCTTCTGGACAAGGCGCTTTTGAAAGTTCCAGATAAAACATTCTGCTTTACAGGACCCTATTTAGCAGAAGCTCAACCTCACTGTCAGTGATGTTAGTCCTCTGTCTTTCTTATTTGCTGGGGTTTTGCAGAACAAATAGACTTATATTTAACTCGCCAGGGTTTATAAGACTGCTTTTTACAATAAATTGCACTTTGAGAGTGTTTCACCATTAAACAAAATCACGCATTGGATGGGCTTAAAGAAAATGGGTTTTATCACCGTTTATAGCATACTCAGATGTAGATTCGATTAAATGGATACTCCAGGGATTCAGTATTGTACAACTGGACAAATTACAAGAGATTTAAAAAAAAAAAAAAAACATTGATCACAATCAAAGCAACAGAGGCAACAATGAGGGAAAGTCAAGCTTCCAAACACAAAGAGCCACATTTCCCATGATGCAACAAGACAAAATCAATCCACCATAAAGATGGAGATAGAAAGAAAAAGGTCTCGTCTTTCATCAGATAATTTAAATCAAAAAACTTCAACTAGTCCTTTTGCTCCCAGAATATAGTCAGTAGCTCAGTAAACTTGCAAAATCACATATACAGAGCTGGATATAAAGGTTGTGTCTATTAAATACCACAGTCACTGCACACGAGTCAAGGATTCTGTATCTTCAGATTAAAACTTAAGTCAGAAAACGAAGTAATGATTGATCATCCCTTTACCTATCTCAAGGGTTCTGCTTTAAAATAAATTTGTTAAAAGTAACATTTCTGTTATTTAATTTACATATCGACTATTCCCATAGTAAAGAGAGTTTAAATCTGCCACTGAGCCGCATTAGGCCGCTTGTTATGGTGGTAGTTGCTACATTTTTTATTAAACCTTCTCCGCTCACGTCATTCAGATGACACATTCCCCCAGTTTTTTGCACAAGCTAAAAATGTTCAGTCTCAAAGTCTAGGATACAATTACCCTGATGACATCAAAATGACATCATCAGGGTCATTATTTTAGACTCCCTGGAAAGCCAGAGAAGATATCTGAGAGTGTTTGTACAGGCTAAATAAACTCACCATGACAAGTAAACCTGTTATTACAAACTCTTATGTGCATACAGGCAGTTCTTACACACAGATTTTGAATTAGTTTGCACATGATTTGATTAATATTTTTTGAAGACTTTAATAAGGTTATTACTTTCCTGTATGATTTGTGTGTAATCCTTGAATACAAGGCACAGTTGATGCTTAAAAACCTTGACCACAGCTCAGCACAAAGCTGTCAATATGCAGAGAGTGGCAGTCTTTGAGTGAGTGTGAACAGTTAAAATGATATGTTTTAGGCACTTAATTAAACATCCATCTGTTTATGCGCGCAAACAAAGAGTGCTTTTTGTTTATGCAATTATATCCCCCCAATCTGTAATTACTCTGTGCTTCTTAAGTGCTTTGTGTGCATATACCTTGCAAATGCAAGAGAAAGCTCGGCGCATAGAAGCTGCCTCTTCCTAATAGGTGCAAACATGGACAATATACACACACATCCATCCTAAAAGTGATTACAGAGGGTGGGAGAGGTGGAGAAAATAAGTGTCTTGTCTCACTTCCAACTTCTTTCCGGGCAAACAATCAATGATGGCCCAGCAACAATTGAGTTACTATCATTTAGTGTTTTCCGGCTCTGCTTTGATGCCGTCTACTTCCAGACAAGGCTTGATGGGACAGAAGGGAGAATTGAATTAACCTAAGTCACAAGGGGAGAATGGCACCTGAGAGCTTTGGTTATTCAATAAACCACCTTTCATTCACTTGCTCCCTTCCCTTGTTTTTCCTCATCCCTTTTTAAACTCACTTTTCCTTGCGTGCATTAAATGCCTGGCTTCTTGGAGACAAGGTGAAGAGAGAAACACATGCAATGCATAAACAAAAGTCTCTAATCCGAGCGCCAAACCTGCAGTCTTCTCCAGCTGTTTGGGCCTGTTTGCTTTTGTTGACTGTAAATTGTTTCGGATTGCGAGTGTTTAACAATCTTTAAAGGATTACATGGGTATTTCAAGCAATTTCCCCTCTTAAAAAAACAGCTCTTGAATGCTTGTTTGTTATTGCCATTGTCAAGGACATTCAGTTCAATAACTAAATTGAACAAAGTAATTATACTACTCCCTTCAAACAGACAAAAACCTTCAGCACCATAATTGAAAGTTGGAGATTGATTTTAAGGTCCAAATTATGTTTACATCCAATTTGGTTGTTGTTGTTTGTGGAAATAATAAAGTAGGAAGAGTGCTCTCTTGAGATGTGGTGAAAACTAATACAGGTACATTATCTGAACATGAACAGATAAAAGTTCAAAAACAGAGTCATAGTGTGATTTAATTTCTCTTTGTTAACTTTTTTTTTAGTATGTGATCGGGATACCTTCTTTCGTGTAGACAGCATCCACTTTGGAGCAGCTTAATGTAAGGAGGTTTCTCAAAGAAGAAGTTAAATGGGCAAAGCAAACACTCTGGTCAACCTGATGAAAAACTATAATCACTTTAACTCTCCCAGGAACAGTTGTTGAAACTTGCTCCTGCTGAATAATTTGTGAATACAAAACTGTAATCAGTTCCACTAAAATCTTTGATGTACATGGGAAACCTTCAGGTTCAGAAACCTAAATTTTTTAATTCTCATGTTATTGTGTGTTTTGATCATTCTTTGAAGGGGCGTTCCATCAAAAAATGTGAAAAGAAGGGTATCATAAAGGCATCTGTGGCCCTGAATAAGCCATTCTTAGACTAACAGGAAGTCCAAGCTACACACCCAGTGTGTGTGTGGGGTTTTAAGGGAAGGAAGGAAATGAGAAGCTGCACAAAGGAAAGTGTACAGTGGGATCCAGTGTTTCAGAGCATCACTCATATCAAGTTCAGTTTACATCCAAGACCTACGCAATCTACTCTGAAGCTGCACTTATGCTGATGCAAACTCTGACTTACTGTGCACACAAATCCTCTCTGTGCTGTTGGTTTCATGTTTCTTTGCTTATGAAAAGCTTTTAAAATTCTAACATTCCATCAATTTAGTTTGCCTGAAGTACATTTAGATCTCAGATTTTAGGGAGGTGCACTGAGATATCTCCCCTTTTACAGTAGGAATGTGAAAACATCTCTCAAGTTTGCACAGATACATATCACTGAAGTTGAGGTCTGACATGTAGGTGGATGTAGACATGAGGAAAACACATTTTCAAAACAGTTTTACCAACATGGGATAAGTTATATTTTGACTTTGCCAGTGAGTCCTGTTCAGGTTGATGTTGATTTAAAATAAACTTTCAACTTTTTTCAGTCCCGACAGCCACAAAACAACAAGTCTTATAGCCTTTGGGATTACATTCCTCTACATCAAGTTGGTTATGTGAGATGAATTGGATACATAATATTGACCCACCTTTATTTATCTTTACAAAATGACATCCTAATGATAAGAATTTTAGTTGGCAAAACAATGAGTACATAAAAGAAAATTGGAAAACAAGGTTTTTTTTAGAAACAATACAACAAAATCTCAATATATCACAATATATAAAAACATATGAGAACATGCAAATTTTTAGCATATGTCTGATGTTGCCTAAACTCTGTCCATGCTGTATTTTTGTTATTTGAATGTGAAAGATGAGTAGTTTTGTGTCTCATCTCAGCTCACTTTGGGTCTTAACAAAGTCGGAGAGACCACATACACACACAGACATACACACTGACTGTCAGTGATTGTACAGTCAGTGTGTGTGTCTGTGTGTGTATGTGTACATCTCTGGAAGTGTGCAGTATGTGTTCAAGTGTGTATGGGCCACTGCATCCAGCTCCTTCCTACTTGAGTTCCAGTCTGTGGAGGTAATGAAGATCAATGAGAGGAACGGTGGAGGCCGGCTGAGATCCAGGTACTGTCTCCCTGTTTCAGGCCAAAGCTCTATCGATCCCCCCTTTGCTCCAGTCTGCCAGCATCTGATAAAGGGCTTTTGTACACACACACTCATACACTCATACACACACACACACATCGAATGCACACACTCCCACAAAGACTCACTCATGTGCACAACCAAAGAAACACACCAAGTTGCTTTGTCCCTAATGCTCGGGAAAGAGTTAAGCCTCCATCACCCCTTTACAGTTTTCTGCACTGTCTCAAACTCCTAAAGGAAAATGTAGAGCTCACATTTCATCATTGTCAAATAATGCTAGCTGAGTATAGCTATTTTTCACACTGCAAATTGCCTTGTGGTGGTGCTGCTTTCAAGTACACTTTTGTAAGCTCCTACTTCAGAACTGAGACGATGGAATACAAGTATATATCATGCATTCAAGTGCTGTTTTTGTTGGCAATAATGAGAGAGTGGATCCTGCAATAAGTGCAGTCAATTTTTAATGGCTATAATATTACTTCAGAGATTGGTGGCGCCTGCAGCCGTCTGTCGTGTGGAAAGAAGAAGAAGAAAGGAGGTACAAACACATTCAGTTTCGCACTGTATGGGTACACAAACAAAAGGCAGTTTTATGAGGTTATGCCAGTATTTATAGGAAATGCTTATATTTAATGCTTAGGGAGAGGCTGCAGTTTAGCTATCCAGCCTTAAAGCATCACCCCTGGGCAAATACTGATCAATTGCTTGACTTGCACAAATTGTACAAGATTATCAGGTTGTCCAGCTGTACTTGTTGGGAAAAATACTATGTACTGTACGTCTGAAAACACTGGATGGAGTCAAACCTTGTCAAATAATAAAGTACTGAAAATAGTTTTTGTATAAATCTCTTCACAACAGCATTGAAGGTACACTGTGTAGGGATTTAGTGGCACCTAGTGTTGAGGTTTGCAGATTATCCCACAATATTCCTGCTCTTACATTCTGTGTCTAATTGTGTAAATGAGCCTATGATTGCAGCAAAGCTAATGAAAAATATGCCTCATAGTTGCTTTGTCTATGCTAGACTATCCTAAAAACATGCAGTTTCCACAGAAGAGGAGCTGCTCCCTTTGTACATGCAGAGAGATCATTTTTAGCTAATAAAAAGTGAACAGTTTTAAATTTAATATTTTTTAGATAACAGACGATAAATCTAAGATGGTGGGCTTCTAATAGATTTTTTGTTAAACACATGATCCTGACAGCCACTTGACAGAGTACGCAGTATGTGTGCTACTTACTTTAAATGAGCCTCTAATTTCTTTAAATATTTTGTTTTAAAAGAAACTACATGGTCTTAACAATATAATGCTGTTCAGACTGGAACAAAATTTGTAGTCCCTGAACGAGAGGATGTCCCCATTGTAATCTCCGCCTTCAGATGTTAGGGAAGGATTTCACTATCTCTAACAGCAGTGCCAAGTTCTGACTGAAAATCCTCAAATGATCACATCATCCCAACCGCCTTTTGAAATTAGCCCAAGATCTGTCTCAGTATGTTCTAAAAGGTGCTAATTGTCTCAGCTTTCCCAAGGTTGTATTTCCAAACGAAATAGTTCAAGAGAGATTAGATAAGTGTACTTTCCAGACAAATAGCTCTTTTTCCCCACTTTATAGTGTTTCAAGCAATTAAAAGAGTCAGTGAATGCCAGAGCCTGGCTCCGTACCGCTATTTCATTTTAAATGAGTGAGCCAAAGAAGCCTCTCCCTCAAATGAGTGGTGGCTGGTCCTGGGCCAGTTTTGCATGTCTCCCTCTGATGAGAAAGGTAAGGCCTTGCAGGAGACCAAACTGAGCCAAATTTGTCTCAACAGAAATTTCCTACACAACTGCGATTAGCATGACATTGCTGCTGATGCTCTGTGAACTGCACAAACTGCTCCATGATGCCAAACATGCGTTGGATTAATTGACCTAATTAGCATGGCTGTGAGAAAAACAGAGCATGCTTGTTTTCTACATGGTGGTGTGCTGCTTCTTATTCACGTCTCTTTTTAAATAATGTGTTTTTATATGGGAGTGTGTGCGCATGACAGATGAAGAGAAAGAGAGACGAGATAAACAAAAAGTTCAATCAAGCAGGCATTAGCTGTGGGCAAATGTTAGCCTAAGTCACCCTGTGTTTGCATCTCCCTTTGCCAGAGTCTATTTCTCTGTCACAGCAGACATCTCACTTTTCTCCCTCCTCTGTGTGAGCAAATGAGACAAGAAACTTGACGACTTGTGGGCCTTCTCTGGCTTGAAGCGATGCACAAAGGCATCTTGTCTTTTTTTCCCCCCTCCATCCTTCCCTTCTTCTCGCTCTCTGTCGATCCCTCCATCTTTTCCTCTCGGCTTCCATGTCTCCCCGGGCGAAGCTTAGAGAGGCAGCGCTCTAGGACGGACGGATGGATGGATGGATGGATGGATGGATGGATGGATGGATGGATGGATGGATGGATGGATGGATGGATGGATGGATGAGAGGATGGTGGGTGGACAGATGGGAAACACTTGTCACCCATTAGGACAGAGGAGAATCACATTATATGATTCACATGGCATCTTTTCCTGAGGGCGCCTGATATGCCCATCACACAGCTCAATCCACTTAGTGATGATGAGGGGCCACTTGTCACATTCACGTCAACGTGTGAGGAGAAAAAAAGAGGAAGCAGACAAACAGGCATGCTACGGGTGTGTGAGCACACTCAGTTTAAATGCATGCATGCACACTCACACGTTGATACTTCCCTCCTGCTCTTCAAGGTTGTGAGCGATGCATTAAATTAAACCTTAGAATGCAAATGCAAAGCAAACAAAACAACAAAGCCTTTTTTTCTTGCCCCAATAGATTTATGTGCTTAACTACACATTACAGTTCAACATGCTTGTGTTGCAAAAAGCTCATATATATATATATATATATATATATATACATATATGAGAATACACACACACACACAGAGACAAAGCAAGTTCAGCCCTGGTGTCAGACACCAGCTCTCACCACTGTGATGGTGTTATGCATTTTTATGTTGGGCCGAGGCCCTTCTCTAAATAGGGGTGTCACGGGTGCGAGGTTCGGTAACCTTGTGCTTTATTGTCTCAGGGCTGGAAAATGGGTTTTATTCCAGGCTGAAGATGAGATAAGGCTCTGTCAGGAATACTGGCCTCCCTGCCTCTTACCCTCACCGCTGGAGGCTTATTGCAGCAGAGAGGACTAACGTTCCATCGCTCCCTCATTCTGTCTTCTATAGATTTTCCCTACAGCCGCTTTCATTACATTTGCCGCCTTTTTTTTTTCCTTTCTGCTTTGACTTTCATGTTCTCTAACTCTTTCCCCGCACCCTCAATTTCACCCATCTTCATTATGCTGTCATTAAACCAGTTCTGATTTCATTGCAATCATTTATCATTCTGTTGCATGGATTC
Source organism: Acanthurus leucopareius (assembly GCA_029814765.1). Classification (NCBI taxonomy): domain Eukaryota; kingdom Metazoa; phylum Chordata; class Actinopteri; order Acanthuriformes; family Acanthuridae; genus Acanthurus; species Acanthurus leucopareius. The sequence continues at coordinate 978,072 of JAQMCX010000020.1, read as the reverse complement.
ATTATTTGGAACTTTAATGCTCTTTTTTTTTTCTCTCCGCCTCTGTCTTTCTTTCAGCCTGACCCTGCAGTGAGACAGCCCCAGAGCACAGAGATTATACTGTACTGAGAGTAAGAGAAGGGCACAAAGATCCTGATAGAAAGCAAGATTGTGCACATGTTCCATATTGCAGACATGTGTCATCCACTTCTCGCTGTGTTACTCTGTCCACTACTCTTTTTTTTTTTTTTTACCCCTGACTCTCCTTATGCCGTCCTCTCATTATCATCCCCTGCTGAGGCCACATCCCAAAAAATCACAGCTGGTGGTTAAATATGTTTGCAGCTGTTAGTCAGTGCTGATGCTTTACCTCTAAGTGGCCCCTGTTGCTCAGGGTTGCTGGACATAAATTGTTGTAGTGACTGTGTGACACTTCCTGATGTTAAAACAAGTCCTCTTATCTGCAACACGCAGAGTGAAACCAATTTATCAAATTCTTTACATTAGATAACACATCAAAAACCTCATACTGTAGGCTAAAACAAATGCAGTGTAATTCAACATCCCTGCTATAAATCCTGCCTTTTTAAAGGTTATAATGTTTTTATTTTGTTGAACTGTTTTACTGAGTTAACAGTCAAATGAATGGGCGTTTTGTAGGCTGAAGTTAATGGTGCTGTTGACCTTTATTGCGTGTTACTAACCAGTGTTTATATTATTTTGTCCACTCCATTTACATCCCTGCGGGTGAGCTCAATAACATGAACACCTCTCTGCATATCATATGTCAGTTTGCTTTTCCACATCATAATTGCAGCTAAACTGCTGAGTTTCTCTACAGCAGTTTATGGTAAGAGGCTCCTACACTCAGCTGCACTCATTGCCGGCCTTAACCTTATATCTATGTACTGATGCTTATCGGCGCAACACAAAATCCTATAAGAAGAGACTGTCTGCTTGCTTCAAGTCATAAAATGCAGTGCTGTATATGCTTAAGTTAATTATTCTATGCTGCATTACTGCCTGCTGCTGTGTGCCAGGTGGACTGCTGAGTGTTGGCTTTATTCATTTTAATTTACTACATGGTATCTTCCTCATGATGGTTTAAAAGGTGCTATGCGATGAAACAGCCACAAGGTGTCTGATACTGTGGTCACCCATAGGAAGACTCTAGATAAAAGCGTTTTTTTTTTGACGGAAGTCTTTGTCATTCCCAGTCTGTGCCGTGATAAGCTCGGTGTATACTTGTCGGGAATGAAGAGATAAAATACTCAAGGTCAATTCCACATTGTTTGGTCAACCAAATGAAATGCATGGACAGCGCCATTGCTAATGATACTCAGAACACATCTGATCTGACAGACACAATAGATGAGAAGGTTACCAGTGGAAACACTAGAAAGTCACAGAGAAACACCAGGAAAATGCCCTACATATAATAATTGTAAAAAGCCCAGCATGTCATATATGTTTTGTGTGGATTAAACATACTAAAATGTGCTCTGTAACAATATGCGTGTTCTTCCTAGAATGTGAATTTTTCTGTATCTTTACGCCCCTGTATATTAGAGACTTTAAGGATTGGTAGGATTTTTGTTACCTTTACTTTTTGTTATCTTTGGGCTGAGTCAAACCAGCTCTTTTCCTCTGTTTCCAATCCTAATACTGAGTGAAAATAACCAGCTTCTGGCTTCACCTTCATTTTTTGCTGCAAAGACATGAGAGTGGTATCAATCTTTTTTAATCCAACTCCTCACCAATAAAGTGGAGGAACAAATTTCACAGAATTTTGAGCTATTCCCATTCTTAAAGGATATCTACTTGCCTCAGGTGCATTTGCTTCATTTTTGGCTTTAATAACACCTACAATTAAATTAGAAATAGTTTAATAACAGTCTATTATTCACTCATCATCTAATGCTGGCAAATTCTCTGCAAGCTTTTGCTCTTTTACTGTTGAAAAACACAGTTCTCTTCTCATTATGTGCCATAAAGAAAGAAAATGACCCTTATAAAATGAAGTGTTTTCCTGAGAGATCAGACCTGCTAGCACACAATATGATATAAAGTGTGAAGGTTGATAGTCAGTAATTGACATCATCAGCATATTCAGCATATGATTTTGTCATATGACATGAAAATAACACAGGTAACACATTCTCCTGCTAGTCAAATAAACCAGTCTAGAGCCTTGAGGTAACCCTGTTGACATCAGCAACAGTCAGCTGTGTAAAAATATCCGTGACGTCAAAGAGAGAGACGGTGACTCAGGATTAAATCAGTGTCATCACCTGGTACATAAATCATATGCACCTGTTTTTATTAAATATCCAACTTAATTAAAATTAGTTGAAGCTTTTTTTTTGACGGGAACTGAACCGAACTGAACTGAGGTTGTAACTTTTACTACAAGCGACACACACTGCAGCACAGCACACGAGCATATTGTGTGTGTGTGTGTGTGTGCGTGTGTGTGTGTGTGTGTGTGTGTGTGTGTGTGTGTGTGTGTGTGTGTGTGTGTGT
>JAQMCX010000020.1:920665-963682 GCA_029814765.1 Acanthurus leucopareius | reverse complement strand
CTGCGTTCAGTGTTTTCAGTGAACTACAAAGACATTCATTGAACATGGTCATGTTTTTGGGGACCGGGAAAATAAATATGCTTCGCACCTAATGAACATGAGCGTGTGGAGATATGAAAGCTGACAGGATAAAAACTGCGGAACATCAGGCCCTTAAAAAAAAGTAAAAAGGTCGCATCCACCTTCTTCATTCACTAATTAAAAGCACCACCCGGCGCGCGAATTCAAATCAAACACACTCGTCTGTCGCGTGCAAACAGGTGCGTCTGAATCCGGCTAATCACTCAGTGGTGAAATACTAACCGTTTATCATTCAGTGGTGATTTCCAGGCTTAAGCTACTAAATTATTAATGAAGCTTAACCTTTGGTGAGGTGATTAAAGTCTTTCTTCCGGGCCTGACAGCTTCTGTCACATCGGGACTGTAGAGCCTCTTTCAGTAAAATATATATATATAAAAGGTTGGAAAACCGTGAAGAGCGCCTGGGGACAGAAAGTTGGACCAGTAGGCCGCTTGAGTGGAAATATGGAGGACATGTGAGGACTTCGAGGTGCACAGGATTCACAGAAGCACGATCAGACAGGTGAGTAACCTGAGAGGGACAGAAACACTGCGTTATGTCAGCGTTGTGTATTGTATAGAGTGAGTAAACCTTGAGCGTCTCTTTTTAGTTAATATGTGTGTTTGTTGCTGCAACTGCATGGGGTTTACAATGTTTTTACATCTCCATGTTGCCTGTCTCGGTCATGCATTGTTCTGCAGTTAGAGTGGCATTTCATGGCATTTTTGGTCGTCTAATATATCTCGTTGCACCCGCCGCGGTGTCTCATGTCTGCTGTTATTTTATTATTGTTAGTTATTTGCTGTAAATGATCTGAGTTTCGCCCCTTTTCTGGTGGTGTAATGAGGCTTTTTGCAGGAAGGCCGTTGTTTAGATTATCAGTGTTCACAGGCTGCAAAACCACATGCAGGGTTTCAACTTAACATCTAGGTTCTGCTGGTGTTCTTAAATTTGAAAGCAGTTGTTAATTACAGTACAATCTCATAATTTTGTGCAAATTGTGCCTGCAGAGTACAAAAAACAAGACAGAAAGTCAGCCCAATCAGCATCAGATTTGAGAAAATAAATGTGAATTAATTCATTATGTGGAGTTGGGAACCTAGTTCAAAATTGTGAACGATGAACATAAAGCAGTTACAATCTCTGTGAACTAAACTTTGAGTTCAGTCTTATGAAGTGTGAACTTGCACAACAACCGGCTGCCTTTTTCGTCTGTCCACTTGGTGGTTGGACCACCATTACTCGCCGTCTAATGCGTCTGATACACCCACAAAGGCCTTTGGCTCCGAGGCTCCAGCAGACTTACAAACAACATATCGGCTTGAATGTATCAGACAACCATGAAGCCAACAAGCAGAGATATCAACATTCAGAAGAATTTTGTTGAGGAAAACACTTTGTCTGTGCTCTTTTCTGAGGAATGGGTCTTACAGCAGAGCTTTTTTGAACAGTAGCTCTGAGGGTGCATTTTGGTTCTCTTCCCTGTTTGAATGGCCAGTGGGAACTGAGTGCACATGCACAAAGCAAAGAAAGAGGAGCGTGGAAGGGAAGGCAGCATAAACCTCATTTTGCCTTGGTCCAACAGCAACCTATCATGCTTTCACATCCCCTCGTCTGACATGTGATAATGCTGCAAGCCCTCACCAGAAACCCCAATGTCAGACAAGCGCTTAATTGCCTGGCAACATGTGTAAATAGCCCATCCTCTGGTAGGGAACAAGGCTAATTCGAGCTGAACCCCCGTGTCCGGAGGGACTCTAACACATAACACGACCTAGCAACAACATCACAGGATGGTTAGAGCTGCCTAATGTGTGAGTGTTTGTGATGGAGAGTGAGACAGGAAGGGAGGGAGACCGAGAGAGCCAGATGAGAGGAAGAGAAAGAGACTCAGGTTATCATCATTACAAGGCTAATCACTAACATCTGCACTGCAGTATCACATGGGAACAAGGTAGGAGGACCATTTAGTTAATGCAGGGTTTTTTTTTGTGTGTGTGTGGGCGCTTTATGTGTGTCTGTGTGCAAAGCTAGAGGGTTATTTTTGGCAAGACTATTGAGGGGCCAAGGCAAGTGAAGCAGCAGTAGGTGTGATTTGGGAAATTGCCAAAGGGCCAAACAACCAACAAGTGCCTATCACTCAAACATGGCAAACTTCCATTACTGAATTGTCCAAATGGAACCAAAAATATTTGCTCCTTTTCCCGGTCTTCTTCATTACTTTCTCTATTTGTCTCTATTTTCTGTCCCTCCGCTGTCTTATATCACAGACTGTGCTGATGGATACTAGTTGAGACAAATATAAAGCCCCAAAAAAAAGCCACAGTTAGAAAATTCAGAACAATTTTGCCCTTTGAGTCATTTTTCAATAAGAAGAGTCATGGTTTTGACTTAAAAAACAAAAAGAAAAAAAAAGCAGGTGGGTACAACAGAACATCAATTCAGTGTTTATCATTTTCTTTTCTTTTTTTTTTTTTGATCCTTGCAAACTCGATGCATTTATGTCATCATGACCTCTGACTCACAGAGCTGTCCCCGCTGCCCTTTATGCACCGGAGTGAATGCTAGTCAACTGATTGTTTGACTCATCCACCATGTGGGAGTCGGACAAATTTTGTCCGACAATTTGAGTGCAACTTTATAAATGCCTTCCCAGAGAAACCAGCTAAAAAATATGTTCTATTTTCATACTGAAAGAGAACCTTTTCAAATAGTGAGACAGCATATTGTTCAAACTACTTTTGGAGCATAACACGACCCCAAGCTTCAGACGTCATAATCCTCCTACATAACGTACGTTTACTTGAATCTTTGGACACATTTGTCAACTGAAACACAGTTTTAAGCTTTGTACTTCGATTTTGTGAGATATGGACTGAGTTTAAGCTTGTATATTGGGATTGTATAAAGGTCATTAAACTTCATTGAGACACATAATAATCACCTCCACATGCAGCTGAAAGGAAACAAGGTTCATTTCTGACTTTTTTTAATTGATAAATCCTGCTCTCAAATAACTTGCACATCTTTCATTATTGAGATACTTTTCTTGAGACCATCTCAGTCTTGAAGATGTTGGAACACTCTATTCCTCAGATGAAAGAGACTTATAGATGAGTTAGAGGAGCTTGTGTGATATGATAAGGTTTCTGATAGAACCCTCACACAAATGTTTGCTTTCCTGCCTGTGCGGTGTGTTTTTTTTCTTTTTTTTTCTCGCTTTGCTTTAGCTCAGAGTGAGATAACTGTGCAGTGCCTCTCTGCCAGTTGTGCTTCCAGCAGTCGTAGGACAGTTATCAGGGCAGAGAGTGTGAAATTATCTCTCACTGTGGTGATTGTCCACTTGCTCTGTCCCATGCTCCGCTGCAGCATCTAATTAGCACCATACTGATGCCCTGTGCCACCACAGAGATACTGTACAGCCAAAGAGAGATTGACAGGGCGAGGACTGAATCCGCAGAAACCCGCATTTACAGGTCCACGCTGACACGATCGCGATAAAAGACAACAAAGCAATGCTTTTAACCTTTTTATCATCGGCATCTTTAGAAAACGCAGCTGCTGTTTTTGTATTATTTCAGTGAGTGTAAGCTAGTTACATAACCAAACCTGGGCTGTTGACTCAGACACTGTGTCCCTGCTGGTGAACTATCTCACAAGCAAAATGAAGCACTTAAATTCAGCAAACATTATGAAAATAAAGCTGTTTTTTTAAAAAAAAATCTCAAAGCTTTGTTTCAGAAGAGATCGCCAGATGTTCTCATCTGGATGCTTATTAATTTATATTCACTAGTAGTTTTTTCCAGTGAAGCTTGAAAGCTCAGTGAACACTTTGTAGAGAAATAACAATGTACTGCAGGCGTGTTGAAGTGTGTATCTAAGAAGCAAGTGATTTACAAGTGACACAACAAAATGGATACTTCACTTATAATTAAATATGGCTGCGTATGATGATCTTATGCATCTTGCATGAGATGATCTCGCTTCAAGCACTTGTACAGAGTTTCTTGCAAGCTGATGTCTAACTTTGTAATTTTACTTTGTCATATGTTTCCAACAGAGCTGCGCCCTCTGACATTTTGAAAAATTAATTACCTTGTTGTTTGCATTTCTCCAGGTAAACACATGGCCAGAATTTTAATTGACCAAATACGTGCAGCGATAAATATGTCAGTAAATACCCACTACTTTACATTAAAATGCCTTTTAGTTCATAGCCAGACTGTCATCAAATGTTTAACAAGATCTTTTCAGTTTAACATAACAAATCTGTAGCTGTTGAGTTGAAATATTCAAAAGAATGAATACAGTCTTGCACAACTTATTTACCAGGATTATGTTTCTTGAAGTGCAGGTTGATTAAATGAAAAGGTTTTTTGCCCATTGCACATTATTGACTATTATTTTAAGAAATGCCTTCTTTTTTTGGCACACATCAATAATTTTATGCCTCCCTTGTAGAAAATTTGATGACAAAACATTGAAACAAAGAAAGGAGATAATAAAGTAAAAAAGGAAAAGGTGGCTCTCTGCATTTATTCGAGCCTATAAGCACAAAATTAGAGTCACAATCCACTGACACTGGATTAGAAAAGTGTGTGATTACATGAGCAGCTTTATTTGAATTAAACAGAAAATCCACAAAAATTGTTTTTAAAAAATCGTAGCAACCAACGCATATGTGGTTGGTTTTCTCGTTGGTATAATTAATCTCAGCAAGTAGCGGTAACCTGGTTAGTAAGTAGATGTGGCGACTTAGTCCAAACAGGTTGCAGACTTTGTCAAAGTTGCCGTGGATTCTGTCTTAGTTTCCTAAACTTGCTGTGTGACAACTCCCAAAGTTTACAAGTCGTGAAAGTTGCAATTTTCTTGGAACTTGCAATGTGCACTTGCATATATTTGTTTGACCCATGGAGTGTGTGTAACCAGATGAAAGGGCATTATGTCTGAGCTGGAGCCGTCTGTGTCAGCACCCTTGCTTTGTCAGCACAGTGGTCACACTGAAATGAATCGAGATCCTGTACAGGGAACTTTGTTGTTTGTCAGGAGCATCAAATCAATTGAGATCTGTTGACTCAACAACTGAACATGAGTTGAAATTAGAGCTAATTCTCTGCAGAACCTACAGAATAATTAAATGATAAGCAAACCCACTATTCAATAATGGTATAATTTTGTCGCATTTGAAACAAGTTTATGTTTAAAATATATGTGATTGCATATTTAAAGTAAAAGGTGGCTTAAAATGAAATATTCTTAGCAAATGGTCACATTTAAATGTGGTTAAAAACATGCATTTTTTGCAGTTTTGAGTGATTCAAATTCAGCCAAATTTCAATAACAAGGTTTCAAATCTTTGGGCTTGGAAAGCTGTCAAATATATTCAAATCAAAAGGCACAAGTCCAAGTAAAAGCTACAGTTGTTTGTGTGAAAGTCTACCTTTTTTTTATTCATTTACTTTTTTTTCCAAGTCAAGTCAAAAGTTATCAAAAATGTGATTTTGAGTGTGTACCTCTGCTCGGAAGGCTACATGCACATTAAGACAGATGGTCCTTAAAATACAACAAGCACTCCTGTCTGATTGCATCAGATCCCGGAGAGAAACACCGGAGAGGCAGAGGTAGTGAAATGGCAAGACAGGAAGTCCACAAGAAATGATGACTTTTAAAAGATAAATGGGACTGACTGCAAAGGAAAGACGCTGGCAGCAGATGAATACGTAAAGTATTGAAGGATGTAGCAATGGAATTTAGAGGAAGAACTGAATTGAAGCAAACTGAGAAAATAAGACAAAGGGAAAACGCCACTGAACGACCAGAGATACAGGGAGAGTTCGGAGATGATGGGGCACAATCAGGGAGGAGGAGGGAAAGACCAAACAAGGAGTTCTGGTGGAAGAAAGACAAAACCAACTGGAGACAGAAGCACTGCAGTAGAAACAACTGAAGGAAACCTGCACACATTTACAGAATCGAAACAGCAGATCTTTTGGAGGGTTAACAGCAGAGGAAAAAGAGACCGGGTCAAAACCTCCTGTATGGTCAGTGTGAGAAAATGGGGCCAGTGTGTTACAGGAGTCATCGGAGTCAGCAATATGATCTTCAGTTTTCTTTCCTGCACCCTGTAATATTAGTTGTGAAAGAGTAGAGATCACCTGGCATGGTTGAGATATGCTTGAGTTAAAAAACAGGCTATAAAATCAGTTGCAAGGACAATATTTTCCGATCATTTCTAGGGATGTTTGATTTGAAAGAGAGCACATTGTTATTGAAATTCTAACTACTCTAATTATCATTTAAACACTCCAGGCTCTTATCTATTTCTGTCGATGGCTGTCTCTGTTTTTTTGAAAGTCAATCATCATTGTTTTGTCTATGATTGTTCTTGGGGATGCTGTAACCGTGCATCGTCCATCCCACAAAGAGTAGATGGAGGGCTGTTTTTTCTCTCTGACTCTGTGCTTGGCAGAACTCTTACATTGAGTAAGCAGATGTTTGATTTGAAAAGATACTTAGGGCTGACCCAAAAGCTCAAAGCAAATCAGAGCTTCTGCCGCTGCCATGGTAATCAAAGTCTAAGTCAGGAAGGAAAGAGATGTTGCCTCAGCTACACTGAAAAAGATGCAAAAAAAAACCTGATGAGAGTGAGAAATTGAGCTCTTCTATGGGGTTTAAGTCTCAAAACACACACTCATGTAAACCAGCAAAGGAGGAGTGTGTGCACATATGCCTCCTTACAGCCCCTCAATCTACAACTTTTCACTTAGTCAGTCAGTCAGTCATGGACAACCGCTGTTAAAAGAGCAGGCACTTTTTCTGTCCCGCCAACTAAATGAACAAATAAAAACTCATGTGAAGACTATCAGGATTTCTCCTGCTGGTTTGGATGGTGAACAACCTGTCACAGCCTCTCTTCCCAAACATTTATGCTAATGCTGACAAGCAGTTAGAATACTCACAGCAAAATCGGCAAAGAGAAAATGATGATCAAAGTTACTTTCAGCACTCTGGATAATCTTTAATACTGCATTTGCAGATGGGGATTGGGAATCCATCCATCCACAGCCGTTCAAATGTCTGCCATTTGGTTTCGTCATCCCATTTCTAATATTTTTCCCCAGACCTCTTGGCTCAAGGAGCTGCACGTTTTAACACTCAGACACTAACTCTTTTTTAATTTAAAGTGTGAAAATGAGGCATGAGCATTCAGACTGATAATCTAGGATAATGTGTGACTTATTTTGGCTGAAAATGACTGCAAGTGAATTTGGAGCTGAGTTCACCTGGAGCTGTGTTTGGAGGGAACACAGCGTGAGTGTTAATAAATCAGATATTTCTGGATAGGTTTAATGCCAGCATTCAAAGCTATTTTGGTTGCAGCTGAAGTACTTAGCACAAAAAGCACATTTAATGATTTAATGTTCTGTTATTTACTTCAAATTTACAACAACTTTGGCTCCTTTAGAATTTTTTTTTCCCCCATAGCCAACGCCCTACCTCTATATAACATATGCTATACATCTTTTACCAAGAAATACAAGTTATATACCAACTTGTCAAATATCGACACTTTCATAGCTCTCTGCATCTCGCACGGCTGCACAAGGTACCCTCCTTGCGTCTGGGTGCGATGCTTAAAGCCTTCCTGGCAGGAAGACTTCATAAACAAGTGGTTAACTTTGTGAAATAGTTGCAGTGCAGTTGTTCAGTGGTTGCATTTTCTTGGATTCAGGCATCAAAACCACTTGGTTAAGTTCAGAAAACATTGTTAGTTTTATACTAGGTTCCTGTTACAGTTTCTCCCGGGTATAAAACATTGATCTCTTGGACAAAAGTGTGACCCACCACTGTCCAACAACCTCCACACGTCTTGCGACTTTGTCACTCTTTGTACTATGTGGGCTTGAGCTGTTGTTGAACTGTCTGTCAATAAGGTCACTGTGTAGGCCTTGGGTTTCCATTTCCTTTAGCATTATGTCCTCTCAAATCTTCTTCAAGATCTTTTCCAAAGGGCCTGACAAGTGGTAGTGATGCATTAACTGTGAATTTTGCTGCCTCAGAGACCATCAGCTGCACATAAGACAGAGTGTTAGAGACATATAGAAGCCTGAGGGATCAAAAATATAATGAATTTAGCCACCCTGGACCAACAGTAAAATACGGTATATGGCCTTTGGGATGCAAGTGTACTCTATGACTCAGCCTTCAACAACATACTTTGTTTAAAATGGGAGAAAAATGCACACCTACACTTGACAGCAGCAGCACAGAGCACAAGCGAAGAAACTGCCATCCCACTCCTTGCCACATCCAATTTTGGCTTCCTAGCCCACAACTTTCACTTTCTTTTTTCCCTCTCCCTGTAATGCAAAAGTGTTGCTTGCGTTGCTAATGGCAACATCCCATTAACTGGTGGTGATGAAGGGATGGAACAGGGTCATGGTTCTCCTCTCACCGTATAGCCGTTCGGAAGGAAAGACTATAACGAAGAAAGCCAGATCGAGAAAAGACGGCAGCCTTTCATAAACAAACAAAGTCTGTTAATTACAGGGCAGCCTTGCAAGATTCTGCAGATCTTACAGGCATCTGTGGATACTGGCCACAGACAGCGGCCTGTGGTTACTATCTCTTTTCTCTTTGTGAATAAGTGGCAGGTTGGTTATTGCGCACAGTAAGCTTGCTCACATCAAAGAGAATGGCCTTGGCGCTGTTGATATCATTTCATGATGCGTAGCTCTGATGTTACCATCTCAGTGGCCTGTGCTTTATTAGTTTTCTTGTTTGTGTCTTTCACTGTAGGGAAAAAAGAGGAGGGTAAGAGAAGGGAGAGGAGGGCATAACTAGATTTTTTGGAGATAGATGCTATGCAATTATTTTGAGTTATGCAAACATGTGTTTGCTGCATGACTCACAGCTGGTGTGGGTGGTATTTTTTTTTCCATAGTCCTCTAAATGCAACCCAAATCAAAGTGTTCTGTTACTTTTTGGTACACTGGAACACCATAGGATGACACAAAACCCTCTGCAGAATAATGCAAACAAATAATCACAACAAGAGGAAGAGATCCAATACAGATGAGTTGCTTTCCTATTTGTCTTTCATTTGTTACTCCACAACTTGCTCACAACTAGCTACCAATTTTAGCATTTTAGCAGGTACGATTAACCTCAAAGAAACAAAAGCTTGTGCTCGCTCTTTATCTCAGCTTGCTCTAAGGACATGCATAACACTCTGCTGTTGAAGGACATGTTCCCAACTAACATGACATGATTGATGTCAACATGGGAAGGCATAAAACTAGCAGTATAAAACATGCTTATGTGCACTTGTCCTGCATCGCAATTGGCTCTCTGAGTGCTCTTGGCACGATGTACGGCGAACGCTCATGTTCATACTTTACAGCGTGACTCCGGCGATGGCTTGTATCCGGCAACCTTAATCCAAATGGTGAACTGCTCTTTGATTTATACAAGTGTCAGACACAGGGCTCTTGGCACCACCGTGCATGAACAAAGGTGGAAATTATGTGAAATGTAATTCATGAGGACAGAATGGACAGCCATAAAGGGATCCCAGTGATGGCTGCTCAAACGTGCTTCAGTGGGCCTCAGGGGGGAGTAAGTAAAGGGACATGAGGTAACAGATCTCCCACTATTGCACTTTATCTCAAAGACATGCAGTACACAAGGCTTCCAATATTTCCCGCAAAGAGAACCAGACACCGTGGGTATCCGGAGGGGCTGAGGGGTGTATTGTCATCAGCTGTGCCCTCACTCACTGAGCAGCACTCGTTTGAGAAACTTTTACTTTCTGCATCCATTATGCAGATCTATTTTAACCACCTAATAATCGAGACGTAAGGGTATAGATCGGAAAGGAGCAAAGTTCCGGGAGCATCAGCAACTTTAGCCCACAAGGAATTTATTTTGTTATTTTGAGTCGTTTGAGTTCTCTTCGTCAGCTTTCTTTTTCTTTTATTGTACCCCCTGGGCTTTATCTCAGTCTTTTACACAAACACACACACTCACACACCACGTATGTGTGTGATAGTGTCTCAGCTCTACATCTGGGTCTCTTCCTATGTGTTTGGGACTCAGGTGTGGTCAACTGGCGGTAAATTGGGATTGTGGCACCAGCATGTCCCCTGGTATCTAGTGTGAGTCCATGGAATCTGCAGTTAGTGTGTGTATGTGTGTCTTTGGTTTTATAAATGTTGTACTGTATGTGTGTGTCTGTTGGTGCATTTGTGCATTTAACCTGTCCAGATTAGTAAGCCTACCCAGAAACTATATAAAGTTAAATCTTACTGTTTTTATTGAACAAAACTCCAACAGCATAGTCATTTTTTGGTATTAATGATTCATTTGCCTTTTGAAATTCATGTGAAGTAATGAATTTTCCACTTCTGGTTTTTGTGATTGCATTCCTATGTGTTTTTGCATGTCTAGCCAATCTACAGGCAGAACATTTGCATCATAATACTCACAAAGACGGAGAAAGCCAAAGAAGAGACTACCAATATTTACCCGGTCTAAGTCGTCTGTACAAACAAATAAACAAAGAATAAAGAAAGAGATGCACATTAAGCTGAACAAGACACAACAAAACCCAGATATAATTCAGGATGAGACTTGACCGAGGGAAGAATTGGAAATGATGTTGGATTATCATTCCACCCCCTCTCTCCACAGCAGAAGGGCTGGGAGTGACGGATGAGCTCATACATCACACACACCACAGCGCTGACAGCTGCCACTGTCGCAGCTCAACCCCGACCCCTCAGCTTCATTTATCTGACTGCATTTGTGGACGTATTCCAAGCAAGAGTTGGCCTCTACTGACATGGAAACATAACCACACACACTTGCACACACGACACGTGCCAAAGCCTGCAAGATCTCACATTTATCTGGCTCTGCATATTTATGGTTACGCACAAATGGCCGTACCTTCACAGACGCACACACACACAGATTCCTCTGGGCAAAATCCCCTTTATTCCCCATTTTTCCCAGTCCAGTGGCCCTGCTAGTGGGTTAATAGTGTGTGGGGGGCTCTTAGGGACCCTCTGGCATTGGCTAATGAAGGGTACTTTTAGTGTGAAAATGCCACATTGACCCCACTCAGGTACCCCCATTACTCATTCCACCTCAGCACAAGTGTTCCCAAATTCCCCATGTGGGTGTGTCCCGACTTGTTTTTCATCTGTAGGTCTTGATGTAACAACTCACCCTCTTACGCAGTGGTCATATATCAACCGGAGGATGTGACTGGAGGCAGACAGGGCTGATGTGGATGCTGCTTCTTTTAAGCAAAAGTTATTTCAGTTTTATATGAATAATTTTAAATTTCAGTTAGTGTTTAGTTTTTAGTTTCATCAAAGATTATTTTAGCCACACTAGGAGCATGACTCAAGAGACTGCTGTGTCTTTTAGCTCGGCTGATCAGTCCATCCACTGCTCTGATCCAGACGCAAGCATTTCAACAAGAACTGCATAAATTGCTCATTTGTAGAGACATCCACAGTTCCCGGAAAGATGAATAACTTTGTTGATCCATTGACTTTTTTTCACTCGAACTATCAGAAGCCCAGCACTTTTGCTTATCAAGTAAGTATTACTCCATTCACATTATGGATTGGAAAAAATTTTAGTGCCAACAAAGGGGACTTTTTCTTTAGCATAACCATAAAGTTGGCATTATTTTTTTTTTGATCATAAATACTATTGCAGCTGCTTTTAGTAATTATCCCAGTCTATCTAACAAAATCAGATGAAGTTAAGTGTCAATGTTCAGTAAAAGGTGCAGAATCTTGGTGCATTATGGTCCTCTGATTGAGACCGTCTGCCTTGTGTCACAGGTGCCTCAGCCAACAGAAGCACAAAGATGCACCACACTTACTTCTGTTTCATGTTAAAGAAACAAATTCATCTACTTTTAATGTGGTCATTTGACAATCAAACCAACAACTTTATGCGTTAAGGTCATTATAGGAGATTATTCTCAGTAAAGTCAAAGGACCAGATTATTTCTCCGTGACAGGGGTTTTTCTTTTTCATTCGAATCCTTCCTGTCACTCCCAGCTGAGGCTCCATGCCTCCCAGCCTGCTTATTATTATTTCACTCCTTTGTCCACTTTTAATGCTACACACCATATTAAATCCAGCCTGTTTGTGTCTAGCTGAGATCTTACTCAGTACAGTGGCTTAGTGCAGAAAATAAGAGCCTTTTCAAGCCATGATTTACCATGTGTGTCCTCAGAAACAGAGCAGTAACATCATAGCTGAGCAGTAAAAAGCAGAAGTTGTTAAATGACTTTCCTGTGTAAATGAAAGCAAAATGATGTAAACAAATAGAAAAGGATAATATTTCAAAAGGTTAGTGAGGGAATTTGAGCTGCAGCTGAAGTTAAAGGCAACTAAAGTCAGCTAAGAATCCAAATGAAGAAAACATAAATAATATAAATAGAACAAAGTGTGTTTTTACTGCTCCTCCAGTCATCACATAGACTTGTTAATTTTTTTCTCCCGTCTTTATTCCCTGTATGTTTCAATGTTCCCTATCCACCACTTGCTACTCCCTTTATCCAGCACATGATCTACACTTCACAGAGCAGTCTTTTTATTTTTATCTGTTTCTGTATCCCTCTACCCCTATTCACAAGAGGCTTCCCAGAGACCTAATCAAACTGAAGCACCAGGGTACATTAGAGGCCACATTCGGGTGTACACATCGTATCTTAGGTGAGATTTTAAATGTAGGGTTTACTGACTGACTTCCTCCCCGTAAAGAGGTATTTACACATTATGTACACAGTCTTTATACAGAGCAAAAGCAGCATGTTAGCAGACCAGCGGGAGCAGCTTCAGTCCTCTTTCAAGTGGTCAACACAGGCTTTTACCATGGGGACGGGTTGTCAGGGAGGAGCACCGGCTCATTAGATCACAACGTAGCTCATAATCAACTACCTGCAAAAGCAGCAGAATTCAAAGGGACATCGCATCTACTTTCTATCTTTGCTAATTAGCAAATGTTAGCATACTGACAGCGTAAATCAAGCACATGATCGACATTTACTAAACCTATCTACTTTAACATGATCATGTGATCGTATTTTCGTGCTGATATTTGATATTTGCTCAAAGAACTGCTGAGCCCGAGCAGCCAGCATGGCTGTAGATCCCTCATAGGTCCAGTTTTTAGGATTTAGTAGCATCTAGTAGTGAAGTGGCTGATTGATGCAACAAAACAACCCCCTGCTCCCTCTTTTTTTAACAAGTGTGCTAGAAAATGTGAAAGACACTGTCTTGAGCCAGAGTTTGGTGGCAACATGGCAGATAAGGTGGAAGAGATCTCACTCCCTTTGGAGGGATAAAATGAGCTTATTGGGTAATAAAAACACACTTATACTCAAGTTTTTAAACTAATGTAAAAACGTATGAATATTATATTCCATTGCTGCAATATTCTCCAAACAGATCCACCTAAATCCTACATCTGCACCTTGAAGCTTTAACTCTATGAGCAAGTGTCGTAGGTGCAGTACTGCTATAAGAAAAAAAAGATGTAAGTAATTACAATCAGTTTACATTGTTTCAAATTATGCGTGCGGTGATGAAATAGCGTGTATGTGTCTGTGATGATGATGTCAAGAATATGAAAAAGCCTTGAAGTGAATGGAGCTGTATGCGAGCAGCAGTCTTTGCGTGTTAGCGGTGGATTTCAGGATGACTTGTCAGCTACAGGAAAGTGACAGGGGAACCAGCAAAAGCTGTTATTGTTGTGGCTGTCAGAAATTCAGGACAGCACACCCATCCCTCTTTCTGACATTTATCTGTTCTTCCAGCTGCTTGATTTAAACCCAAACAAACACTGTGAGCATGATTGCTCTCACTGCTACATATTTTTCATGGATTAATTAGGAGGCATACCTCTGACTGGTGACTACAACCGCTTTGTGTTAAACAACCAACAATTCACCTCTTTAATCTTCCATGATTTCCTTGTATAAAATAATAGAGAAAAGACATTTTGTTTTTGCACTAACTATCCTTTTCTGCTCTTTTGAAAAAGTATTTGAGAGATGAATTATGAGTAAAATTCCAAGATAACACAGAAGACACAATGGGATTTATTCATCCATCCATTCACATATTGCTTCTGTGAGAGATGTGACAATTACAGTGAGATTTCTCTCCTGTCTCATTGCGCAAAATAGCACCTCTGGAGAGTTTTGATGAGGTTATTGATCAAATCCAGTGACTGATTGCTCACACAAAATGTACGTCAGATGCATGCACAAGAGAAAGTGGAGGAGATCCAGTAGAGTTCACATGATTTCTTTTGAATTAAAGAAATTGACAACATGTTTATGTGCTACTCTCCTCTGTACACTCGGTTTCTCTTTGAGCTTTATTCAGTGTGTTATAGGTGTGGACAGCTCCAAGCACAGATGTTGGTCAAGTCACCCAATGGGTCCTCGATGCTTCCTGAGATCTGATCACTCAGACTGCATTTGGAGGTGGTGTGAGGCACATATGGCCACTTTCCTGTAGCGGTGTGTATGTGAGTGAGTTCCAAGCCACACTGCATTCTTGTAAAACTGGCATACTTTAAAGCTGTTTCTTTCCCTGTAAAAGCTCACGATTTCAACTGATTTCATCATTTAAACCAAATTTATGAAAGAGGAAAACTTTTAATTGACGTAAACATATCACATGTTTACAAAGTAAACAGTAACGAGTAAAGGCGACTTCCTCGTCGCCTCCAGACTCCTTTTGAAAAAGTTGTACAGTTTTGTAAACTGTTATGTGAGGAGAAACTTAGACTTTATGAAACATTATTCATGACAAAATCTTAGATATTTGGGCATTCTTGTAAATTCAGCATATGTGATACATTTTGTTTTCTTTCTTTGTACCGGCTACAATGAGTAAAAAATAACTTTTGGTGCATTTGGTCTTTGCAGAAAGAAATATGTTGGTGTTTACATGTATTTAGAACAAGGAAGTGAAATCCAAATAAAAGGGCACATGAGAGGACACATTACCAGGTGTGAGTGTATGTTCTTAGAGCTGTCTACTTTTGCTTGGATCAAACAGGGCAAATGTTAATATAAGGCCTCTCAGTCGTTCCACTCTGGGGTGATTTGACCCAAATTTGAACTCTGTACTGGTAAGTGGCAGACCTTAAAATGAAAAAAAATCTAAGGTGTGTGTAAAGTTGCCAGAGCAGGTTTGTTGCAAGCTGAAGGATAACCTGTCAGCTCTCCAGTGGTGAATAAAACAATCAGACACCTACAATAGCTACATAACTGTAGCAAAGGATTACTCACTGTAATACTGTGAATTGTGGGTTTTTCAAAAGCTCATTTTTTGGTGCATTTTAATTTAGAATTGTTATTTTTTACCAGTAAACTGTTTTGTATTTTTGAGTGATGATTTGTGTGGTACACACAGGCTCAAAAATTCACTTTTTTTTTTTTTAATTTTAATTTTTCATTTTAATTTTTTTTTTGAAGATGCTTTGTTTTCTTGCTCAGAGCGAGATAAAATTCATTGCTGTCCAATAGTTATCAGGCTACAGCCAGCTGCCAGTTAGAGATTGGAAAACTGGGAGGAGTAGTCTGCTCCTGTACAAAGGTAACAAAATATGCCTACCAGCACCTCTAAAGCTTCATAATTAACACATTATAGTATGTCTCATTTGTTTTATCCGTACAAAAACCAAAGTGTAAAAACACCAAGTAGCAGTCCGGGGTTATATGCCAAACTGTTTTTTGGCCAGAAGCAGTAACTTCCTGAAGCCTTACAGTCACTCTGAGGTTCCAGGGTAAAAGATACTTCAGGAAAAGAGATTTAACATTTTAATTATGGAGCTGTAGAGATGCCAGTAGGCAAATTTTTTTTTTTTTTTTTTTTTTTTTGGCCCCTTTTCACAGAGCCAGGCTAGCGGCTTCTCCTGGTTCCAGTCTTGATGCTAAGCTAAGCTAACCAGCTGCTGCCTGCAGCCTTATCTTTACTGGACAGATAGGAGAGTGGTCAGTCTTCTCACTCAGTGATTCTCACCCTTTTACTCTGAGGATCCCTTTTCCATCATTATATAAAGTAATGGCCCCTGACTGACACGTTTTGTGGATATTTCTATTCAGTGCATTAGAATATAATTACAGCAGAACTGCAGGAAGATTGTGTAAAAATAGATTTGAATGAATTCTGACAAATTATTTGACTATAACATCATAGTTTAGTTTTCTATATATCTTTTACCCTCCTTAAAATTAAGAATTAATAAGACCTTGTAACCTCTGTGAACCACAGTGACCCCTGTAAGGTTTGGAACCTCATTGAATGAAAACAGTGTGCTAACATTTAAATGAGCAAGGAAATGAATGGGGACATTTTTCAGATTGCAAACTATTGCTGTGAATACATGTTGATGATCTTCACATCATTTGCAACAATACAGAGACCTCACATTCCCTCAGCATCTAACTGGTCTTGCATTCATCTGACAACAGATCAGATGAGGTCTATGGGCAGTTAGCATGACCTGAATTTAAAGCTAAATATGTTAAACACGGTGTGTCTTAAAAATTGATAAAGATAAACAGTGTAGAAATGGGGTTGGCTAATCTGTAAAGTCTCATTAAGTGTGATGTATGTCAGAAGTTTGTCAAAGGGAGCTGCCTGAAGACTTTTCAACATTAATGTGCTTCTCACACCCTGATGACCTGCCATTCAGACAGAGTGGAATCAATAGGTGAAGAGGTCACTCTTCCTGCCATCCAACTGAATTTCATTTTCAACCTCATATACATATTACTTTTTCTACTTTATATGCGGACCACACACGATTTCCAGGCACAAACATTAAGGTTCCTTTTCTGTGAGGAACTCTGTATGCATTAGCATAAAGTGAACCAATATTACTCCAGTTTTAAATATCACACATAAGCTGGTCAGTGTCTCCAGAAAGACAGGAGCTTCTACTGTAATCACAGCTCTGTTTCAGAGTTTTAAAAGATAAGCCAGTTTTCTGTCATCTGTAAGACAACCCTACTGACATGAGCCTCTTTCAAAACACAGTGAATTAGGATCTTCATTGACTTGTGTCTTTTAAAAGAGGTGGTTTAAAAAGAACAAAGGATTGTGAGTGGGCAAGGATTGAATAACAAGTATCTTTCTGACCCAAGATTATAATCATTCATATTCATGCCATCTTTTTTTTTAAACTTTTTTGTACGTGAGAGCTGGTTGTTTTCAACTTGATGACACAGTGTGGCCTTCACCCAACTTAAACTATAGCTCATGCTGTGAAATGCAGGATTTAAAATGGACCAAAAGGGTATATCTGCCATATGTGAGCCAGGTTTAAAGTAACACTCCTGCAGGGGAGAGAGACGTCTCACCAGACACACATGTGGATGTTATATTTATAAGAGGTGGTGAGGTCAAGCTGTCTTGTGCATGGTAAGATGGTGCCAACAGCTTTGAAATAAAATTGTATTTTTAGCGTTAATTCCTTTAAGAAATCCCCTGAAAAAATAGAAATGTGCCTATTCATTCTGCTTGTGAAAAGAGTAGACGTTATAAGTTGGCATATTTAGCAGGCCAAACTTTGTCTTTACTTGCATTAAGGATATTTATGCTATCCCCCTCCTCTTTGCTTTGTTTGTACTCTCATAGTATCTTTATATAAATGGTGCTTTAGAATTTTGACTGGATTTTTTTTGAACTGGCTTTAAAAGAAAAATAATGGGGCTCCAGGGTTAAGATATTTGACATGTTATACCCGTGTAATGAGGGATAAAATGACCTTAACCGCTCTCTCCGCCTGAACAGGCTAAATAAGTGGCCCCCAGTGTGTACCCAGCATCCCTTAGGCAGCATCCTATCCCTCTGGTTTCAGTCTTCAAATGTAGTTTTTGAAGACTCTTTTCAGTTTAAAATGTCCGCTTTGGTTTTTCGCTGTAGAAACTGATGAAATTTTCCCTACAACAGATTGTAATTAAACTAAACCACTGATCTCAACTGCCATTAACAGCAGGTTTTCACACGTCATAATAGTTTCCAGTATTCAGTATTGACTGTGGGCACTCTTTCAATTGACTGCGAACAAAAACATATTATGAGAAGTTCGATTGGTAAGGCAAAGTCATAATCAGAGAGGAAATTAATTTTACTGACGATACAACTGGCGGAAAGTAGAACCGAGATCATCCATTTTTAAAACAATTTGATATAACATTGCTTATTGCAAACAATCAATTATTTAATAGATTCAAAATGGCTTAGTGCAGAGTCAAAATTATTTAAGGAACTATATATTTGGTATATTAGATTATGTTAAATATTGTATTCATAGCCAACTGGGACCCGATGGGCCTTGACATGATTTGAGTGGATTCGGGTCGGACTCCGGCTTATTTTATCCTCTTTTATTGTGCCCATTTACATGCAGAGCAGACTCCATGAAATATTGTTATATTGCCCATATTTTAAAATGCATGTTATTCATTTGCATTTCACACATTACACATGCATTACACGTGACAGCTCAGTTAACCACCAATTACATTCTCTTTACAGGACATTTGGTTTAAATATTCGTGGGCATGATTGTTGGTTGCACTGGCAGTTATTTTTGAGGCCTGTAATGAATTGACCTCTTAGCAGCATGTATGTGTGTGTGTGTGTGTGTGTGTGTGTGTGTGTGTGTGTGCCCCTGCATGAGAGCAGACAGTAGAGAGAGATTAATTGATACAAGTTTGGCTCGGATTAATCTCAAGCTGGAATTTTGCAGACTTGCTTGGACTGGGGCCGGGCTGAGGCTACTGTGTTGTGCCCATGCAGGGCTCTCTCTGTGCGTAATCGAATCACTAAGACACATTATGTGAAAAAAGGGCTGCCTAATGCTGTCTTTTGAATTCTTCTCCAGTTCGAAGAGTTGAGGCTTTTTTTTTTTGTCATTTTAAACATGTTTCACTATGGTTACACACACCCACACTTGCACACATATAGCCCTCTGTCCTGCTAACATCCCATATCTGTATTTCTGATTAATACTAGCCCGTGGTCATCCATCAACATATGGCTGTCATTACCCCAATCGAATCCTCACTCTGAAATGCATTTAGAAAAAAAAAAAGAAGAAATTCTGACTTTTTTTTTGCTCATCGTCCCATCTGGTGGCATGGATAATTAATCACCTAAGCGATGTGCCTCCCTTCTTCATTATTTAGCCCTGCAGAAGAGCCTGGCACTTGTTCGTGTGTGTGTGTGTGTGTGTGTGTGTGTGTGTGTGTGTATGTAGTTTGCAGCAGCGGAGAGCAAGAACAAGGTCTGGCTCAGCTTGTTCATGGCAGCTTGTTTGCTCAGCTCCAAACACAAACATGATCAAATTAACAAACAGTATTGCTCAGGCAATAAGCTCCCCTGTGCTGCAGTATAACAGTTTACCTAATAAGGGGTATGAGGTTCAAAGTTGTTGGATTTTTATTTTTTATTTGTTAGGGGAATGAGGTTCACATGGATTTTTTACAGTGGCTAATGTGGCATACAGAATTGCAACAATGTGTGGAACCGAATGGTACAATACGCTCACAGAGTGGGCAACATTTCAGCTATGCAGAGATTTTTGTTGCCAAAACATTAAGAATTCACTTATGCTGGAGCTTTGCCGGTCCAGACTTTGGCATGTCAAAAAAGTCCGGCAAAAAGTTTCGGGTAGTCTGTGTGTAAAAGCACAGATCTGGTTATTTTCACTCTTCTACAGGAAATGTGAAAATTTTTTGTGTTTCTACTTTGTTGGTTGGTTCCTCTCTTTAGTTGGCCAAAGGTTCAATTCAGCTTAAATAAGAAATGCACTGAGCAATGAGGGCAAGATGTATAAATATATAAATAAATATATATATATACGTACTCATTTTTGTTTAATGAAGTCCAGTCCCTCCTTTTAAATTGTTATTTATTTCAAATAGTAAACTAAAAGATCTGAGATGTTGGCAAACCTAAAATGTAATCCTGCTATTTTATGTGTTAATAAACTGTAGAGCAGGAAGACATTATGCAGTAGTATAACACTTAATGGACTCTGAACAAACACACTGTAAAACATGAGCCTTAACTCACTGTGTGCTTCACAGCCATCCATCTAGACTGCTGAGTCTAGGTGTGAATCAATTACTGGCTGCTTACAAGTGGAAAATTTGATTTAAAGTTCCAGAGGTTTCAAATAAAGCACAAGCTATGCCTTACAGCACTGAGGTCTTCATGCTTTGTTATGTGTCTTATTTGCAGAGAAAAGTGTGCCCACGTAGGTGATTCTTTAGTGTGGAGCAGAGGAGAAAAGACAAACAAGGGAAACACATTATTCCTTCCAGCTTTCTTGCCCGCGGACAAACACATTACAGATACATTATGCGCAAGTCTCTTGATGGTGGACCAGCAGCAACCTTATTAGCTTCTTCATGAGAAAAGTTGTAAACTAAATTCTTTGCCAACACACTAAAAATTACTTTGAATTGACAGGTATGAACTTATCTCCCTAATGACTAACACAAACCGATAAAGCAAATCTGGCATTTTTTATAACACCTAACAACAAAAAAGTTAGGTGGCGCAGGCAAAAAAGAAAGAGGAAAAAAAAGGCCTTTTAGCCTATTCAGAACAAATCGGGCATTGTGGTGAAAACACAAGTTCTCTCATCTGTTGTAATGTGGGTAGTCTGATTAGGTTGCAGTGGGCAGGTAGTTACAAAACAAGAAAAGAAAAAGCAGCGGCCGCGCAGCTGAGGCAGACATATTTAGACAGAAACTGACTAGAAATTGTGTAAACTGTCTGTGTTGTCTTTATTATACACCAACATGAGGAAGCCACAGGTCCTGTAAGCCTGATGTGTCACAAACTCTTTCTCACTTCTCCAAAGTTTTCCCATGCCTGGCCTGTGTTACAATGAGCACTCTCTGTTTCACACCTTTTTAATTTGGTCCTTCTATATCAGCTGGTTGCAACTGCCTCTGAACCCAAATTGGGCAGTAGATCAAGTCTATTTTTGCCTGTGCTGGATGAAAGCACTGTGGTCACAATGTCTGCTGTCACAAACATTGTCCAGTGTTCCTTAATTTAGCATAACCAGCTTTTATAAACAATGAAGCAGATGAAATGAAGAAAACACAGTCGTTACTGTGAAACATGAACCCAATTTTAGACAAATAGGGGTGGGAATGATTGGGTTACTGGGAAATGCATTCACATTAAAACCTCCATCCTCTCGTGGTTTGTGCTGATTTCATTCTAATGAAATCATAACATGCTCCCTAATCAGAACTTTATTACACCATGTCAGAGCGAAATGAGTGGGTGTGGGAGAAAAGAGTGGGAGCAGGGATTTGGTATGATAATAAAGCTAACATTTCTATGATATTCCCACAGCAGAGCTGGAACATGTTGGGAAGAAGCTGTAAGTTTGAGCTCTGGCTTTTTTTTATATATAGAATACACAAATAGTTTTCTGTTGAAGACTTTTAAGTGGATTCTTTTTTCTTTGAATTCCATTAATATCATCAAATTTTATTTAAAAGTAGTCGAAATTTTAACATAATATCGCACACGACAGACAAAAACATGCAAACAACCAAGGCAAAGTATTTTAACAGCACAAATATATAGCACCTTGTTATTTAAACCTCTGACTGTGTGACAAGATCCTGCCATTAGGCACACACACACACAGACACACCACAACACAAATAATAATAATCAATCAGTATTAATCATTTCTCAACTCCACAAAGAGCATTTAATTCCTATTCAGTTGTCATAACACGTGTTAATAGATGCTATCCAGCACAGATATGAATACAGGTGTTTTTTGGGATTCTAGCATGCTCTCTGGTTTGCCTTGGGCACAGAAATTCTTAAAAACTCTTGGATAGATTAGTGTAATTGGATTTATCCCTCTAATTATAAACTGTATGGAGTTACTATAAAAACACATTTACAATAGAACAAATAGGCATACCTGCTCACAATATCCTTTGCACCTCTAAAACCAAAGCTACAATGATTTTAACAATGATTGTACGTGAGAACGAAATGCTTCCTGAGTCAGTGTGCATCACATTATAAATACAGAGGTTGAAATACCTCATGCACTGAAAGAAAATGCTTCAAGCTCAGCTGTGTTCTTAGTGCCTTGTGTACAAACCAGTATTTTGAATTATTAATCTAAAACTATGGTGGCTATTAATGACTAAGAGCTCAGGAAAACTTAACATTTAAACAGAAAGGGATTGATAAAAAGCAAGTGAAACTTAACACAGACATCAGTTCAATTGTGGAGGAATTTCACAAGCTAAAGACTAAAATAAGGTCAGAAAAGCATTGAAACTAAAATGAACATAACCCAGCAGAAGATCTGCAGCAAAGGCATCAAACATCTGTTCATGCCAGTCATTAACTTTAAAGGATTTTTAAAAAAATGAAATGTAATAACCCCAATTTAATTACAAGTTGAAGTTTACCTATCAGTATGCTTTTTGTGTCCTTAAATTGTATAAAAAAGTATAGAAATGGCAACAGTTTCTGCCTTCTTAATCTGATGACAAAGGTGTGCTGAACATGCAAACTGTTACTGTTGCACACCTACAGAGTGCTGCAAAGTAATGTGCATGTGGCAGGTGCAGATATAACTTAATGAGTAAGCCTAATGAAGTGACATTGCTTGATCATCATCAGCATCTGAGTTACATGTTTTTGTAATTGCTATGGCCAATTCTTTTTGGGGGGTTTTGGGAACCAGGAAGCAACTGTTAAAGATTACAGTCAAAAGTCAGCAATTTAATTTGACAGCACTTGATTTTAGTCTAATATGCTGTTCTACAAAGTCAAAGAAGTGAGAAGTGAGTGATGGCGTATGCAAACAAAATTATCTTGTGCAGGCTATTTGAATTATCAACAAACTGAACAGGCTTGTGGTATCTAAGTGATTATCTAGATGTTTCCCTAACTGTCAGCCAGTCGGTAAGCCTTCCCATAATCTGAAAAATAACACTGAATCTGATTGAACTTTCAAGATATAAACTACAAACTATAGATTAATATACTCCCTAACAGTTTGACTAAGATTAAATGCTGATTAATTCTTGTTCAAATGTTCAGTTTGCTGTGGAATTTGTCACACCAGCATGGTTCCTACCGTCTCTGAAAACGACTTAGGTGATTTTTCTTGTGGTGTCAGAAAAGCAATTTCAGGGATATAGGCAATCACCTAGTTCATTAAATGATTTCATACATGCACAGAAATACGCACATACACAGGATGATTATGTGGGCCAAGCTTACTAAAATTTGGAAAGCACATTAATACGAGAAAGGGAAAAAGAAGAAAAAGGGGGTAGGTAGGTTGATTCAGTCATATTGGCAATAAATATTCCGTGCTGTTATCCATGAGTGATAGAATATCACAAGTAAGGATTTTCTTTTGCTTATGGTCACATGTTCTACAGGGTTTGAAAAGGCTGGTCCGACAACCGTGAAAAATTACACTTGCAAGTTCCAGCAATCTACCCTACAACACTTCTTGTCTTGGTAATTTTTAACCGCACTGCTGGTGTTGCTCTAACGTTGGCAGCCTTGGCACACGGGTCAGTCTATCTTTGCACAGACTGAAAGTGTATTGAATGGATAGCTATGCTGTTTTGTATAAACACACGTGGACCCAAATACTTAACAAAAAAAATAGCATCTCTTTTAGCCTCAGATGTACCCTGAGTTTATGGCTAACTAATAAATGTTAGCATGCTAACAGCCTAAACTAAGACAATACAACATTTTACCCGCTAAACATCAGCCACAGATAACAACTCTTTCGTCACATTATAATAATTGCTGCTTTACAGATAGCTGATCATCAAAACATGTAAAATATTCGAATTATAGAGACATTGCTGATCTCAGGCAATGCTTGACAGTTTGCCATTTGAGGTTGGAAAAAACTAAAAGTACATCTGTCTGAGTAAATAAAATGTTCTCCTTAATTTTATGTAGTAACTTATATGTGCGATACCTGTTTTGCAAACATCATATAACTTAATGAGGCGATTAAAACCCAGAGCTTATTTGGTTGACCTTTATAGTGCAGCAGTGGACCACAAGTTCATATTCCATTCTCTCTCTAACTACAAGAAAACTAAAACTGGGGGCAGTGGAGAAATAATTTATATATACTTTACTGCAAACAAACAGTAAACTGAATCAGCAAATCATATTCAAATCTAACATCATTTTTGGTCATTAGTATGCAACGACTGTACATATTGCAGGAAGATTTATGAAGGCTAGTAAAATTTTTTTAATTGCAGCTTCTTTAGTCCTCTTATTTTAATGTGTATGTTTTCTTATTTATTTTATGTACAGGTGTTATGCGTGTTAGTTTAATTGTCTTGTTAAGTATACTGACGGTCTTATATGCAGTTTCAAGCTTTAGATAATAAAGCAGCCTTTGCTTCCTTCACCCTGCTTGCTGCTCTGTCTATTTTTCATTTTCTGTTGCCTCTCTCTCGTTCTTGCTTTCTTCCTCTTCCCCCCAGTGGGTATCACTGCCAAGGACGTGCCTCTAACTGCATGAAGGGTACTGCAAACGCTGGTTAAAGGCAACTCTCTGAAAATAACGACTGTGTAGTAAAAGTCGGCAGTATGTGCTTGCACATGCACAAAAATTACAGTTCAGATCATCACAAAGTGGCATCCCCTCATTTGTCTTCCACAGTCGGGGTGACATAGCTGTTTGTAAAGCTGTCAAAGTAATGATTCTTTATCTCTGTTGATAATGACATCTGTTCCTCTTGATGAGTTTTGTGCAAATGCCCTGAATAAGATGCAGTAAAATGTGTGTGTTTGTGTGTGTGTGTATGTGAATGAATGACCATATGCTACTGAAGTATGAGTTAGAGGAGGGATATGAGATGTGGTGAGGTGAGCAATGTAGTGAAGCCAGCCTTGCATAAAAGACATTTGCAGGAGACAACGACATGTTTCTCGTGGATGATTTGATCACAAAATCACAACACTTAGCGCAACACCTGGTTACCTCATACATCAGCTAGGGTAGTGCACTGTCAAATGCATTTCAGTCTTTATGTTTAGAACATGTTCTCAGGATAAGTCCAAGTTGTCACAGTCTCTTTTCACATGGTTTTTCAAACATGTAAGCATTTATAATTTGGCATTTTTTTTTACATTGTTTTATTTCAAATCAGTTCAGATCAGGTTAATTTTGCAGCATCAGCCTCTGGTATTGAGGTTGTGCAGTGTATTGAAAAACTTAGGGTACCAGAGACCAGATTGTACATCAGCAAAGAGAAGCTGATGCGTCCCAGGTCATCTACAACATTTGTATATTCTGGCATGTCCCTACTTGACCTTAATAGCTGCTGCGTAGCTCAGCCATTACAATGCATTACAGTACATAAGTGCAAGATTAGGCATTAGATGTCCCAATTAGGACACATTCTGCTCATCAGTAATAATTTTTACGGCAGTTACATAGGGACAATTGTTATGTTTTAGTTAGAAAAATCACTTTATATCAAAACAACATCTCCTTTAAAAGACCCCTGAAATGAAAATAAAGTATTTAACATTGTTGACATAGCCATATGATATTTTTATATGCTGAAAGACACATCATGAGAAAAACAAGCAATATATGCCGTGGTTGAGCAGTTCTATCTTGCAACTGCAGTGTACCAGTGACAGCAGACAGGAGGAGTAGGCAGGTGTAGCTACTTCATTGTATTTTAACAACTACTTGCCAAACTGTGGCAGACACACTTTGTTTTTGTTTCTGTTTCAAAGGAGAAATGGTAACCCTTAATGTATTACTAAAGGACCCGAAATGCTGAGAGTCAAACCTGCAGTAGTGTTTTTTGCAGAGCACTGGTTTGCCATAAAAATAGTGCTGAAATCCAACACTCTGCCATTCACTTATCCTGGGGACACAGCGAGTATGAGCCAACATGTTGATCAGCTGATAGATTTTTTTTCGTCTGTTGATTGTGTCCAAATATATATGCAGTTTGCTAGATAGTGTTAGCCAACATTAGTTTTGTATGAAGGCAAAGGTATAGAACCAAATCTAAGTAAATGAAAGACATCAAGTGTTTTATTTCATGGGGGAAAAAAAATCAATATGTTATTTTCATTGCCAAAGTTGTTTGTAAGGGTTAAATCAATGCCTGGAGGAACTTAAAGCACACAACTATAAATTTTGCTGCTAGAGGTTTCCAAGTCAAAACAATGAAAATAAGTTTTCTTGATGTCCTGAAGTAGCAAGGGATCATGGGATTTGTGCATTGCATTGTTTAAGAGTCAACATCAAAGATGAAAATGTATGACTGACTCATGCAGAAATGTCATAGATGAGTTATTGTCTTAAAGTTGAATTTACATCACGTTAAGCTACATAACAAATAAAACACAGTGTTATAAATGAATTCACAGATTACTCTGAGCTTAAACTTTGTGGGAAAGATCTGGGGTAATGTAAATACACAGCTCAACAAAAACACGTATCAAATGTATACTTTTTATTCATTTTATGTGTGAAAAAGTTACATATATTTTGCATTGAAGGGTGCTCACAGTTGTTTATTCCAGACTCCATATAAAATGAGATGCAGTATAGAAAGTAAGGCTCTTTCATTCTTTTTTTATTTGCTCCCATCAGATTTCTCTGCATTGCAGTGACACAAACTGTGGCAGAAATAAAATAAATAACAGTGTCATCATATAAGATAAAGAATATCAAGTAGCAGCCTTGGCGAAGGCTGTGGGTCCAATTTTTGTAACCCAACTGAACATTTCTAGCCCCCCCCTCCGAAAAAAAATACCCCTTCCTATTTTTGAAATTGCATCACGGCCTCGAGAAGAAAGCATCCATATTTATAAGACCTTCTCCATGACAAGAGTCACTTGGAAGGCAGAGGCAGGGCCAGAAACAAGAAGAGTCCTTTACAAAAGGTCAACCTGGTGTAAATCCCTCATTCCAAAATGTTCCACTACAGTCCTGACACCCAAGATCATCCTGCAAGTACAAGAAGTCCCCTATTAAAAATCTCATCAAGTGTTGTTTATCTTCAAGAACAATGGTCAATTGCATAGGGCGCAATGGATATGATGCATAGCTTGATGTTTGGTAAGAAATGCTCAAATTACCATCTAAATGACACTGTAGCAGTAATTATGATGATAACAATAGGAGCTGTGATCAATAAGATAATACTTCCAATTATAAACATGACATCTCATGGAGAAATAATGGGGATCATGTACTGCAGTTAGCTGTTACGATGTCCTTTGTGAATCGGATAATTAGGAAATGCATGGGTCAATGACAATGTAGCTGAGGACAAATCCGTATATCAGACAAAACAAAACAGGCTAACAATAGAAAAAGCTCCAGCTATTGTTGTCGTGTCGAGCCACGGATGATGTTTAATGACAGCATGACTAAACAGCTGATTTTCAAGCACATTCCTGCAAATATTTGACATGAAATTGTGTAGCCAGTTTCTCACTGCTGTCCCTTTTGGAGACAGCATGAAACATTCCTTTTTTTTTTTTTTTCTCCTTTGGATCTCAATGTAGCCTTGGTGCATCAGCGCAGATCTGTGCCCGAGGTTGCTGCTCAAAAGCGGGGAAGCGTGATGGACTAAAGCCCATCAGTGAGTACTGTAACCTGAGCCTGCTCACCTCTGCAGAAGGAGGAGTATTCAGCAGCAGGCCAGATAACACAGGCAAGCCACTCAATAGCTTTGTCTGGCTGGCTTGTATTCAGGCCTGTGAACCCTGTCCAACTCAATCTGCTGCTATTGTTACGGTGAGAATGCTACAGCAGCTTTGTGACAGGCTGCAGCATTATATGGCCGTTCCCTCTCCATCGCTCTCTCTCTCTCTCTCTCCCTCTCCTCTTCATTCATTTCTGTTTCTTATGCCGAGACCCTGTAATTCTCTTGCAGCGTGATGGCTCTCTTTTCTATCTTCGTTGTCCTTCATTTCCTCATTTTCTGCTCCTCCTCTTCTGTCCCTGAGTGCCGAGTCCTCTTATTACTCTCCGTCCTCCTCTCCTGTACGTTTCTTATGTTGCTTTCTTGCAGCCACCTGCTCCTCATTTCCTACCTCCGTCATTGTGTTTGCAGGCGTGTCAGTCTGCTGTTTGTTTTTGTGTGCCAAATCATTTTGCTCGTCTTATGTTTCAGGGAGCAGAGACATTGACAGGAGACATGGAAGTTCACTTACCCAGACAAGAGCAGCCTGGAGGCACAGGCAGAAACCATCAGCTTCATAATATGCTCATGTCCCCTGGGAGGGGTTTAAAACCACAGCAAAGAGGGATTATCTTTTTCCATAAACACTGCAACATGGTTCACTAGTGCGGGCTGTTTAGAGTTGTGGCTCGTCAGTTTGTAGTCAGTCATCTTTAAAGATTTAAGCTGTACTTGGTCAGATTTTAATGTAAAAATAAACTTTTTTGGACAGCCTGAGTCATAAAGTGGGACAACAAAAAAAAAAACAGTATTCCATCCGCCGAACTGAGATCCTCAACGAGATCCTCTATGTTGTAAAATGAAAGCGAGACAACAAACAAAAAGAAAACACTTGCGTCATAACAAAAAGAAATGCAGAATAAGTAGTTTTAGTGAAAAAAATTGAAACTGTTCGCTGACGTTGAAGCCCTAGTGTTGGCTTAAAGATAAGCTTTTGTAAAGCTTCAACATCTGAGACCTATAGATGTAAAAGGAACATGGTTATTAGTAATGAAATAAAAAAGCCTGCACGCTAAGTTTAAAGCATATATCTCCAATTAATTAGAAAATGTGTTGATTTCTCTTGGATCAAGGTCAGATTCAAATTTTTTAAAATGGGGAAACCACACTTATAGTGGCGGACTTACAATAGAGCACCTGACCTGAGTTCTCCACACTCTGAGTTGACTCTGTTCTACAAACTTGTTTTCAACATCTTTACATTTTTTAAGCTTATTTCATTCGTTTCATAGGCCTAAAATTGATGGTGCTTGACTAGATGCTGACACACCCATACCCTTGATGGTGTTGCACTTAAAATCTGGCCTTAAAGCTCTTCTGATCTGCGCTGTCTGGAAATTTGTCAAAGAAGGCATTCATGCACAGCCCAAAGATGCAGGGAAATGGAAAGAATTTTTCATTTTATAAATAGGCTTCATCAGTATTTTGATAAGTAGCTCTAATTTAATCAAATATTTTGTAAGCAACTGTAAATAATGACAGTTGAATTTATTTTGTGATTGAATTAAATAACTCTGTTACATTTAACTCCTCAACACTGGCTGCCACATGGTGTATGCGCTTATCAGGTGCAGTCCACACTCAATCATTCTTTTATTGTGATGATGTTGCTGTAGTATTGCAGCAGGAAGTGCTGCGCTTAAAACCAGGCACATCCATATGATTTCATAATGACCTGGATTCATCAATTTTTCATTTATTGCTGAGCATTTACAGATCACATGTTGAACATCATATTCACTTCAGTCAGAGAATCCGCTCAGATTACTGATCCAAAACCAGACAATGCAGAACAAACTCTGTGCACCACCTGAGGCTGGCGCTCAGTCAAACAGGTGAGATCAACGCAGATGGCAAGACGTAGTGATACAAGCCAAGAGAGTGTGAAACTAGAAAGAAGAACACAATGCAGAACAGAGAATTTTGGCATGCATTAGAGTTTGCAGTCATAGATTTATCCAAGTAGTTCTTCTCAACCTGTCGTCCTCTTCAGCTGCTGGCATTATCATTCAGTCTCACTTGAGTCGATAATGCCAAGACAACATCACTCAGGCTGAAATCATCTGTTTGAGATGCACTGGGAGGCCTTTGTGCCTCATCACATTTTCTGTCTGATGTCCAGTGCTGCTCTTTAACAGAATTTATCACGTCCCGTCCCCATCCACCGTCTCCACATCACACCCTGAAAGTAAACAACAACACCCCTCTTCTCCCATCCCTCCATCTCTTGCCTTAGAAGTCCTCTCCTGTGTGTAGTTATTTGCGTTATCAGTTTCTGAAGGGCAATTTGAAAATTATTTGATCTTGCCTCTCACTTTAGCTTGCGACTTTTTGTTTGTTTGTGTAAAAAATTCCTCCTTTTTTTACTCTGTATCAAATATTAGGGAAGCTTTACTTTGTAGGTTTTTATTAATCTTCTGCTGTTCCTGTGAAAAGCAGTCGACCCTGTGAACCCCACATGGCCGCCATGTAATAGTCCAAATTAAGCTTGTCCTGGCATTTTTTTAGCTTTCCTGCATTTCACTCTGCTGTCCAAAATCCATTTCTCTCTTTTTTATTTCTGGCAAATGCTGTCTTTTTTTTTTTGAACCTCCATTCACTGGCTTTTCCTCTGTGTCTCCTTTGGCTCCTCACACCCCTCACCACCGCCACCTTGGAAATGTAATTGAGCCAGCGCCTGGCAGTGTATCCTTGCAGGAAGTGAGGATGTTGGTGGGGGTGCGGGGGTGACACCATGGTGGCCTCCACTGGCACAGAGACTAACTACTTCCTCAGCCATCCAAAATCCCCAACACAACTTAGGTGATTAAATTAGCAAGTTCTACAGCGTGTACTTTTGATGCACGGCAGAGTTATGCTCTTAAGGTATTTCACCATCACCACAACTTTTATTCGCTGCATTATATCACATTTATTTCCCCTGCTGTTTTATCTCACCTTGGTGTGGAATATGGCGACATTGCAATTTTTGCGCGCTCATAGGAATGCAGTAACTGAAAGAGCTTAATGTGATCTAATTTTATTAATTACAGTTTAATGACTTAATTAGTTGTCTGACTATTGATAACTATGATATTTGTGAGTCTGTACAACATGTAATTACAAATGTAAATGGGAAGTTTTCATATCAGATTTAGACGTTCTAAACACATTTAAAGTCACTGCTGCCGAATCCATGCGATTTAACGGATTCCTATACGAGGCTTTATCTAACAACAGCATTTACATTTCAGTGTCAAGGTCAGAGTGAGCAATTGATCCGTGTACACTTCTGTAGCAACACCTCCCATCGATGTGGAGGAAGAGACACAGAAGAGGAAGATAGATATACAAGCAGCACTGACAGAAAAATAGGCAAGGCTCGAGGCAGAGACACAGGTTACAAGAAAGGAATATATTAAGGAAATGTAGATGTGGAACTTTATAGCCGCTGGCCCATTGTCTAAACTCACCGTACCCTTGGCTGTCCCCAAAATTAAAGATCATTTTTAATCACTTTGATAATGGAAGCTTCTTTTTTTGTTAAGAGGAAGCTCTGATAGATATAAGAGTTTATGGGAGTTGACAAGGGACATTGCACTGAGGGCATTAGAACTGGCAGCTTGTCAAACAGCCCACTGGAAAAAAAAAATAGAGCAGCAAGCTAAGGGAGGAATACAAAGATGGGAGGGGGAAGACAGAGAGGGGGGAGGGAGGAGGGGGTGGAGGGTAAGGGACGGGGGCTTCTGAGGGCAACCGGCAGGTCACAGACAGGACAAATTTCCACTTTGCCTTATCCCCTCTCTTTATCCTCCACCTCCTCATCTTCTCCGTGTCCATTAATTACAGTGCAGGACACAAGAGGGGAGAAGAGTGCTCTCATTAAGCAACAACAAATAGCCGGGACACAAGAAACTTAATTACCTGGGGAGATTGTTGTGTTGTAGTACTAAGGAGATTCTCTACCTCGAAACAAGATCTCTGCCCTCGCAGAGAAGAGCTCGGCATGACTGAAGCCAAAAAGAGGGACAGGAGGGAATTTATGTTTCCTGTCTGTGCCGTTTCTTTCCCAGACATAACCTCATCTGCAGAGAATTCATCATTTTACAATCATAAATATTTGTTTCTCATTTTAATGACGAAAATGTACACTCCCAATTTGTTCCACATGCTGACGCCACACTTTTGTCTGCGTTTTGTGTAATATTTTAAGGAGTTTTAATAACTGATATCCCCTGGTGTCGGTCTTATTCAATTAATGACATTCATTTCCTTGGCCTCTCCGCATGAGTTCTAGACTGATGATGCTCCTTAATATCTCAGCAATTGTTCCACGCCCCTTTAATTCTGCCGCACTCCATTCTATCCCCGTCCTCTCTTTTATGCCACGTATTTATCAGTGTAATCACAAGATTTGCCTGTGAGCACAAAAACTGATCACGGGAGGGTTTTGCGTAGACCGCGGCTTAATCTGCATAGACCCCACTCTAGAGCCATGCGGGGTGCCACGGTGATGATTATCTTAATTAAAGTCTGTGTCACTGGGAAATGTGCACAAACAAGCAATAACGACGTAACCTTCCATCCAAAGCAGCAGCCACTTCCATAACAAGCCAACACTGCGCAACTCCCAACTCTGCTCCATATCAGCCTCAGCAGTGGCAATCAGATATTCAAGTCAATAACGTGCCCTCATAAGAAGGAAGAAAAGAGCAAATAAGAGAATAAAACGTTAGATGCAATATTCCAGATGGAATGTTGCCCAAGCCTTTGGGTTTTGTCAATAATTGTCAATATTTTCTAATCTCTCACAACGACTTGGAAGGCGTATATCGGAAAGCGTTTTTGGTATGCAAATCAGGACGCCACTGTCATCCAAGATGGATGGGCTCCGGAGATGGGCTGAGGGATGTCATAGAGAAACGGGGGTGCTCGCCCCCTGCTCCCCGACTCCTTCGCCCCCTCCACAACACACACAATCTCTTACACGCACACGCATCTCTCTGCATTCTTTAGCTTATCTTCACCGCTTTCCCCTGCCTCTGCTTGTGCTGCCTTTTGTTTTAAATTTCCCCCAGTGAAATTTGCCCTACTGTTGTCTCTTGTGTCGTGCGTACCTGCTCCATGTGCTGGATTCTACAAAAGGATCCGAGTTTGTGCTCATATTTATTTTCCGGAGGGATGTGTAAGCTGCTGTTGCTGCAGAAAGCTCCCTTTTCCTCAAAGTTTCCATTTCTTCATTACTGGCCGGTTGTAATTTGCAACGTCCCGCTAATTCACACACTAATTCAATGAACCTCAAATTAACCTGGCAGGGCCACTATTTTAGCTTGTTTGGCTCCCCACTACATTGTCTCGATAATTAAGAAACATCAGCATCCGTGAGCCGGATCAAACGTAGTCAGCGGAGGAGCTGGTGTCATTCGGTGTCTGGGTTCACCGGAGCACAGCAGCCGCATATTAAGGACAGGGATGACAGGTAAATTACTGACGATTAAGATCTGGTAATCACATCCTCTGCCTGTAATATTGTCGCACTTTGGTGCAGGCCTCATCTCACAGGGTAAGAGGATAGCTTGTGGGGGCAGGGAGGAAGAGGGAATATGGGTTGAGGGCTATAACTCAGTGCTTTAACTGCTCCATCAAAATGCTTTCACCTTACCTCTTAATTTAACTATATCATATTATTGTAGAATATCCCCCTTC
This sequence comes from Acanthurus leucopareius, assembly GCA_029814765.1. Lineage (NCBI taxonomy): Eukaryota > Metazoa > Chordata > Actinopteri > Acanthuriformes > Acanthuridae > Acanthurus > Acanthurus leucopareius. Next base: position 930,106 of record JAQMCX010000020.1, on the reverse strand, counting down.
CTCTATTTCCTGCCACATCATCCAGAACTAAGGTGTAATTGTGTCTTTCACCAGATGGTTAAGTAGCACAGCTGTCTATACAGTCACAGGCCAGTACAATATGCACATAGTATCATTTAATAATTTGTCATGCAATCACAGGTGGTCATTGAGAGCATAAAACAACCAAGACGGAGACTATTAGAGTACTTTTGCATGACCGACTGTGGCTGCCGTGTGCCACACAGCCTCACTTGTGTCGGCGCTTTGATCCAAACACTGACCATAATTGATCGTCTCTGAGAAGTTGTCAAGTGGCTCTTATTTGACAAGGCAATTGTTCCACTCCCTGCCTCTGTGTGATAGTGGGCATTACTCATATCACTGCTGCCAGCTTGACTTGGACATTAGACTGGTGAGTAGAGGCCAGTTCGGTTGTATCAGGCACACACTCGCACAGTCATCCACTAGCACAAATAACACACACACACACACACACACACACAGTGAATAATACACTTGTTTTATCGCTTCCTGTCAGTAATCCTGTGCTTTATGTGAAACCAAGGCCTTCAGTCTCTCTTTGAGAGGAAAAGCGTCTCACAATGTCATCTCACTTGAACACAGAGTGTTTAAGAGAAACATCACGGAATGTAGCTCAGAATTGTAGCCTTTAAACCTTGATATGATGCATCCTCTAAATTTAAAAGAATTCGGTTCATTTCAGTTATTTAGCTTTGGTTACACTAATTAAAAATGGTTTTAAAGAGAGTAAGGGCTTTGATAGGACAATCTGTTAAAGGGTACATTTTTATTAGATATTTTTCAAGATACACATCTTATCTAAAATTCACTGGTGAAGCTTTCGTGATATCTGTCCCATACTTGAATTTCGATGAATACAGAGATGCTTTGTATGTAGCTTTATCTCACTGATAATCATCAACCATTTTTGTGGAACTCTGAATCTCATGATCATCGTTTCAGTTGGACCTTTTACAATAATGTATTTTTTTCAGTTTTTTGTAATCTTGGCTCTCCTATCTTGTCCACTCCAAGAAATCTTATCCCTTGAAAAGCTTGGATAACTACTGCTCTTTATGTTTTTTTCTATTTTCAGCATTTAAGATCAAGTTAAACAGTCACATTCAACTTAAAACGATATATTTGTATTTGGGAGATACAATTTTGTAAAGGATGCAATGGGTTTTCAATTTGTAAGGCCCATTTCAGTCACTTAACTGTTTTAAGTAGCCTCAAAAGACAAAATCTACATGGAGGTCTAAAATGGGCAAAAGGGAGAGCAAGTTAAATGGTTCTTGACTTCTCACTACCCATTATTCACACCCATGCTAACACCACAAGTATCCATCCTTGACCCTGGCTCACACCCTCATCAGTCTCTCTCATCCCTCCTCACACTGTTCAACACCTCATCACCTAAAAGAACATTGTGTGCCTTTGCAGAGAATCTCTTTAACTAATCTGTCTTGTTTTTTTTGTTTTTTTTCAAACAAATCCAAGGGCAAACCATGTTTTAATGATTGTGTTTGATTGCTGAAATAATTTATTGGCCTCAGATTTAGATGTGCCTCACAAAAAATCCCCAACCTACTTGCTCCTCGCCTGTCAGGTTTATTGATGAGAGCCCTTCTCCCAAAAGGGTGTCTGATTGTTACGGCAATCAATCAGGGGTCAGGGGTCAATGGGAAGTTATTGGGAGTGAATTAGATTAGCAGAGTGACCCCAAAGGATGAACTAACCTGATGACTCCTACTTGGGTATTAACAAGGTAGAAGTGTGGGCAGTCTGTGTCAGCAGAGCAATTAGATTACCGAGAAATGCGCATTGTCAACATTATGTTGACAATAGGATGTTTGGCTTCAGGGCAGCTGTTGCTAAGCTGCCATTATAGGTCATTGTGGCTGTGTTTGACTGGCTGAGAGTGTTTCCCAGTGCTTTTTCTGGTCTTTGAGTGTCTGAGTGTTTGCAAAGGATTTAAGAATGAGGAAAATACCTCTATATATCTATTTATTTGACCATTTTCTGGTTCCTTTTTTAAAGCAGATAATGTGTGCAAAAAAAAAAGGACTGGGGTCCTTTAAATACCATGCATATAGATAGCTTTCACTAGATGGCACTGTTCCCACTTTCCATAAGCAGTCAAGTGGAGAGCAGCCTTACAGTCTTAAAAGGCTCCCTCATCTAGTGCTGCATTTCCCATCCAAGCAAGTCTTATATGAAACCCCCAAACAGGTTAGCTGAAATGTTTGCAAGTGGGTGTGCTTGCAAATTTTGATTTGGTTTTATCAGATTGAGGTGAAGGCCCTGCAGAATTAAAGGCTTTAACTGCTTCACTTTACAAAAAAAAAAAAAAAAAAAGCCAAGAACAAGACTAAGAGGACATAAATCTTTGAATTTTTTTTTTAAAGTGGGGAAAGCCATTATAAACCCCCCTTAATACAGCAGGGAAAAACCTTATTATTTCCCTACCTAAACACAGAGCTAATAGGCTACCATGTTAGTATTCTGCTGCTCTCAGATGCGAGCCGAACATCTGCTATGCACTAACACAACAACAGCTTAGACAGGCAGAAGGTAAAAAGGGGAACAGAGGTGAGAAAAGGAACCACAGGGCTTAAAGAGCGAGGGAGGATGGGATGGCGGCGGCGGTGGTGGATCAGTGCTCGTGTCACAAACAACCTTTTGCTTCGCCTGCCGTCATGAGGACTCACTATCTTCATGGCTGGAAGGCACCCAGAGCTACAGAGAGCGAGAGAGGGAAAGCAAACAATGCACATCTTGGTGCTCTGCTGCACTTTGTCGTGTTTGAGCAATACGACGCACCTGCTCCACTCTTGTGGGGCGAGAGAGAGAGATAAAAAGCGAGGGAGGAGATATTCACAAGGACGTATCCTATTCTAAACATGCCAGCTGACTCTTTTCTTTTTTCGCTATAAGAGAGCATCTGTCGGCCATACTCTTAAGGGCTTTTGGTGATGTATAAGCTGGCCATGTTCACTTGAATTCATAAGCACTACAGAAATCCAATTTCCCTCTCTAGATCCATACCACTAGTGCATTGCAGAGTAAGGGGCTTAGAAACTTAAAATATTATTTCTTGAAAAGTTGGAAAAAGTGTTGGTGGATTAGGCTGATGTGAGATTTTTGCTTTTTTACCCTGTTGGTTCAGTGCAGAGCAACTTTTAGCACAAATCACAGTATCATGGCAGACTGTAGACACACAGTACATAGGAAATTCTCTACCTGTGCAAACTCATCACCTTTTTTTTTAACAGATTTTCACATGCTGCTTGCAAAGCACTATGTGCCAGATTCATGCATGAAAATAGAAGTGATACGGGCCAACACACGCATACACACAAGAGCACCAAACAAATTATAGTCAGGCTTTGACCCGCATGTGAAACGTGCGGATACAATTTTCCAAGTGCATATTCTCACATATCTGTATAATCCCATCTGCGGAGTGGATCACACGCACCGTTTTACCTATAGACACACACACTCAAACACATACCTACACACACATACACACCTGCTCTGCTTTGGGATTATCATGCTTGACACCTCTCAGACTGAATGGCTGGTTTAACGCTGACAGACTGGTGATCTCTGTCTCCGTCGGCGTCTGAGAAGCAATATGGAGCCTAACTCCACCCTGCGCTCACACTCCAATCCCTCCATTGTGTGTATGTAAATCTCTGCCTTAGTGTTAGTGTATTTCAGGGAGGGAGAGCGAGGCAGACAGGCAGAGTCAGGGAAAGAGAGAGAGGAAATGAGTATTGCTTATGTAAAAGCAGCCAAATCCAGGTCAGACTGTAGATTCTTCATTAGGCACTGCTTCCCTTTTTTTTTGGCACACAGACTCAAAAGGATCCAATAACATGTAACATAAAAACTGCACTGCACATATGTAAGCATAGTCACATGACTTATTAATCTCCATCCTAATTGGCAGTGAAAGTTTTAACTGATCAGTCAATCCATACAACACTGTTAAACAGTAGTTGATTAATTGATTAATTAAAGTCATTTATCAGGCAAAATAGCCGTCACAGCTTGATGCATCTCTAATGTGAGGACCTGCAGCTTTTTCTCAAATATTTTTTTAACTCAGCATACTTAATTTGTCCCTAAAGAAGCATTCTGAGGCAGGAGTAATTGCAACACATGTATGCCCACAAATAAAAACAATTAATACTCATTAAAAAACACAAGAAAAAATCAGATATTGTCATGTAAGACAGAATTAAAAACCATATAAAACAAAATTTTTTCAACAACTTTGACATTTTGCAGAATACATGATCAACTGAACCCCAAGAATAGATAAATTAATCATAACAATAACCTTCATCTTAAAAGAGCACTGTGTAGTCACATTTACATGTTCTTGCATTTGATCCTGTTTTTTCTCCCCTTTGGGCTCAGTGATTTCTCTTCCCCTTACTGATTCAAATGCAGGAGACTCTTTATACCCCAGACTGGTGTCTTCCTGAGGCTAATGCTTTGCCCTCTACTTTACCTCTCAGTCCTTAACTTGACACTTTCTCACTTCTGCTCAACACCCTGTTATCACATGGATGATCTTTAATTAGAAAAGCAGTACTGAGCTTCACTAAGCGAACAAGGAAACCACAGGTTGTCTACACAGGCAGTATCTAGTCATATCTGTTGCATTTGTCAGCCTTTTTTGTTGTGTGGCAGTAAAATTATACTCAAATTACTCATTGCAAAGGTGATATATTGGAAGTGCAGAGCAGATGCCACTCAGGAATGAATATATGAAAACCAAAAGCCAAAGCCAAGATAATAAGCTTAAATGATGCAACACTTAAGTCTGATCGGTGATAAAACTTAAAAATGCAGGCAGCACTAAAACACATTTTAATGTGAATATGACTGTTTTGTGACTCATTTTATTGCCTTAGCTCTAAATGAGTACAGTTCCATCAAGCATCTTCCCTTGACGTCCTCATGGGAATGCCAATTCTGTCCTCTGAGAGCAGGCATGACTACAAGCTGTCCTCTTGGTAACTCTCCAGCATGTATTTATGTTGGTGAGATGGGGTATAACTGTGTTTATGACACTATAAAGTCTTTTTGGCCAAAGCCCTCGCTGCCCACAGCGTGTCTTTAGGTCCGTCGTAAAGCTGGAATGGGCTCTGCCCTTGGAAAGGTACAGCGAGCATTAGTGTGTGTGTGCGTGTGTGTGCCCTCTTGTATATGTTAAGTTGATCGTTATAGGAGCTCAGGTTTCAGCAGCTATCTTTACGGTTGCAAATATCATTTGCAGAACTGCTTGCATATCAAAATCCAGTGCCTCTAAAGTGAATATGTCTTATCATATTTTATTAACAGAGACTCGTCCACTGCCTCCTATGGCTTATTTTTAATTGAAAAATGTTATGGATTTCAGTGGCTATGAGTCAGAATCTGACTATATACTTATATGTTCCAAGCACTCATATTTTCATGAAAATATGTAGTGATATATTACTTGGGGATAATGGTATTAGCTCTTTTTTTAGCCCTTAAGATTTTGTGGCTGGTAATTGTTTAGAACATACTGACCTTATAGATGGACAGCGAGGGACTGTATTATGCTGCAGGGAGGATTTGAGTGGTTTCGGTGTACATTTGATATTTATTTTCTGCTGTAAAACTTGACATTGGATCAATCATGGCTCACATAGCTGCTGCTTCTTGCAGTACAATTACCCTCCAGTCCTAAAGAGAAAAACCCAATTGCCAGGGGAAATGTTGTCATTTTAGGTTTCCACAAATTGCAGACTTGGAATTTACTTTTCATTTTCCAATTTTACATTGTGACAGTGCTGCAATTCAGGTCTAGTGAGAATGGGCACAAAAACACTTGGTCAGAGTTAGAAAATGATCATCTCTAAGCTTAAAATACCCGGTCCCTTGGCACAAACATGACTTGAAAATGCAATTTTAATGTCAAAATAAAGTTTAAATCAAAGTGAATACACAGTGCAAGATTTTATTCATGGCTGCCGCTTGAATTGTTCCCCTTCACCTTCCATTACACAATGGAACAACAGCGAAAAGGCATTTTGCTGCTGTCAGAGAAGGTATGTGTCTCTAAGATAGCGTTTCAGGTTAATGACTGCTCATAGCTCACTAGCTCCATGCAGGAGTCACAGTGTCAGAGAGCGTTTCAAAGTGTGAAAAGGATTGAATGCTTGGACACACACATGCACACACACACACCACAGTAATGGAGGCAATGAAATGAAAGAAAACAAGTGGCATCCTGCTAAAGTCAAGCAGCAAACAAGTATCTGTCAAAAGAAGTTCGTCAGTTGGTCTCTTACGAATCTTCACAAGCATGAGTTGTTCTGTTTGTTATAAATGTCGGTGTCTGTGTCGATGTGCATGTACATGCACTCACGCAGATGTGCAGAAATGAATAGGTGTGAAACTAACTGCAAGCACCAGCAATCCACACCGTGAGTGTCTCTGGAAGTGTGTGTGTGAGTGTCTGTGAGTGTCTGTCACAGTGGTCCCATGTAATGTGCGTCAAGCTTGCCGCAAGCAGTCAGTTTCAGGTTGGTCTCATTACCAAGGTAATTCCTCCGGAGCAACAGCTCTGTAATGGCAGGAGATGGTAATGATCCTTTAATAGCCCTCCTCATTGCCCACTGGCCAGATCCTAAAACACGATTTGCCTACTGTGCTCCCACTGAGTCAGGAAGATGAATAGAAAACTAACCATCATTATATCTACTACTGCTATAGAAATCAAATCAAAACACCAATGGTCTACTTCTTAGCTCCCTCTTTTTTGTCTCAATTTCAGTCTATACATCCCTTCTCCCAGCTTCTTCTTTCTTCTTCTTCGCTCATCTGACTTTCTGGTGCTTTTTCCTTCATTTCTCATTCTTGTGCCTGTCTTTTTGTGTCTTTGTATCAAGGCTTAGTTTTGCATTTCAATACTTCAAAACCCCTCAGTAGATTGGATTCCTTTTTATTGGCATTTGGAAGTAATGAGGGATAACCAAATGTGAGTTGAGAAAGTAGAGCAACCAAACCTCGGTGACCTCCCGGTGTGGTGCATGGGAGGCGGGCTAGATGAGGAGCTAGGCTGAGTAGCACGGTCCATGTCAGTAAATGTTCCAGCGTGGTTTTGTGTGCATGAGAATGTGTTTTCGGTCTCAAAAGGGCCCAGTTCAATGCTGAGGATTGATAAGGATTTTGTTATCAGCCTTCAAAGTTTCAAAGAAAAACAATGGTAAATGCAGAAATTGATTGTGTGTTTGTGTGCGCGCGGGCATGTGCGTGTCTGACACCCCTGTTATCTGGAGAGAGAAAATCGAGAAAAGGCCAAAACTCCACACTAATCTCCTCCACATATGGTTGGGTTTCTCACATATCCTTGATAAGATTTATAGGGATTAGTTTGTCCCCCAAAATAGTCAGAGTGTGAAAAAATGGCTGTCTGGAGGGTCCTTTAATCTCTTAGCCATCGGTGCTGTTGACACGACAGGCCGATACTGAGGAAGTGAGACCACTTCTTTGTTTGATATGAAATCATCAGTGTCCAGGAATTGTGCTCGCTTAGTATAACAAGCTGTGAATGAAAAGCATCAAGAATTTGTTTCAAAAGTGTGAATGACCACACACATCCAGATATGTACTTGGGGCAGTTGTGTGGTTGTTGTCCTTTGGTTGACTGATCCTTGCTGAAATATCTCTCTCTTTCACTCTCTCTCTCTCATTCCCACTCTCTCTTTTTCCCCTCTCTCTCTTCCTCTTTCCTTTCGTCACTATGTTCGTCTAAATAATTCAGCCCAAATCCAGGCCAGTCTTTAATCATATGTCAGTACTTCCCCTCACTGTCGGGTGTTCAACACATTATCATAATCATCCGTATCTTCAGACTTGCCAGCTGCTAAAGTCTTCAGACACTTTTTCCTTTTAAAATGAAATGATGTTTTACATGTTGTCCACTATATTTGTGCCATCACTGGGGTTTACGCTTTTCAACTCTATCAATCTAAACAAAGCTATTAAATCTGTCTCTGTACTATAATTTTCACACCAGCCAGATGGGAGTTCAATTTACATCGAAATACTGTTGCATAACAATCTTGCAGCATAAGCTTCTCACAGACCAAGTTTATAAGTTTCATATGAGAAAAGACCAAATTCTGTAGGAGATTTATAAAATCTTACATTAGTTTACTGAATGCCATACAACCATGCATATTCAACCAAAAACAAACATTTTATTGCACCAATTCATGAAAATATTGACCAAATTTTGAAACATGATTTCTATATGACCTTAAACACAGGTTTCATGATGCAATTTTTCTTTATTTTTGGCTGTATACTGTATACTCATATGGCAAATCTTATAGTTTCAGTCCACTTTCGTCAAGATATTGATTTTACATAAAATTGTTCATGCAAGAGGTAACAATTGCACTTTAACCTGCTGAACTGATCTTCCTGTTTACTTTAGTAACTGGAGGCGTATAGCTCACAACTTAGAATGCTGATAAAGCAGTTGTAGCTGAATAATTTCCCCATTGCATAAAACTTGTTTTCCATGTTCAGGGACATTTTTGTTGAATTCAGTGTACATTATACCTTCTGGAAGTTTTTATCATACCATTTATGATATACCATCACTTAAAGGTGAAAATAGAATTTCACAAGCAGCCCAAGCCCCTCCTTTTTCCTCTGCCTGGCCTTTAAAGCTTTCTGAAGATAATATCCCATCAGCCACTTTGACCCATGCTCAGCTGTCTTTCTGTTTTGTAATTTTCTTTCCCTGTCCTACCTATCTGCCTTGCCTGTCAAGTCCACACTGGCAGCAAAATGTTAGTTCATATGATTGGTTAACAGCAGTGATATGAACCTGTGGTGTGACCACTAAAATTTCAAGTGTGAAACACCGATTTTCATATTCTGCTCATTATTTAGTTCCCAGTGTGTGCCAAAAAAATGAACCCCTTTCTGCCTTTAACTTACCTCTAAAAATACAAAACTCAAGACCTGGTTTGCAGCATTCATCAATCCAACTAACACCAAGCATGCAACCCAATCATTAACCAGAGGCTGGTATGGAAACTTGAACACCCCTCTCTGTAATTGGATTCTTGACTTCCCTACTCATGGAATAGAGACATTGCACATCATCAGTTAAACATCAGGCACTGTCACACTGAGAACGGGTGTACCACAAGGCAGCGTTCTTAGCCCACTGCTGCCCATATTGCTCTTCCACTACTGTTCTGCCAAGACTGAATGTAATCTAATCATCAAATTTTCTGATTACAGTGGTGTGCCTTATCATCTATAAAGATAGAGCATCATACAGAGAGGAAGGAAATACCGTATTTTCCGCACTATAAGGCGCATCGGATTATAAGGCGCACCTTCAATGAATGGCCTATTTCAAAACTG
>JAQMCX010000020.1:902806-920565 GCA_029814765.1 Acanthurus leucopareius | reverse complement strand
GTCTCTTGAAAGGTGCCATTTTGGGGTCTTTATACACACACAAGTGGTGTGGGACTGGAATTCCCCTTTACCGTTTTCACCGCTGTTACTTCGGCGACACCCCCTGACTACGGTAGCCATAATTATCCAATATTGATCCATATATAAGGCGCATTGGATTATAAGGCGCACTGTTGGTTTTTGAGAAAATTAAAGGCTTTTAGGTGCACCTTATAGTGCGGAAAATACGGTAGTAGAGATTGTTGTTGGCTGTGTAGATAACAACAAGCTATCGCTCAGTGTAAAAAATCAACAGAGTTGGTTGTGACATGGTTGTTGACTTAAGGAGGACGCACTATGGAGATGACAAATCAACTTGATTTTGCTAGAGACTTTTATTAACTGCTAAGTGAGTAGATATGTGCTTTTTTTTAGTTAATAATGGATATGATATATAAATGCATAATGATGAAGCTTTAAAGGAACTCAATTAAACCTTTTTAATTTTTCCATTTTCTCTGCATATCTGTAAATTATTATAGGGGCTGTACTGCAAAGTAGATGCCATTAGGAGGAAAGTTAGTGTAGTACTGGTTGCAGATACATTTAGCTTGCTAACCAGATAAAACAACACAAAATCCACTATGGCTACACTGCTCGAGGCAAGAGGGAAGCACTGATGGAATTTAAATCTTATCAGTCTTCTCCATAGGGGATACATTACACATAGAGAATGCAGACAGGTTGGGTGAAGTGATTTGTCAGGGGCAACATCTCCTGAAAACAGATTTGTTTGAGAGTGTCAACGTGCAATCTGTTGCACATGTCTCTTTGTGTGTTTGTATATTTGTGTGTGTGTGTGCACTTGCCAAGCTCAGTGGTCTGCAGTTTTACCACAGTTGCTTGGCAGCCTCTTTCCTCTTTTAATTAGAGAAAAGCTTCTGCAACAAGGGTCACAACGGATGGAGTGAGACAGAGAAAGACAGAGCAGAGTTTTCACTGTAAACTCCCACAGCCTATCCAGCCGGAAGAGATGCAAAAATCCCTCAAGGTTGTTTTTTCTCCTAATTTGCGGAGGGACTCCAAGCTTTCAGAAGAATGAAAATAAAAAAGGAAAAAAGATGAATCAAAAATAAATGTTTAACTTACAGTACAGACTGTGTTGTTTTTGGCTTTTTTCCCCCTCAACAAAGACACGTTTATACCTACAGACTGAGTTTTTTCTGACTATGTATAAAAGCAAAGAGCTTTGGAGAGAAAGCATCAAGCTCTATGAAAAATTCATAGTGGAGCCATATGTGGAATTGCATAGGTAAAAGTTAAGGTAAAACATTAATGGCTGAAACTAGGCTACCATTAGTGATAGTGCCCTGTTTACTATGACATGAAGTGGACTGCTAGTATGGTGGCCTATTTGAAAGCATGCTGTTTGTTGGCTAGATATTAAGCAAACATTGAACTCTGGAAAACTTATTTTGCAGCACACATGCTGGGTAAACCCTGACTTTTAACCTGAGATATTGCTGTAGTTTCTAACTATTTCAGATGAACCACTCTTGTGCTGAAACGTCCCACTCCTTTGCTTTCCTTGGTGGCTTATCGACAGCATCAGTACAATGACTGCTATTTGCTCTCTGATGTCCTAAATTAAACACAATGGAGTTGCTCAGATAGCGTTAGCATCATTAGCGGCGGAATAATTACTGTGCAAAATGGGCTGCACTGGTCTTTAGCGGAACTGTAACCACTAGTTTGCTGTTCTTTTTTGGTTCACAGTGCTCCTCAGTGGCTCTGCTCCCACCTCCTGTTTGCAAATTTCTGTTTTTCCACAGTACATGCTATTTTTCATACATCTCTCATCTCCTGCAGGCTTCTTCAAATCCCACTGTCTCAAGTTTGTCTAGGCTCCTGCAATTTTTCTCTGTATGTCTGAGGAATTAAGTCTCTTTCCCTCTGTTATTCTCACTCTCTCTCCCTTTGCCTCCTTTTTTTCCCTTCTCCCTGCTGTCCACTTTTATTCCACCTGGTATTCTATAGCTCTTTTCCGTGTTTTAGGTGTAAAAATTGGATGACATGTGGTGAGTTGTGGATTAAAGTGAACGTCAATCACCTTGTCTTTTATCCGCTCTCCTCCAGGCGATGCTCCCCGGTGGCTTTACGTACCTGCAGGGATTTTTCCATTTCTCTACTCTCTCCCTTTGTCTTCTTGTCTCTCTGTCATAACCTTGTTCACATACACCACACCAGATGCTAATTGCATTCCTCAAGTAACTGTAGCCCGTGCAATTTCTGACCCATCCTCAGAATTTTTTTTTCATTTTATCCCATTTGACTTCAGGACCCACATCTCATTTGCCTTTTCCTTTTTTTTTCTCTCAATACCTGTCCATCTGCAGCCCTCTAAATTTCTCTCCTTCACTTCTTAGCTTGTTATACCTGAGACCTGTGAAAACAAGAAGATCAAAATCTCTGCTTTCTATGTGATAAAAATCACATAGAACTGTGCCTAAGCCTACAGCCTAAGCCACTAAGCATGTGACAGTAAAAGAGCTTTTTAAGGAAGAGAAAGATTGAGGAAAAGAGGAGGGGAAGGACAAGTGGTAAATTAAAGACATGCCCCTTCTTTATCTGTTTGCACCCTGGGAAGTAGACCACAGAAATGGCTGATCACATAAACTGGCCTCTAAATGGCTACCAATTCCATTAGCACCTAAGAGAAGACAGTCATGATTCAATGACTGGAAGGATTGATCTCATTAAACAGGGTAGGACCCTTTTTCTTGCTAGCCAAGCTGCAGACTGAGGCAGGTTTTTGGTAATATTGTGACCTGTGTGTCACCGTGACACCTCACTTTAGAAGAGGTTGACTAAAGTGTCTCTGAGTGTGTTAGAGGCTGGCATCAATCACGTCCAATCACATCAGCTTCTCCCCTTTTTAAAATTAAAGCAACCCCCAACACAGTGTGCTAATGTTTTTAGAATAAAGAGGAGACACCAGACAGGCTGCCAGTAAGTGGAAACTGATCTCATGTTTCCAAGGTGGAATCCCAGGCAGTTCTTCAAATATAGATGCCAGGCCTCTTCCAATATTGTTGTGTGTCTCAAGATTGTGGCCTCTTTGCATAAAGATAGAGAATCAGTGGGAGCAGGCTGTCCTTACAGGGTTCAATTCAGCTCCTACACTTCTGACGATTTGGAGTGTATACTGTCAACTCTTTATTCTGAAGTCTATGTATTTGGTGCCACCCGACTGCAGGGTTTACCTACTGCTACTTGTTTGTCAGGGCCTTTTTACTGGATCCACAAGGTTTATTCAGAGTTTTCACATTGAATTACCCATAACGGATATGCTAAGATAACTCATTCCCCATATAGTCAGAAGAATTTAAACAGCAGTAATGGATCAGAGATCTTAGAAATAGTATTTCCAAAGTGAAAAAAGGTGTGTAGCTACATCAAATGGCAGTCCCCGTGCAGAGACAGCCATAATCAAAAGGAATTCTTAAAGAATCCAATCTTCATAAGGAATAAAGGATTCCTTTTAGAAATAAAAATAAAAGATCATGATTTCTTAGCACACGCAAGAATAACAAAAGCTAAGCACATGCAGAGAAAGTTAAGGGGCTTTGGCATCAAACAATTTTGGCTCTAGCATGTCAACAGAGTGAGAAGTGTCAGGTTATAACTGCCACTCTCTACATTGGCATTAATATGATTTGATGGGACTAGTCAGATGGTAGCCACACTGCTGATGAACTAGCCTGTGATTGTGAAACATGATTGATGCTAATCAACTAATGCATGCAGATCCTTGAAGATGTGCTAAACACTAAAATGTGTATAAGTAAGTTAAATAATTAGGGCTTTGGCACAAAGGGCATGCACCTGGATTAAGCAAAAAGTTTAATTTAATGATTTGCAAGACACACATTTACTATTTTTTTCAGTTTTTGTTCTTTGTATTGGAAAAGTCCAGGTCACGTTGTGTCAGGTGACCTGCAGTTCCTGCTTGGACCACTAGGACAACATTACAAAATGTCTGTTTTACCTTTGAAATCCCTGTTGTTTAATTGCCTCACTGATTGCTGAATGACAGACTTGAGTACACTTGCAAAGTTAACAGTTATGGGACTGAAGGCAGGAAGGAGAACAGCAGTGAAGGTCTTAAAGGTCCAATGCAAGGGAATATTATTCAGAATATGACAAAAATGCAATAAAATATTCATTAGTATATTTACATTGGTGAGTAATCACCTAAAAATAAGAACCATTGTTTTCATTACCTCAGAATTAGCATTCTGTATCCACAAACACAGCCAGTCTGGGTTCTTCCACATGCATGGATGAGAGGAATAGCAGGGGGATATTCAGTTGGGCACAATCTTTGACTTCAGTGCTACATACCACTAAATCCTACACACTGAACCTTTAAATAACCTAATCTGTCCATGAACAGAAATGTTCCTACTCATTGTCAAGGGTTTATTTTAACGTATGTGCAGTAGCCCAGCAATTAACAGCCTCAATTTAAGCTTAAAATCGTGAAAAAATGTCCACACACACAAATACACTCATATACTGCAGTTACACTGATAATACAGCTTTCCAGTGCCAAAAATAATCATGATTTATTGTGTTAAATGCAATAAATTGCTACAGTAGAGTACTTGTCCTGCATGTAGATTGACAATATGTCTGTACAGTGAACTTTGCCAGTGCACATTGAGATACTATCCTGGAAACATGCCAGCTCAAAAAGTGCCCACTTATTGAGGAGGTCCTTTTTCTTCTCACAGAAGGGTTCAGGTCAAACAGCCATTACCAAAACCTGAGGGCAATTCACTTCCCGTTCAGCCTACGTAGCACTTTGATCCAAACTAAATCACATTAAGCAACCATTAGGACAGTAAGTATGGACCAGTCTGTATATATCAGTGAATGGAAGTAGGCATAATCTCCCCATCAATCCTTCCAGCAGACACATCAGTCTCACCTTTTTAAAAATGTTTTATAGAGTTTCTTTTTTCTCCTGCAGTCTAATCCAAAATAAACTCAATAGGTGATATCAATACATCTGACAATGGGCAGGAAATGAGCAGCTGAACCTTGTGAAACACGTCAAATCGGTTTGGAGGATGGGTGAACAGAAGATGATGCCTGCTTTACTCTAATCAGAGGCAGCCGTGGCTCTGAAGGTAGAGCGGGTCGTCCGCTTATCAGATGGTCGGTGCTTTGATGGCACTTTGTACGGAGGCACCCGCCACTGCATGAACAGGTGACTGCTGACTTGTATTGTAAAAGCTAGAAAAGTGCAATATAAATGCAATCCATTTCTACCATTTATCTTTTCCAGCTGTCTGAATGACTCTGCTCACTTAAGACTTTTATTTTCTCTGTTACTCCTGCAAAAACAAGAAGGAAGGATGTAACAAAAAAAACCCAAACAAACTTTTAAGAACTTCTTTTCACATGAAAATAAATGAAAGAATGGATTTACATTCATTTCTGGCATTGCATTTTAATTGTTGTGAGAATTAGAAGACAAAAGCTTCTTATTTAGTGCAAATTTGAAATATCCTTTGATACCACTCGGATATGCATACCGCTAGCCGGCTTAAAACCTCATATTTTTGATGTAGCTCTTGGTTTAAAATGAGCTTATGAGACAGCAACCAAACAGGTAGCAAACGCTCAGTGTATTACACAGTTCATTTAATTAACTGGGGTAGTGGGTTATGCTGATTCTGACTTCGAGGGTAAAATGTTCCTTTGCAATGTTTTATGGCTATTTTATGGGTAGTTAAGATAAGGTATTAAAAAAGGTCACACTCTTTAAACGGAGTTGAAGTGAACTTTTAAAAAGATGAAAAAAAAGGAGGAGGGAGAAGATGGCTGTGGGGGGGGCGAAGGGGTGGGAGATGGAAAAGTAGAGTAATGTATCATGCTGGCAGAGGTCAGGCAAGAGCAGGCTATGTAATTAACTATAGAGGAGCTTGGTAATCATGCAACTAATACAGTGTTTCAGCAGATAATTAGTCACACCACTGTACCAGGATGTCTCATACACATGTATAAGAATACTGCCTATACATTTTTTTTTTCTATGATTGGAGACAGTTCCTATACATGCTCTGAAACCAAAGCAGCCACATGTATGCATGTGGGACCGTGTCAGATTATCTTAACATACACACATTTACCACTACAAAGCAGAAACAAATAACCTCCCACCCTCCCCTTTTGTTTTCCTTTCATTGAACGCCTTCAACGTTCCGTCTGTTGTGCGTCTCCCTTCACCCAGCAGCCTCCTCGGTGCATTCACAACAGCCCCCTCCTCCCTCAGAGAGAGGGCTAATGAGGGCTAACGATGGGAACGCATGCTGCTGTTTCCCTTTCATTAACAGGTCCCAACTTGTGCACCGACACACAGCTTTTCATCATCAGCAGTCTGCTAACAGCGCCGGCCCCTCTTTTCTCTTCCATCTATCACCTACTCGCTCCGTCTCTTACCCTTCACCTCTTTTATCGCTCAAATGGAGTGGCTTTTCACCGTTTTTTTTCCCCCTCAATCTATTCTTCTCTTCCTCGTCTCTCGCTGTGCTTTCTCTTACCACCACCCCCTCTTCTATGAAAACTAGCGTGTTAATGGGGTCTTAATTGCTGCCCAATGCCATTTCAGTAGATGGGAAGTTTTCCGTCAAACATGCACATCATGGAACAGACCGATGTCTGCACTGCAGAAACTACATCAGGTCCTCTTGAGCCCCTCACACAGTATTAATTGTATTACATCCCTGTGCTTAAAGCACATATCTTTAGGGTCATATCAGCCCAACGTGTCCAACTTATTTTTGGGACTTGTGTTTTTTTTAATGGTAGAAAGGCTGCAGATGGCCTTGGTAAACTGCAAAGTGGTATCAAAGTGAGTTTAAAAGATAAGCTCATGTTTTATAGTGAGTCCTACTACAATGCTCACATGCCCATATGGTCTGTTTTTTATAACTGTCTCTCTCTTTGGTTGTTTGTTTGTCTGTTCCCTCTGTGTGAATGGGGTTCATCCAAGTATATACAGTTATAATTGCAAAAAGAGACATTTAAAAAAGTAAATGAGGATAAATCTAGAAAGAAAAACAAGCTTTTTCTACACTTGAATTTCTTATTAAGATTATGATTCCTCTAACTTCGACTTCTTAAAGCTCAAATTGGCTTAAAGGGGTTGAGATGCAGCAGAGATCCTTGCCTGGGTTTGACCCCGAAAGCATCACTGTAAGTCTTCACTGGCCTTTACATAGTGAAGCTACAAAACCTCACCTGGAGATAATTTTACTATGGTCAAGTGTGCAAAAACTCTGAATGTTTTTGGAGGCGGTTTAAGTGATTTAAAGTGCTTCTTTGCATTTAATTTCTCACATTTTTTGCTATAGGACCATCACCCAGGATGCACTGCTTAAAAGTCTCCCTTTATCAACAGCATAACCTTCCCACTAATTCTCCATGACAGTGATTTTTCATGACAGGTAAACGGAGTCAATCTGAGTATCTGAGAGTGGATAAGAAACGACCATGGTGTGTAAAAAGCCACCTTGGCACTGCTTCCCTCTACCTTTTCATTTCATATGCTTCTGCACCACGAGACACAGGGCTCATGTTCCATAGCTATAAAAGACACATTTACAAGCGACCAAGAAAATGAATAAAACATCAAAGTCAGCGCACAGGCAGCTGCTGCAGCTCACAGTGGCTTCTTGGCGAAAGCTTAGGAGAAACTGCACTTCATGTTTGATACATGTTTGGCACAGAGAATGGACTCTATTAACCTAACAGAACATCTCGGGGATTTTCTGAAGCCGACGTATCCTCGGCCCAGCATTGTGTATTTTAATGCTTGTCACAGACCTGGTAGATGGGGGTCCACTGCTGCTAATTAAAACTATGTTTCTAGAAAAGACTGTGTGGGTGTTGGTTTTGTTTGTGGACGCAGAGTTGTCAGAAAAGCACAATTAATGGCAATTTTTGTGGACTTTAAAGACCTTTAGGATTTTATTTTTAACACATCCCAATCTACAGCACAGAAAAGTCAAGTCACTTATTTATTTTGGGGTTTTTTTTGTACACTTCCAAAGAAAACAGATTGCTAGGAAACTTGCTGTGAGATAATGGATTAGCTGTGGTTTTGTTTTGCTTCTACACTCAAATTCTCTCTGTCTGAGGTACTGGGAGTGCTTCCAGGTTTTTTTTTTTGTACAAGATTGGTGTCTAGCAGATGTGTGGATAAGATCCTGATCACCACTGGGCTGCCAATAGCCACACCAGCATCCACTCCGGCTGACGGTCATTGATGATTTCAATTTTGCCGTGTGATGCCTTTACGCTTGGTGCAGTGCGGGGAATAGATTTCTCGCCTGTTGCACTTGCTGTTGTTTTTGGCTTGAATCGATTTGGTAAGCGAGATATAATGAGATCGCATCTTGCTTCGTTATCATTTTCCCAAGAGGAGCGGCTCCCACGCATGACAGCCATTTCTCCCTTCGACTCCTGCTGTGTGCTCTTCAATCCCACTCCCCCTTTTTCCTACTCATGGACTCTCTGACCAGACCTTCCTTTTTTTCCTTCTCTCTATTCTCTGCTCCTCTTCCCCTGAGTGTGCATGAAACTGCAACTTTTTTTGGGGGGGGGTGTATTCGCTTTCATTAAAATTCTCTTTCGCAAACAAATGTGGCAATTAAAACTTTCTCATTAAAATTTCCCTGCCATGCTACCGCAGAGCACCACCCCTTCCTCATCTGTTTCATCTCAGGGCCTGATGGTTTCATGAAGAAGAGGTGGTTCCCTGTTGCTATGGCAGCTTTTTATTGACCTGTTTTTTTTTTTTCTGTGGGCCCATGGGTCAAGTGGCTGGAGCAACACAGTAAGAGGTTTCCACACCATTTGACTCCTGAAGATCCTGTCCAATGTTGGTGGCATGAAGCTCTTTTTTTTGCTTCTTTTTAACAATATCAGCTCCTGTAGAAACATGATTACTTTGCATTTATTGTATTTTTCTCTGCAGAAATTAGAAATATATCAAATCAATTTGCTGGTTTCAAGTAAAATCAACCATACTTTAATTGATCAAATTATCTGGAAGATCTGTTTGTAGAATATGGCAGACATGGAATACAATTTTTTACAAGTATGCTTTTATCAATATATAATACCTGAAAATAAGAATCATCATGTGCCATTACCTCAGAGTAAACCCTTTGTATTAAAAGAGACAGTGGACCGAGTTTACAGAGTCAGCCATGTTGCACCCTGATGTTTCCACAGTAGCCCAGAGTGGACAACCAAAAACCCTCTCTCTGAGGGCCCTTTTTGCCTTATTCTCCACTTTTGCAACATCCATAGGTTCCATAACATAACAACATAACAACATAACATCCATAAAAACCAGCAGTTATGTGCAGTCTGCATTTTCACCACTAAATACCTCCAAATCCTATGCAGTGGAAATTCAAATGATCAAATAAAAAGCCTATGATATTTCATTTTTGTCGTACCATGGTGATAAAACAAAACAAGAACTTCAAACAAAGACAGATTTTGCAGACAGCTTTGCACTATCCTCTAAACTTTACAGAATTAATAATCAAGTAACTGAAAAAAATGGATTTATCTGCAGTGCAATGAGCTGTTTGTGAACTACAGTGTTCTGTTATGGCTGCAACAACAGCTTGCTAGTTATTTTAAAGACTCCACAGATGCAAAGGACTTTGAATTTATTTATTTATTTTATTTTATTTATTTATTTTTTACAAAAATATAAATTTTTTAAGTCCTGGCACATTTCATCCTATTTTAACATGAATCTTTAGCTTTTGTAATGTGCATAATGCAAATCGATAAGCATCTCTCTGAAAAGCTACAACAGGAATTTTGTCACAATGTATAAAATACAGTTTTATTATTTACTGAAAAATTGAAAAGCACATTTCCTTGTGGCTTTCTGTTTCTGTTGTGTCTGCCAGCCATCAGGGGTAAATTATTAACAAGCAGTACTGACGTGTTCTCTCTGACATGTCATGGCGTGAAGAGAAGCAAGGGAGGAAAAATCTCAGAGAAACCACAGTCGACTTGGCCTTAATCACAACAAACTGTTTCACTGCATATCAAATGTTGTGGAAAAATGACATTCATAAATATGGAATGAACTGTATATTAAAATGACAGATTTTTTTCTTTTGTCATGCGACGTTCACTGTACTACACATTATTGGAAATTTGTAACGACTGTCTCTGAAAATCCTGCAGTTAAATATTTTTATCACATTTATCTTTAGCCTCAACTTTTTCTGACTTAGAATATGCTAAGTTTCTGCCATTTCCTATGTCAGTTATAGGACTTTGCATAAATTCACATTGGAAAAACAGATAGTGAACATGACATGACAGCTTTTCATGAACGAATGCAGATCTTGTTTGCTTTTTTTCCGCTCAATATTCTCTGTAGTCAAGAAACAGATGGTGTGTTAAGGGCAGAGCCTTAAGATTTGTCCTCTACTCTTTTACATTTTCAAGTTTTGTCTTTTCTCCTTTAAACTTCAAATTTCAGAAGAAGCATGAATCTCATTACAGATCATAAGTGCAATATCAAGAAATGAGAATTAATCAAACAAGGAAGGGAACCACCCGGGATCTCTACAAATAGCGTGTACTGGATACTGTGCTTGTGTTCAGCCGCAAGATTTGGATAACAATCTGGGCCAAGCCATACAATAAAAACTTTTGAAAGTAAACATTGTTTGTTCTTTCAAAAGAAAGCTCAACAAAACAATAAAAGACTAATTCAAATAAAATCTATAAAAAAAGAGTCAAGTTCCAAAAGTCAATATATATTTTGTGTAAAACTGTAAACAGTGCTTTTGCAGAGTCGAAATCAGAGTTTGGATTGTACATAACATAAAGGTAACTGAGCATAACACAGAATTCCTCAGTGCTAAGTTCAACCGCTGCACTGAAAGCATCTTCTAGCTCATTTTGATGGACAATGAGGATGGTCAGATCCAGATAATTGACTCTAGTTTATTCAAGGACACAAAAGCTGCTTTAGATCTGAAAATGACAAGCTGGCATGGGGCAGATGGCACAGAGGAGGGCAGAGAGACAAAACTTCACCTCAGGAATTCTAGCAAAGTAAACAAAGATAAAGAACTCACCTCATAATACACAGACACACAGGGGAGAGGGTTGGCTGAACACTTGTACATGAAAGAAAGGAGGTTAGGGGTCCCTGTAAGCTACAGACCCCCCACAGTGTGACTTCCCTGCACTCTGGAGCTGTCCAGGGTATCTGCAGTCCAGCCAGCAGCTTAAGGTCGCTGTCTGTGGTGCTGAAAGGTCAGAGCCTGATCGAGGTTTGCTCCTGTCCTTGTTCACTTCTGAGTCACAGTAACAGCAAAGCTGTGCAGAGCTGATTCTCCCTAAATGTGTTTTTTACCACCTCCCTAAAAGTTGTGTTTTCAAACATTCCAAGAGCATTCCAAGACAGCAAACAATCAGGAATATTTCTATTATCTTGATATTTCTTTTGGAGTAATTTAATCCATTGTTATTATTGAAATGTTCATTAGAGTGGCTTTAAGTTTTTGAATTTTCTTAAACTTAAACTTAAGTGACCAAAAAAAGAAATATAAAAAGCCCTTTTTTATGGTCAAGTGTTAAAATTGGAAAACTTAAAGCTACTCTAATGACTATTTCAAAATTTAAAAAATGAATTAAATGACTCTTTGTGTTAGGAAAAGGTGTCACTTGTAATGTTGAACTTACACAAACTAATCACCAAACTACAGTTCCACACAGCTCAGCAGAGCATCATCATTCCTTGTATTTAACTTATTGTTTTGCATCTCCAAATTTTATTGGCTACATTTCCAACAACAGCAGGCAGCTGTTACCAGAACAGCTCAGATGAGCATATTGTATGCTTCCTGCCTCGTGCCAAACAGCAGACAGACAGGGAGCAGTTGTCAGGAGTAGATGAGACAAAAATAGCTTAAAGATGAGTGAATGTTTTTTGAACATTGTTTAATTCATCCACTCTGGTCTACTGTTAAACATGTTGCTGCAACATGGATGAATCCATAAAAAGAGGATCTATTGCCTTTGGAGACATAAAGGGCTCATTTCAAGGACAAAAAGATTGTTTTTTCAGGTGACTGCTCACAAAAAAATGAAAACACAAATATTCTGCCATGTTCTACTCACACACACTTGCTCTTTTAGGCACTAACATGTCACATGCTGTGTTTTTGAAGAACACCAACACCTGTTGTGTGCAACATCAGTAAATGTGAACTTGAGTCTCGAAACAGAATTTCCTGCAGCCACACAAGAAAGCATTTTGCTGGCATTGACAGAAGTTTTTTTCCCTCCCACATAATCTTAACTTTCATATGAATAAATACTGTGGAGTCATCACATCTCTGGAGTCATTTGCTCTTGCGCTGTGTTGCTGCATCGTGGCGAGTTGGCGAGCTGGCTATGTGCTCATCATTTCATGCTCATCATTTCATGCTCTGGCATCCTCCTTTGAATTCTGGGAGATTTGAAAGCCTCGGCAAAGCCTTGAAAACAAGAACACTGAAAATTCACTTTGATAAACATATATCTTTAGGCAAGATTAAAACAGAAAGCAACAAACCCAGCACATCGGGTGTCAAAGCACAGCTCTTTTGAACACCCTCCAGTGGGAGTCATAATAAGCTGCCACCCCAACTTTCTGCATTTTGATTTCTTTCCTCACACTGTTGACACTGAGAGTTGGACACATGGAAGCACTTCGTGGCACAGCTTTTTACATTTTTCTGTCATATTGGCATACCAGAATAGATTACCTAAGCAAAGAGCTTTAGAATTACTAAAAGGAATATGTTACACACTAAAAACATAGTGACAAGGTAGAATAAATGGGTAGACAGAAAAGACAAGGAGACAAAAAAGAAGAATTTTTCCTCAAATAGGTTTTTTTTTTCCTTATTTGGCTCATTCTGGAAAACAAATGAAGAGAAATAGATGACATTTTTCCCAGCTTTTTCTCTCCTCTTTTGCAGATATAGCCTGTTGGCACCTTGGACTTTTGATGCACTCAGTTTTATTGTCATATTGTGCATGAATGAGCACAATGTCTGAGTATGTCAAGCATGCTGCAATGTTCGCGGGGGTGTATGGGTGAATACGGAGCAGGAATCATCTCAGTGCGTCCCGTGAGATGCTTCATCACAGATCATCAGCACTCAGTCCCGCAATTCTTCCCCCTGATCCCGTGTCTGTGCCTCGTCTCCATCCCATTTTTCGCCTCCACTTCCTGTTGCCTCATCGGGTGCACCACATGCTGTGTGATGAAAGGCCAATCAAGTTGAAAAAAAGAGGATCCTGACATGGAAATAAAGTGCCGCACATCTCCACTTATCTTGCTGCTCTCGAAGCCAGTGAAGTAAAACTTGTATCCCACTCATGTGAGCACAAAGTACCGACTGAGTGGGAGAAAGTGTGTTTAGGAAACACTGCAAATGTAGATACCTTGAATGCAACAGACAGAATACAACTCTTTATCACTATAAACAACAAGCTTGAGACCTGTTGTTCTATAATTTAAGTGCTATTTTCTATACAGTACAGAAAGCTCATAATGTATCACTGATGTCAGGTCCACTGTTGTAAAAAATGGTGCCTGTGCGTCTGTGCAGGAATGAGTGTGTTTTATGTGTGTGTGTGTGTGTGTGTGTGTGTATGTGACATGGTGGGTGAGCAGTTGAGGATGAATAAGGATCATTAAAGCAGCCAAGGTATCTCCAAGGCTCCCCACAGTGAGAGGCAAATGGGTCTTCCCCCAGGACAGTTTTTAAATGTCAGACCCTCATGGCCTATCTCAGAGTTCAGGGTTCCCTCCAATATTGTGTAATATTACAGCAGTAATTCCTGTCACGACTCCATTTGTGTCCATACTCCTTTTTAATAATCCACAGTATCTGAGAGTCATTTAAGGATACATGATGGTGGCGCCACTAGCGCATTTACTTAGACAGACATTGGAAAAGTCTGACATTTTCACTCAGTCTGTATTTTCCACCAAATTAGAAAATCATTCAAAGAATCACATGAACATACTTCCTCTCTCACATTCAGGCCACATGCAATTACCTAATAGTTACCCATGGACCAGCATCAGTGTTGCATGCACTTTCATTGACTCAGTGGCATTTTGCCGTGACATTCAGAAAGCCAATATTTGTTATGGAGAAAAAAACACGGATAAATGTTGAACTTCTTCTGTTAACAGGGAGTCAATTTAAACCATGGGGATTGTTATATTAGTGATCGGGATGTGTTGATTACAGCAAGCTTTCAATAAACACTCCATTATTCAATGTTGCCTGCAGCCTTTTTAGTGTTTGCTTTGATGTTATATGTGCAAACAAATCAATGTCGTTAAAATCCATTAGTTTCTTTATCCTTTCCTCTCAGACGCGTGATGAAATACTGTGCTCTGGTCAGTGATTAGTGATGTGCTGCAGCACACTGATCAGTGATCAGTCAATCAATCACTTTCTTGTCTTTTTTTTTCCACAACTTTCCTCAATCCGAGTAAAATGCCATCAAGCATGAATGATGCTGGCCGATTAACTCATGGTTGTTAATGGATGTTGTCATCAGATCATCAAGAATGGCAGTGCTTAATTACATCCTCATTCAGCAGGGTTCCTGTATGTGTGGGTGCTGTGCAAACGCAAAAATCTTTGAAAAGGTCAATTGAACTGAGGTATGCATTTAGTTTGATGTGGGGTCACAAGTGTCCTTTTAAGAAGATGGACACTGACTAACAGGGCTGCATAAAGAGTTAGCATACGGAAAAGAACCAGAGAATTTCTCCACCACCTCACAACAGTTGTGCACCACCAGCCACAGATTTGAAAGAGTCTGTCAATCCTGTTCAGTTCAGGCCAGGTGAGGTTTACACTCCTGGTGATTACAGTTTCCTTTTAAGTTTCAATCTTGAACTTGTGCTCCTTTTGGAACCCAAGACTTGACTTGTGAATGCTGCTCAGTAGATGATGAGATTTACAGTTTAACTTCCGTGGGGATGGGCAGTTCATGCAAAGAATTACCTGTCAGTACTCACTGGAAACTATTCCCAGTTAGCCTTAACCCTTACTCTCAGTCTCTGCATCTTTCTACTGTTTGTACAGTACTATCCAGTTGAACTCACAATACTGTATTAAATGATATATTGCTTTCAGAAAAAAAAAAGAGCCAAATTCATTTTTACCATTGTGTGGCATTGAACAGATGCCAGTAAATAACAAACAAAAATACACTTTTTAAAACAAGTGATAGTGGCATAAATAATTAGATTTTTTTTTAATTAAATGAACATGAAATTACTATTTCAAGTCCAAAATCATGACTCATCCCTAATTTCTACTTATCTGGTATTGTTAGAACTACAACATTCAGTACCCGCCTGCCCTCAAACCATATCCTTCCTTCTCATTGAATTACACACATTTCTGGTGTTTGTCTTATGCTGATCTGAGAGTTGACTTTGGACAGTTTAGTACAAGGCCCTAAATTATTACCATTTTCGTGACTTGCCCAGTTCTGACCGCCTCTTACATAAACAAGAGGAAACGCCTCATGAAACTCATCAGCAACTTCTTGTTGAAGCACCCTGCAGATCATTCAGTTCTTTAAAGCACCACCTAACAAAGAAAATTACTGTCATTTTATATATTAAACTTTTTTTAGAATTGTGTAACCACTGA
The DNA here is from genome assembly GCA_029814765.1 of Acanthurus leucopareius. Taxonomy (NCBI): domain Eukaryota; kingdom Metazoa; phylum Chordata; class Actinopteri; order Acanthuriformes; family Acanthuridae; genus Acanthurus; species Acanthurus leucopareius. The sequence continues at coordinate 904,786 of JAQMCX010000020.1, read as the reverse complement.
AAAGAAATTAAATGATGAAGTAAATACTGAAAACCTTGATGCACGGAATTTAATTTCCTATTTCACAGGCACAGGACACAATTACTATTCCATCTATTTTCCACATTACTTTCTCTCCATCCGCCCTTTATTGAGCAGAGCTGCATTTCTTTTCTATGGGATATAACACTATTGTTGCCCAGTGGGCAAGAATTTGCAGGCTAGTTTAACAGCCCCTTTATTTCTCAGTGAACCTGTCTATCCCTACAGGATATTAGCTTTTAAAGCCCTGAAGAGTGTTCTGCCTACCTACCGCACACATGCTGTGGTCTTTGTTGGGAAAGGTGGGGAGAGGTGTGTGTTTTTTATTACACTATTCATTCACAAATGACTGTTTCCTTTTTAATAATTCACCGGCACTCTGTTTGTGGTGTAGAGAGATCTTCCATCAGCTGCAGGGCGACTACATCTCCAGCACATCTCAAGTGTGTGTGTGTGTGTGTGTGTGTGTAGTGGCGTTACTGTATTGAAGTCATGCTCCTGTTCTCAAGACCTGCTCCAACCAGCCATGAATGGCTTCAAGGCAGCCTCTCAGAGCATGAACGATGCCCGCTATAGGGTGCATTAAGACGTTCCGCATTTATGATCCATGAACTTCCCTACAGCAGAGTGTGTGATAATAAAAAATGCTAGAGCAGGTAGAAAAAAGTCTTGTGCACAGCCCCGGCTGCCTTTAATGATCAATGTGTTTGTGTTCAATGGGAAGACTGGATGAAACCAAACAAACTTTTAGTGTGGGCTGTTCAAGTAGATATTTCTAGTGGAGGGAAAATAATGAGATACGTTTCATTTCAGAGTGTTCATGGTTTGTGTTTTTGTTTTGTTGTCAGAATCAGCGCTGTCTTTCAAAAGAACTGCGTTGCTTCCTGTCCTCATAATGCCCATTTGATGTGTTGCAGCACTGTCAAAGATGCACAAGCAGCACCCGCTACCAGTTTTCATTCAAAGTTTACAAAACGCAGTGATCAAAGCACGTCTAATTTGAACAAATGGTCGGTTTGTTTTCAGGCTATTTGTCTGACATACAGGAATTGATATAAAAGTGTAAAACACAAGGGGTAGTCATTTGTTATCCCACTGTCAATCTGGAGTCAATATTTAACAAATATCAATAATTACAACCTTTGGACATGATAATACATCCACCAGGACAATTTGCTGGAGGCTATAAAAGAGATGGTGCAAGAAATCTACTTCAGTGATGCTCTTCTCTCTATCTACTATCATTACTTTGTACATCAGACTGCTCGCTGATTCTGTCAACTTCCACACATTCTACAATTTGAACATTTTGAAACAAATTTAGGAAAATCCCTGTGAGTTAAGGGTATTTTTTTACCAGTATTTGCATAGCTTCAGAAGCTGTTTTTTTTCTCTGCTGGGATGGTTTTTAAAAAGCTGCAGCACTGGCTTAATGGATAGAGAGGTTGATACTTGGTTTCTGCTATAAATCTGAAGTCTTGGTCTGCCATTGTTTTACGAGAGTAATGGCACACATTTTTGTTAAGTTGGATTAGGGAAAAGTCTTAAGTACCTAATGCAGACAGAGAGTTGCAAAGCACAATCTGTCAGTCTTTAGGAGGCACAGCCACATGCACATAGATTTTTCTTCTATTATCTCTCTTCTGCTTATCTACATAATTCATGTTAGTGCTTTAGCATTGAGGGAAGGCAGTGGAGGCTCAGGAAAGAGGGCAGGTTCCCATGACAGGTTTTCAATATCTTCAACCTGTTTAATATTGTAGAAAGTTTAGGCATCAACTAAAGTTTTATGCCTTTTAAACTCTATTAAAACATAGTAAAGCAGTGTTTTCTCAAACTGCGAGGTGGGACCAGGGGGTGGGGTGGTGGTGGTGGTGGTGGTGGGGGGGACAGGGATCTGATGCGCGCTGGGCCTCGTACTTCTGGCTGCCATTAAAGCTGGGTCAGTAGTATGGGAGT
>JAQMCX010000020.1:873287-899550 GCA_029814765.1 Acanthurus leucopareius | reverse complement strand
TCTTTATCGCGTTAAAATCTTTATAATTAATTGATCGAAATTAACGCGTTAAAGTCCCGGCCCTAATATATATATAACGTAATGACTTTTTTAAAAATTTGGCCTGGAGTTACAAACATCTAAACATTCTCATAAAGATCCTCCTCCTCCTCATATAAAGTGACCTTTGACTGTGATAATCAGTGACCTTTTTAGGATCAGTGTTTTCGGCTGCCTTAAGAGAACTCTTTACAATTGTGTACATGACAGTGGAAGTAAAACATTCCTCAAGGCGCCCGTGTTTAAACGGATATATAAAAGAATCCAATAAAATATGCTTCTCTCTGAGGCTAAACAGTAAGCCCACATTAGTGTGTAAATAGTATAATGTGCTGTGTTCCTTCCGATCTGTTTTCTTCTAATAGAAAACAAATAGAATAACAAATGGCTTGAGATACATTTTATGTTTAATCAATATTCTACCATAAGTTAGATGCACAGCAGCAGAGCATAGCCATGTGGGACAGTGCCTTGTTTTCAACATGAGACTTTGCAGGATTACTGATGTCCTTTTTTTTTTTTTTTTGGATCTTTCAGAAATACAAAAGGTTTTTTATGACCACATGGAAAAGCATGTTTAACAAGTGAGAGAAGAAAAACCATAGTTCATTCAAGAACTGGAACCCGCTGGGAGAGTAATTACATGGAGTGGGTGAAAGAGGATTGTGGGAATACATTTAGGAATGTCTGGGACTAAAAGGAAAAGAAAAGGGTGACGGTATTGCAAAGAGACTGCAGAGGAAGTCACGCGAGCTGCAAATGAATCAAAAGTCGCTCTCTAATCCAACACAGAATGAAGGAACATTTAGTCAAACTGCCAGAGTGACAATCAGCCATCACTGAATGAGCTTAAATTATGCAAAGGAGTGCTTTTAAGAAACTGTTTTGACAGTTATGTCAGAAACGGACAGAAAAAAGCAAAATCATTTTAACCTCTTTATTTTTCAGAAGCAGGAAAAGTGCTGCTGCTCGATAAATGAGGCTTATGTAATGGCAGTGAAGTTTTGCCAGTGGAGATGTTCATACATGTTGACAAAGTATCCAGTTACATTAATCCCAGCCAAGATAAAGTTGATGCCCCCTGCTCTATAATGAGAGAATAAGCAGAGTGATGTGGCGACGTGGAGGAGGGAGATGATCTATGGGCGCTAACATGACATGGCTTTAAGTAGGGCGACGGGATGGGGAGAGCTGACTTTAAAGAGATCATTCTGATAAATAGACTTGATGAGGCTGGATGGTTGAGTGTTCTCTTCACGGGGTAAGCGAGTCGAGCCGTCATGGTGGTGGTTCTGCGGCTCTGATGAAGTGGAAGGGATTATGTGACATTAAGTTGGGTAAGCGCCTCTGATTTTTGAGGGAGGTTCAGCGCCGCAGCCTGAATTGTGTGTGCTCCTTCTGATTCACAGCAGGGACAGACAAATATTTACTGGTCTTGTAGTGACCATTTGATTTTGATACAAAGTAATGGCTCATCGGTATCTACATTCCAGTGTTAGAGGTTAATCTTTGGCCATAGCTGCAGAATCAAAAGCCCTGTGAGCTGCCCCAAGCCGCATTACATCATTTTGATTTGATACTGTGTGCAAGTGGAATTTTTGCTCTGAACATTGTGTTCGAGGGAATGTCAGGAGGTCACCGCAACAAGACTCATCCTCTCGGGTGGAAATGAATACCTTAAGGCCAAATTTGTAGAAAAACTGATAAGTTCTGTGAGATATCACACAAAACTGGAAACCTTGACCTGAGGGAAGCGCTGCAGAAGAGGTCAGAGGTTAACTAAAATGAAAAAAAAAGAAAAAAATCCAACATTATCAACACATGAGTGCTAATATGGTCAGGATACCGTTGTTTGAAGGTGCCATTCCAACGTGACCCATATGACTCAATGACCTCTGTTTGCTTTAATTAGGCAACTAAAACTTGCTAAGAAAATGTTGTTGTCTATTTAATAAACCACTGAGGACTGCTGGGGTATGAAGTATGCCGTATCACGTGTCCCAATTAGTCTCCTTCTACACCTAACACTCCCCCCTAAAGCTGCTTTCACACTTACAAAAATAAACTAGCAGGAATTGGGAATTTTAGCAGTCACTGCCTAATCCCAGAAAGTAGTAAACTGGTCGATTAGCTGCAGGAGATATGTCATATTGAGTTTTTTTTTTATCCCAAAAAACAATAGCAAGTTCTCATCACAAAGGTCTCATATAGAGCCAGTAAAGGGTTAACTAATGTAGGCAGGTTAAATAATGTAGGCTGGACAAACCTGAGGGAAGGTGAAGAAGCTGAGTCCTTGATGGCTTCTCAAAGGTTGTTTGGACTGAACCTCCGGCGAGCTTGTCTGAGCTGAAGAAACTGCATGAGTGCAGTAACAACGCAGCTGCTTTTGTGCAAGGGAAAGCAGGAGCCTTTTATTCTTTAAATACCTATAATTCTGTGTATTAAACATGGCAAAATGTAACAAATGGTTGTTTAAACCAATCCATGTCTGCTCTGGTAAAGTTTTTGAGCATGACGTCCTACAGTCTTGTTTCTTATCTACTTCTTGCTCTTGCTGCATGTCTGCTGATTTAACACACAGCTTTACTCTATGTTGAAGTCATGCATTATAACTATTACTTGCCAACAACTACCCATATTCATTGTCACTGCTTTATTGCACAGTTTGGACTAGTAATTATGATTAATCAATTAGTTGACTATGCTGTAAAACTGCTATTTGGCAGTCTGTCGCCTCTCATGAAGCTGTAGCTGTTATGCTCCACCTGGACAGTTGTTTTTCTGATTCAGCCACACTGCAACACAGAAAGAAGTTTTTGTTTTTTTGTTGCACAGTTTTTGTTTGTTTGTTTGTTTTATTTTACCTCATGTAATAGGTTCTTGAACCCTTCACCTGAATGGGATTTAGTTCAGCTTGATATGTCATAATTAAGCAGTAATTGCTGTTAACTTGCTGTCTGTTTACAGTGTAATCTGCAGACTTTTTATACAGCTATAGTCATCTCAGGCAGATGTCTGATGGCCAACATGGGACTATACTGGTTTGTAATTGCTCTGCAATTGGAGCCCACTGGGGCCAATAGGCTCCAGTAACAACAATGGTGTCACACAGGAAAATGGGAAGCACAGCTTCAGTTTACAAGTTTCACAGAGTGACAGTAGATGCAGGGTCGTGTACAGTAGCTGTGATTTGGCTGTTGTGAAGAGAACAGCATATGAAAAACAAAACAAGACAGGGATAGAAAAGGACATTTAAATGATTAAAGTTATAGCTTAATACATGTTGAAAACCTTAAACACAAAAGCAGAGCCAATGGTATTTGACTTCTTAAGCAACACTGTAAAGTTGTTTTTTTTTAAAGATAAGTGAAAATCAAACTTTGTACCCAAATGGAACAAACAGCTGTTTTTCAGCAGGGGGTTTACAGATATTATATCATTCAGATTTAATGGCAACAGATGCCAGCGGGACAGCAGGGACAGACATTAGCAAATTCTATAAAGACAACATAATCAGATGGAAAACTGGCTGCATTTTCAGTTGAAACTTCTTGGAAACTTCAATATTAGTTTTGATATTAAAATGAATTTTACTTTATAATAAAATATAACAGCCAATAACCAGAATAACCAGATGTAAATGTCCTTTCAAGATTGATAACTGGACATATTGTTTTCTACCCACTTGACCAAGGCCAGCAAAACTGGTTTTTGTTACAGTCATTATATTCAGCATAAATAGAGAAATAGAAAAGATCAGACTAGGAGTTCAGTGTCCTGATGCCTAAGGTAAAGAAGCCGTTGGTGAAGTGTTACATCTTGCACCTCCCCAAAGTTAGGAGCTTGGAGAAGTGATGAGCAGGATGTGAGGAGTGAGAGATGTTATGATGAAAAAACAAAAATTGAGATGTTAAACCTTGGCAGCAATGAGCCTAGCATGACAAGAACTGAATTCTATCCTTATTTTAGCTGATTTTCAGTCTGACTAAATGAAGATGTGAAGGGCAGAGTAGGCACCCAGCACTTCAATCAGCCAACACCCGGGCCTATCTCTGACTACGACACTCGCAGAGAACATCTCGGGGAGGGGGGAGCTGACGATACGAGTTTGCATCTGTATGTGTCGGCGGGAAAAGGATAAGAGGACTGGAACAGCTATTCTCTCGGCGGACGCCATGTCTCCTTTCAGCAGCTTGACGCTCAAAGAGGTCTCTCCTCTCTCTTTCCCCCCTGACACTCTCCGTCTCTCGAACAACACGGACGACATGTGCAAATCCCAAAACACAGTTCCATTAAAACCTTTTGGCTGCTGACAAGGCCCCAGAAGATGGTTGACATGTGCCGCCTTTGGGGAGCAAGGCAGCGTTTTAGTCCTGTCACCCTATCTCTCTCCCCAAAGTGAGAAACAACACTGAGAAACTGGCTGGCTGATGCTCTGTGAGACTCGCTCTCATGTGTGCATACTAAGGAAACCAATCTCACCATCAGCTGTTAACCCTTGTGAAGCGAACTGTGACATCAGCAGAATGCTTTGAAGATGCATATGGAGATGCAGCAAACAAAACTGAATCACACACCTGTGATCATTTGGTATTGACACACTGTATTATACCCACATGAAACTGATTTGTATAATATACACTTATCCAGTCAGCACAACGGAAACAATTGAATCATTAATTTCATTAAAACAGAGTCGTGCATCGTCATAATAAAAGAGTAAACTCTTAATTGATTGTTAGTTGGCTGCACTTGTTAGCACATGTATTCATTTGGAAAATAATGAGCAGATATTACAATGTCTAATGTGTTCAGTGGGTGATAAGAAAAATACAAAGCACAATCCAGAATGCAAATATTATATTTATATGATCCAAATCATCTACATTATTTAAAATGATTTATTTATAGCTTTTGTCATCAAAGCAAAAAACATGTTAGAGCTTCATGTAAAAATACACTTGTGTGAGCAGCCTAAATCACTTACTGGGACTTCGATAAGGAAAAAGCCTGCATTTGGTTATTCTTTATTCATCTTTAATTTGCCCTCGCTGACTGTTCAGTTTTATATACATCAACATTTTTTTATCACAGAACAAACTCAAGTCAACATCAAGTGCTTTATTAAAGCTGCAGAAACATGTTTCATAAGAGTCAAGTATGCAGAGCTATCCATCATGACAGAGTCGTTCCAGATCAGTGACACATCATACATCTCTTATGTAATCTGTAAACATGTCACACCCTTCACGTCAACAGGAAACAAGAAGTGTGGTGACAGAAAATAAAAGCAGTCCGTTTCATTCTGTTACCTGCCAAGTGCTTGTTCCCTCAGGATTGTGGCTATAATTGTCATTTAGCCCGTTCCTCTTCCATAAGTCTAGTCATAATGTTAAAGGTCTGATTTAAAAGTGGCCCAAGAACATGACAGGAAGAAAATTGGTTGGAATAAATCAGCCAAAACCTAATTTACATAGAGTACATTTTCACAAGCACCTGACCACTTTGGATATCCAGAATAAAAGTAATACTGAATTTAAAGCATTTACATGGTTTTTAGTAACCCAGTTATTACAGAAATCTGAGTTTACACCAGTAAGTATTCGTGATAGACTCCATGTTAGTGCTCAGTATCCAATCTCAGTGGCCAGAAACAGAACCGAAGAGCGGCTGATTTCACTCTTACTCAGGGCACTAAACTGATAGGTTTATCAGTATGTGGGCAGATTATAACAGGCTGACGTGAATGACAGAAATAAACAAATGACTGAATTAATGTGCCAAGTTAAAATGACGTTACTGAAAATGGTGAACCTACAGAAGGGATGCACAAAGAGAGGAGAATAAACAACAGCTAGAAGATAATTAAACAATGACAACAGTTATGTGTGCTAAAAAACAATCCAGAAAAACACTGATCCTTCATATATTTACCAACCTCTGACGTTCCAAGCATTACTTAGTTTGTTAGGTGTGTCAATATTCACTTTGTCCAAAAAAAACATCAACTTTCTGTGCTGTGCATTAAGCTACTTCTCTAGAGGAGAAATTTGCCTTGCTAATGGATATGGGCTCCTTGGTACTGATGTGCTCTCTCTAAGATTTATTTTTGTAGCAAATCACTTGAGATCTGCAGAATTCTGCTGTGGTTAACTGTTTTCTAAGTTAGGTTTTTACCTCCCACTTGTGCATTCACTGGATTTATTACATTTGTGAAAAGGACACATTATACAGTATTCCTACTTTTAGTCAGTTATTTGATCACTCAACAGGGAGAGACACTAGGGTCTGTCTGTTTTGTTTCACTGCTGATTTTTTTGTTCTTTCTTGTATATCTCCCTCTTTGCCAGAGAGCAAATAGCTGGTATGAATGAGTATGAGGCTATTTACATTTGCTGGCAACCACCTTTTTCAAAGTGAGTTACAGCTCCATGAGTCGACACTACAGTGTGTAAGTTAAAGTTCACGTGCACCCACAGAGTGAAACTTGCTCTTAGCCACATTACTCATTCTTATCCGCAATAGGATTGCTTCCGCTATAGAGAAACTCGCTCAACCATCTATCAACACTTTTGTGAAAGCCACACTTTTTAAAGAAAGAGGAGCTGCGTTGAATTAGGAGCGCTGACAATGCTCCTAATTTGCATCCGGCAAATGGGGTCCCTGTCATTCAGCCAAGAACAAAGTGCATGGTGTAAAGCCTGATCTGACCTAAACTTGGTTTGCCAAGTAAAAATACACACAAAAATGTGCAGCCAAGTGCACACATACACACCCACGCAAACATACATGTATGCATACACATGCGCAGAGATACCAGATTTGTGATATTCGTGTTTTTACAATTTAATTTAAAATCAGACCAACTTAATTTATTCTCTTTTGTCTCCTTTTGATTCCAGCAGTAAATTAACTTAAACACACAAAGTCTGAGAAAACTGGAAGAGAATATATCAGCAAAGTGTAATCTGGCTGTGCTCTATTCCACGCGGGCTTCACTCTGTAATGGGGGTGTCTGGCCTTCAGGCGTTCTTGTCTGCAAACCCGAAATTTGCATCTATCTAGTCAGCCAATCAGGATGAGCCTAATCAAGCCTCTGAGGGATGCTCCTTTATATAAGGGCAGCTGTGGCTTTGCTTCTCACACACTTTTCCTGAACTCTGCACTGACAGCAGCACAGTCAGGGATGACGAGTTGAGTGATTCATTTTCTGAGTTCAAAATGTCTGAATTTCTCTTGTTAGTTTGTTCACCTTAGGTTATAGAAGTCAAGTTACTTTTAGCTTTTGTTTTTCATAAAGACTTCTTTTTCTTACATTTGCTTCACAGTGAAGAATGATGTACATGTGGACTTTGACATTAGAGAATCTTTTCACATTTATCTGCTGAAACTGGAACATTTCTCTGTGCTAATTAAAAATCTGATCTAAAGAGGCATTTCTATAAGCATATTTGATTGGCATCACACATAGTCCTGATCCACATGTAATTTTTTTAAGGTTAATGTAGAAACTGGATACTGACATCACATGTGCACATCAAGGACTTTACAGTAAAGTAGAAAACATCTTGTGTCCAACAAGAAAAAAGCAGAATTTTAACATCAATAGGTTCTGGAGGTTTTTGTATGTAAAAGGAGGAGATGCTCTCTTATGGATTCTAATGTGGAAATTAGATTGTTTTTTGATAGACAAAACAACAACATATAACTCACACATTATTTTTCTTTGCAGACTATTTCCTTGTCTTAATAATGTCTGGAGGGGATCTTTAAATCTAAGCATCAACATGAATAAACTCCACATATTTATTTTTCTGGTGTAGACTACACTCTGCAGAAATGCATCAAGTAAATATTCACTCAGCAGTCCTCAGTGGCTTATCCTGATGATTAGAATGGGATGCATCCTTTTCCTCTCACTCCAGTGTAGGAGGTAAAAAACAACACAATAACTTCCCCTCTCCTGAATCCCTCGCCAAATAAAAAGGCAAATAAAAATCCATCTGATGGATTGATGAGCAATGAATTTGCCGTGAGCATCTGCGAGAGGTACAAGGGTGAGTTGCCAGCTGATGACACAGCGACGCATTAAGACCGAAGCACTTGGATGGTAAAAAAAATAAAAAAAGGCAATCACAGCGTCACAGTCAAATTGCATCCATTCGCCAGAAGTTTTGTCGGAGTCAATTGACTTTTACACCCACTGATTTCTCGTCTCAATCTTTGGAGAGGCTGGCAAAAGAGTAAGAGGGAGAGACCTGAGACATTATCAGCCTCTCCTTTTCTTACCTGCAGCAGCATTCACCTACTTACAGCGAGGGGCTAATTATAATCCTTATCTCCCGACTGCCACTTCAAAGTGCCCCCATTGACAGCTGCCTATTGATATACAAATCACTGATTGAAAAAGGGCAGCCAATATTTTCACTGCATTTTATAGAAATAATAAAAAAAAAGATATGACAGTATGCTGATGATATTATCCTTTTTCTCATTCATGCATATCCAGATTAAGTGAGAGGCAATGCAGTGGCTGTCAGTGGCAGCTTTTGATAGCAGTTTTCCTATTTACCCATCAAAACACTGAAAACATCCCCAGTAATGAGCCGTCCCTCCCTCCCAAGCATAAAGACCCTGGCTGTCACAGCGAGCAGTGACGTCCTACACCCGTGCCTGCCTACTGTATGGTGGGCTGATGTGCGGATGATAATGCCATCACGAGGATTAGTGTCTCTACGGAGAGCAGTCTCACTGCCGTTGTCTCACACCCATCACTTCCACTCTCTGTCTGAAGTTAAAACAAAGCCTTGCCGTGAAACAGATGACTCAGATCTTGTTTTCTTTGATATAAAACTTGACTCAGTGACACTGACAGAACCAGGTCTTACTGTGCTCGCTGGTTTTGGTTATGAATGTATAAATTTGCAGATACATTGTGGTCTTCTTGTACGCTGCTGCTGACATTTGCATTGAAAGAATGCCTTTATATGTACAAATGCACATAATTTCATTCCTGTGTTGTTGCAGGTTGGGGCACAGACTCCCTTTGTTCCCTTTATGTTGCTTTGATTTTCCAAGAGATTATTTTCAGCATTCTTTTCTTGGATTTTCCTTCTTAGCAATATTTTACCCCAAAGGGATGCAACATTATCAGATGGCTGTCGTTTCAGAGAAGGTGCAGGGAATTGAGTTAGACGTTTCAAAGACAAAACTGCCTTTGCTACAGAAAATTCTCTTTGAGATCATAGTGCAGATATACTCTAAATTAGAAATGGTATTTTTATGAAACTATGCAAGAGCAGCATTGTATAACCAATAGAGACCATATCTTTTTTTTTTTTAAGGTCAATTCATCTCTCGTCTCTCATCATCAGCCTTCTTTCCATCTCTCCTCCCTTTCCCTCTCATGACTGATCAGTCTTTTTATCCGGTTCTTTTAGCTGGCTGGTGTAGCTGGAGTGGATGTCACTGAATGCCTTTCCCTCCAAACCCCTCGACTGCTGCCCTGCTCTTTCCTCTGCCTTGTCATTCCTTATTGATGTCGCTTTCTCTGACACAGCTTCTAGTGCACAGATTAGATGAATTAACCTTTTAGAAGTACCATGCAGACCAGCCCATTACCTGTTTAGGCAGCTCAGTAACAGTCAGTTCGGCTGTGTATTCTGATTCACCACCTCTCATGTATTATACACAACTTCTTCCTGATTTTCTTATTTCTAACTCCCCCAGCTGCCACCTTCTTCTCTGTCTGTCTCTTTCTCTCTTTCTCTCTCTCTCTCTCTTTGTCACTCTCTCAGACATTGCTCTCCTGTCTCTCTCTCTCAGTCCTGTCCATCTCAGTGGCTCTACCTCAGCATGAATTTTTCATGTGTCCCTCACATGTCAGCCTCAAGCTGCAAGGTAGACAAACCTGGCTAAAAACAAGCTCAGAACCCACAGAGAACACAAGATGATGGAGAGATGAGGGGCACTTCAGTTTTCCAGCCAAAGTATAAGCTTGCCAAATAGTGGCAAATGGGAGTAATTGCTGAAACTGCTGCTTGACCTCCAGAGGATGACCACAGGAAAATAAATAAATAAGTAAATAAATAAACTCTGAACTTGCAGCTTGACCTTGAGTCTTACAGCCCAAGCATGAGAGACAGGGGGAAAGATAATGCAGTATTGGACATCCTAACGATGGTTATTTTATTCATAATGGCTGCGTATATCACTCGTGACCACAGTGACACATTTCACATTCAGCGCTGCGAGTAGAGATTGAGGCGTCAGGGGGGAAATGACTTATGGGTCAGTGTGACAGGAGCTAATCATACTAGTCTCATACAACAACATGCAGGATGATAAAATGGAGGAGGGGAAGGGCCACACACACACACACACACACACACACATTGCAAGTCTTCATCCTCACAGATACACTGAGGATTGACCTTCAAAATGGACTCTATTAATTATGGAGACTCTTAGCCTGCCCTGTCAATTCAACTTCACATGGGGTGTTACTCTTTAATTATAATAATAAGGCAATTAATAACAACATGGCTAAGGTCATTGCTCATATGATGGTGAACCACCACTGCTTAACACCATCTGAGAGAACTGGGGTGTTTGTGTGTGTGTGTGTGTATGTGTATGTGTATGTGTGCGCGGGTGTGCATGTGTGTGTGTGTGAGAAACCGCCTAAAAACCTCCTTTCATATGCCTTCTCTCAGTCTCAAGTAGCCACTCATCCACCTACTGCTGCCACCACTGCATCCACCCCCTTTTCTTCAAGCATCCCATTTCGCCCCCTGTAGCTGAAAGACAAAGTGCCCTTGCAGGGTAATTATATTAGGTTTGGTGATAGGGGATCATAAAACTTAAAGCACTCTAATACCTGGGAATTGGCTTTGGGTCCGGCCATGAGTCATGCTGTTGTGTTTGATGTTGTATCAGGCCTGCATGCCTGGCCCTGCTTACCTCTTGTAAATTGTGCCATCATGCAAAATAAATAGGCAGGCAAAACAAATAGTCTTAAATCAGCATCCTTTGGAATGTAGCATGTGCCGCCTTGCTTATTTACAGGTTTAGTCCCCGGCCGGGTGGTCAGGGTGATAATATTGAACTTTATGGCAACATAAAGCCTCCGTGCCTGCCTGCTGCCACCTCTTCCTATTGTCCTCCTGAACTTTCCTCCCTTCTTCTCCTGGCTCCCTCACCCGTGCCTCCCTCCTCGGCTGTCAGGTCATAATAGCAGAGAGAGATCCTCCTCCCCTGCCATAGGAGAGGAATCAATAACTACTCAAATTATCCTTCAGCTGTAATTAAAGTATACCACAACAGCCCCGCTTACACCCTGCAAGGCTCCCCGTCCCTCACCCTTTCTCAGCAACACCCTGTGGACGCCATCCCTGTGTCCCATACCGACCTCCTCTAACCCTCCGCACTGCTAATGCCTCCGTTGGCTGCCTTCCTCCACACACACACACACGCTGACACACCTCCAGCTAAGTGGTCCACAGCGGCCCGTGCACACCAAGGGTGATGGTTGAGTAATGACTATGGATTACTTCATTATCCCTCCCCTAACAGGCTGGCGGGGTGCTTACATGGGGCTGCCTTTAACAAGCTGAATGAAGGGAGGGCACCAGCAGAGAGAGAGGGAGAGGAAACACTCCCAGTGCTCATGTCACTGTTGCTGTCATGGATGTTAAACATCAATGCTCACCTATATAATCCAACACATAAACTCCCACTTCTCTGTCCAGCTTACCATGAAAGACATTTTGTGTCACTTTCATGTCTTTTATTGCAGTTTTTTCTTTTTTTCCCCTCAAAGTAGCAACACAGGCAAAGAGTAATTGTTAATCAAATGTTATCACCTGTCATAATAATCCCGTCCTGTTATCTATTCGAACCTTCATCACAGGACCAATAGTCCGAGTGACAGAGATGTGACATTGATCAATATCTTATCGTCTGCAGGCAGACAGTAGCTGCGTCACCTTCCAATCAGGAGGAAGATGAGGGAATGAGTGATTTGCCATTTGCAACAAATTACTTTCTGTTTGTGGTTCCCGCTTAGAGGGATAATAATGAAGGAATCCCATTTGAAAAGCATATACATCCATTTTTTCAAATCTATTATTCATCTGATGTCATGCTTTCTCCTAATTAGATGAGCAAGCTCTCTCTTCTTGCCGATGGTTCACCTCCTCATGTGAATGTGTGTGCTAATCTGCATAATATTCAGTCAATAATGAATTGACAGATGTTGCACACAGCACAAAAAGGCAAACAAAAGAGCAACTAAACATGGTATATGACCGGTAAATATGTGTAGTTACACACAAACAAACTTAATGAAAGCAACCATCCAAATGTTGTATGGCAAATTAATTCTTTCATTAAACTTGCTTTAATCATTAACAGCAACACTCAGAAATAAAATACATTTTTAAATGTACTTCAGAATGTGATAAAGAAGCTGCTGAAGTGCTGAAACCTTCCCAGCCAGAGATCAGGTTGTTAGGGTGTTTTTGGAAATGGATATTATAATCTGCCCTTGGTTTGCCTTTGCAGCCATCTCCCTCCTCCCTCCATCTCACTCCTCTTGACTTTTTTCATTGAAAGTTGAAGTTTTTGTGTGCTTTAATGCATTTGATGTATTTGATGTACATGTGGTGGTCCTCATCCAAATTGATGGTCTGAGGATAGACGGTATTGTATTGTGCAAATTATGAAAGGCTTTGAGACAAATTTGTGGCATGTGGTTTTGTACTATATTGATGACTTGACTGACTGGACTACACTCTAGAGATAGGGAGGCTAGTTTATATCTAGCTGCTCTCTATGAATCAGTACACAAGAACAGGAGAAGAGAAGAAATCCCAAAGACTCATTGTTCCTTTGACTTTTTAACTGTCCATTGTGTTGCATTGTCCATTGTATTCCAGACCCAACTGGATTTTGGCTTTCCCTCCTTACAGTTACTATATTGCTGTCTGTTGTTGTCAAGAGGATAAAATATTTCCAATGAAGAAGGACAGAAGGTTTGGACTGTGGTAGACAGGTAACTAAGACAACACTCAGACCTTGAGGATAAGAGGCTCCATCAGTCTCTTACCATTGTTTAGTAACAATGGTAAGATACTGGTGCATGCTAAATGATTTCAAATCTTTACTTCCTTTTAAAATCTGAGACTATAAACATAATATTAGATGTACTGTTTTCATTATCTTAGTCTTGAGACTACACATTCTAGACAACTAGTTAAGACATAGGACCACACACTTGATGTCTATAATATTTGTTGTCAGAGCAGCAATGTCAGAAATTTTTGGAGCTGACAGAGACTAACGTAATCAATTGTGACTTCAGGAAAGAATCAACCATCGAGGTGGCCTGTCGCTGTTGATTTCTTAAACTTGAAAACAGAAAAAGAGTAAAAACAGCATGGACAGAGTCTTGATTAAATCAGTTTGGCTCTCATGTTGTTAGCTGGAGGTGAGGTGGAGGTGAAGTTCCTTTTGGTCACAGACTGGGTAGTGCAGGCTAATGCTACAAGCTAGCAAATATGCCTGTGGGTGACACCCTCTGGGCAGCTTGCTTGGTGGGTTTCAGCTTATTATCCATTGCTGTTCCTTTAAAAATAAAGGACTTAAGTTGTTTGAAATCTAGGAGGCTTCAATCCAGTCAGCAACATTAAGATCACATCTGTAAACCCCTCACACTTCAGGATCATTTGGGCAGATAATCGGCTCAGACCTGCCTTGAATCAAAACACCCCCGCTTTTGTGGGGAGGAGCAAATTGGACCCATAATCTGCCCAACCATCCTCCAGTGTGAGGCCAGCTTTACACAGATGTTCTTAGCTGAAAATGGAGATCTAAACAAAACATTTGTGGATGAACAGATACAGGGCTCAGTGATAAAACTGTAGGATTGCATTGCACGTATAGATGTGTGTGTTCTGTACTTATGCATGCTTGTGACTGTCAACACTCTGTATGAGGCCTGTGAATTCTGACACCGTCCAATTAGAATAGTTCGTGCATGTAGATGTAAGTGGTCATATGTTATACATGTTCATAAAGAGAAGAGTGGAAAATATGTTTACCCAGGTTTGATGGCTGTAAACCTGTCAAGGTTCATTCACTGAAGCTGCCCATCAGGGGGATATTCAGCCTGTGAAATTATCTCTGCTAAAAGAGAAAATTACATAATGGACACCCCAGGGGTTTACTGTTAGCAAATGTCATAACTCTGTGCAGCCTGCAAATGAAAGGGCAAACTGTATGGGGGGGATGGGGAGAAAAAATAGCACTTTTGAAAGATAACACAAAAGACAAACAATTTTTTGTCAAAAACTTATGTGTGTTCTATCAAGGAGTGCAAAATTTTCAGAACATATTTTGTGTATTGTTTCTTGACCCTTTAGGGGGCCAAAAGTAACAAAACGTGATAAAATTAAATTGTTTGTATAAATCAGTACGTTTATATTAGATGAGGTGGGTTGTGTACTAATCAAAATGTTAGGATTTCCCCAGCTCCTTCATTCTGCAGTTGAAGTGTCTATAGATAAGAAGCTTAAAACTTAATTGACCCTTCTTTAAGCCCCGCCTCTTTGTCAAGCTCCATCAAGCTGTCGGAGCTGGCAAGAAGCCCACACTGTCAGTACCTGCACTTCCTAGTGAAACATTATCAAATACTTGGAAAAACAAAAAAGAGATTTCAGATAGGTGCAGACAGAAGGCTTTGCAGTATGCCCTTGAAGGATACATGCAGGATGTCAAACCGACTCAGCCATGAAAACAGGTTAACGTTATAAAGATAAAAGCTGCAACCTAAAAATCACAGCAGCTGTTTCAACTTGTATTTTGCTTCATTCACAAAACAAGGAACCACTCAAGCATCAATTCAGGACCAATTTAGGACAAGGGGAGGAGGTTTATCTTTGTATATTAATGTGAAAAGTAGAGAGAGGCTTTGTTGTCAAGTTTGAGTCAGTTACCAACGTTGCAAACTGTTGACTCACTGTTTGTCTGAGTTCTGATGTTTGGTACTGTGTAGATCAATGACCTGCCATCGGAGTGAAAATGTTTGTGTGAGTGGATGACCACTGACTTGTGTTGTAAAGGGTTGCTTGGGGTAGTCAAATGATTATAGAAAAACACTACATGAATGTGAACATGGTAAACGTATAACAAGGAAATGGGGTTGTCTGTATATTGTCTGTCTGTTTTAATATCTGCTCTTTTTCACAGTTTTGTAATTCAAAAAATGTAGTTTATTTATCCAACACAGATCTTTTACTGTGATATAACTTAAAAACAAAACTTTTTACATTAGGGGAGATTGTAATTTTGTGAGATGTGGAGCACTCTGCATAACAAGATTAATATTCTAAAGTCTAAAGAGATTTTAAATTTTTCCTTCTCACAGATCTCAGCCCTCTCTGTAGATATGTGGTTTGTGCTGCTGTATACTGAACTATTTTGGGTTCTATATTGCTTTGCACTTTGTTTTTCCTCTCTCGCTTGCTCCCTGTGTCTCTGTTTGCCATCAAATCCTAAGTGACAGTACATACCATCAGTTGTCATGCATAAATAACACAAGTGCTGATGGAAACAAGTTTGCACACAAAATAAAAACAAAATCTGATACAGTTTAGACTTTGTTGATACTTGAATTTTCAGTATGTAGTATTGTTCTTTAGACCAACAGTTAGTTTATTTACACACTATGTAGAAGTAATATTCAGATCATGTTCTTAAGTAAAAGTACTAATAACACACTATTAAAATGAACCACAACAAGAAAAAGGCCTGCCATCACAAAGTTGCTAAATCAACAGTAATTCTTGTCTGAATTTTCAGACAGAGTAAGAAAAGTAAAAAAAATAAAAGTACTTATTTTGCTTAAAAAGATTACCTGTTATTGTTTCCCATTATCAGTATTTGTAACAGAGGGTTTCTGGAAAATGTTCTTAAAACATAAAGAAATCCTTTATTTATCAGAATACTTCCAGATACCAAATTTGGAGATTGACAGATTTCACTGGATTAGCAAGGTATAAAAATTTGTTATCTGAAAAGTAACAAGTAACTAAAGCCCTTAGGCACATGTTGTGGTACATAGATCATATATGTAAAAAATCCAATTATGTGAGACATGAAGGAGTACAGAGTTGCTTAAAAAATGGAAACACTCAAGTAAGGTACAAGTAGCTCAAAAATGCACTTAAGTGCAGTACTTGAGTAGAAATATTGAGTTACAATAGAAGTGGAAGGCACAATGCAAAGTTCTCTGCAGATTAGAGTGGTGACTGGGGAGGCCCAGACAGATGTTTCATTTCCTCCTAGAACTAATGAATACCATCTTTAATCATTTTCAGTTTATGTCAGCATTATCAATATAGAAATACTGTGGGGAAACGTGGTGTTTTTACCAAAGTTGAATGTGTTATGAACAAAAAAAACTGTCTCATTCTGCTGACATCCGGAACAAATATTGAATCTACAAAAATCTATAGCTGGATCACCAAGATGTCTGATCTGCTAAGATAAACCCTCTTTAAGTATCAAACCAAAATAAATTTAAAGTTGGGAAAACAAGGACAACTTTGTACATCTCAGGTGTTTTGCTCACACTTTCGTTTCTCATGCATCTGTATGAGTTGTTTCAGGATGCATGCTCTCTGTCAATGCAGCTCTGTCATAATACCGCTTTATAAGGCTCATAGTATGCATTTGGGGTTTATATGATCACATAAGTATCAACTTTGTATTCAGTGCTGCAGTAATACTTTGTCTAACTATTCTCACAGGACTCCATCCAGCCCTCTCAGTTAAATGAGGTTGATCACTCATCTTGGACCACTGATGATACAGACTGCTGTGCCTTTCAGTGGTTGACTATTTGTCCTCATTGGAATTGTTATTGCCTCATAATTCTAAAAAATTCTTTTCTCAAAAAGTACAACATATTAGTTTCTCTCAGGCAACAACAAGGAAAACAGATATTTCCAAATGAGCTATAGCATAAATTGAAAAAAACATGAAGGAAAAAAAATCTCATTTCACTCACAGATGCTTGGCTATAGTTCAAGTCAAGAGTCAGAGTTCAGGAAGGTCTGAATGTCAGAGAGCAAAGTGGAAGCACTTTTACATCCTACAGTGGAAAAGGAAAGACCTGGAGATCAAAAAGTCATTCCACCATTGAAAGGGTGAGCAGATGGGACTTAGCAGAGCGATGGATGGAAGCTGGTGTGTGAGAGCAGACTGACAGCTCAAAAGTATAGATTGGACTCATCATCTGGTGCTATCGAGCTCCTGTGCCACTGGTTTTGTTTCAGACTTGAGTGCAGATAGAAGGGGAGTAAGGTTGGAAAATGATGGAAGACTTGCAGGGTTTACAGCAAGAGTGACTCATGGGAGTCCAGTGAACTGAAGACTTTAGTTCTTGGTCCGGGAGTGCAGTTGAAGCTTTTTACATATTTAGCACAGCATCTTAGCTTCTATGTCATGAATCGGCTCCACATTTGGTACAAGCTCCAATGGTTTTCATATGATCTCTTCCAACGACTTTGGTGATCATCTGACTTTTAAATGGCAACAGAAAGTTGACACTTTTAGTTGTAAGAGAAAATTCTGGTCAGCTACGGTATGGCTGTAGCCTGACAACCACATCAGTCTGTCAGGCTAACGGTTTGTTTGCTATATCAAATGGAGCAAGCCCCCCCTCTCAGACAGATTTCCACCTGTCCTGGCCTGTGTCAGGCCAATCACAACCATTTATCTAAGATGGGTTGGGTTTGACGCAGTGACTGACAGAAGTGTTGCCGCTGCTGATTTAAAAAGTCAGGTTCCACATCTTTGATTAGTTGTAGGCGTCCAGTCTGCAGGTCAGCCAAGCATAAATCCACAGGCTCACAAAACTCAGATCAAACTGTCAAGCTGTCAGTGCTGATCAGATTTGATGTAAGACATTGGTGATGCATTGCCCTTTTTTGCCTTTCAAAAACACAGTGGAATACACTGTTTATCTGTTATTTAATAATGGTTATGAAAAACCTCAAAATGAGACTATGCACCATTCCACTTGCATGTATCATTGATGGGTTGTGGTTCAAGCTTTGTTGCTCTGATTAATTTTTTGCTCTCTCCATCTGTGTCAAGAGGCATTTTGGCTTTCACTTGTTGACAACATTCCCTGGTGTCTGAAAATAAACCGCAAGGTACCAGATCAACTTGCACTTGCAAAGTGGCCAGTCATTTCTGGCCAACAGACACTTATGTGGAACTCAGACTTTGGTGATATTCTGACTTTCCTCTGCCACCTTAGCACATTATGATAATTTTTTTGGTATTTATTCCGAATAACAATGGTACGCACTGTCATGTGCAGTCATCTATGGTCTCCAGTGAGTTTTACTCTTGACCCTTTTATCCAGTGCTCCTGTGTGCAAAATTTCTGTTTGTCCAATACTTTTTTTTTTGTATCAGTTAATGACTATTGTTCATGCCACTAAATCAAATTTAATGGTTCTCATTTGTCAGTTCACAGTATCTTAATTCCCACAGGGCTGTTATCTCTGTAATCTCTCCATGTAGCCTAATCATACAGCTGTCTTGATGTTGTAAACACAATATTTTTTTACATGGAATCTTTCTAATCACTGCCATCTATCCCTTATGATGTGAGGCAGTGAGGCATGAGCTAAGATGTCAAACATCACACCCCTTAAATATCAACATGCTTATCATTTAGAGCTGGTTAGCATGCTGATGTTAGCATTTGTTTTTTTTTTGTTAAAGAACGCCTCAAATAGGCCCAAGCAGGGCTATTAACATATCAAATGGTACTTTTTCCACCACCCGCAGATCTGTGTTGTGGAAGAGCAATGGATCAATATATTTACATGTGCTCTTGTTTCTGTGTATGCTAACATCATGCATTATGTGGGTGTCTTGTGCTTATGTTCTTGCTTGCCAAAGCATTTCTTTCAGTGCACTCCATCTTATGTATATTCAGCTTGTGAACCCACACTGGGAACACAACAGGACAGTAAATTGACCTGATGTTATATATATATATATATATATATATGTGTGTGTGGGTTATCTAAAAGGGGTTTTATGTGTTTTCTACCAAAGGCGCTTTTGCACTGCTAGTTTAAAATTGCTCTCAGTACTCCATCTACAATTACAAAGTGAAAGGACACCGAAGAGCACTATTGTTCTGACTGACATATATGACTGTATCTTCAATTCTGTATGAAATAAGAGCAGAGAGAGAGACTAATGTTGATGCATTAGGAGACTCCATTGTTGTTAGGGGTTTTGGACACATGGACACGGTAACAATTAAGCTGCTATCAAAGATTTTTCCCATTAATACTTATGGGGCCTTGATCTTATGACTGTTCCCAAAAAAAGGCTGAACACTATCCACCTAAAAGCATTAATTTTTTTTTAAAGTGTAAAATTTCATACAGAACAGAGTTTTCAAATGAACCTCAATGGGCTATGGGGAACTTTTGTAATATTGCTTAAAAATATTGTATGTTAAACCTGTGAAGGCCATTCACTCCACTCGGCCTGAGGACAATATTCTGTAATTCTCTTCTTGTTGCACATTTTGCTCTCCCCCACTTCTATGTGAGTTTAAATCCTTATGAAAGATAGATTCACATTAATGTTTAAATGATAGAGGTTAGAATCCAATACCCCATTTATCCTCTTAAGGCCATCCCTCAGCAATGACTTCAACGGACTTCAATCTCAAACTATCAGAACGTTAAGCCTCAGTTTGAGCCTATGTGCACACAAATGTACACCGACGTCTGCAGCAGTTTGTGGTTTAAAGTACGCATGGATATACAGGATTTCATTTGAATATTAATGCTTTTCAGTTTTTTATTTTCTCTCTTACCAACCACTCAAAACTCCCCTGGTGGACTCACTTCTTTAAAGTCTTCCTCCCTCTAGCCCTCTCAGACTCCCATTACCCTTCTTTACCCTTCTCCATGAACATGTTTAAGTATGTGTTTCTGCACCGGTTAAATGATTTACTCTTCAGTGGCGAGGTCTCTCAAGATTGGCCCTCCTCCATGCATGACCACATGTCCACTCCACTCACCATCTCTCCATCCAATGACTAAGTAACTGCTGTACAAGCGTTTTGCTTTATTTTCATAAAGCATTTTTACTGCCTGCGAAATCACCGCAAAACATAATTTCATGTTGTCGTCAATCTTGGCTAAGCAGGGATTTAAAGTCCCTGGTGCTACTGTGTCCAATGGAGAGACTACATAGGCTTAGCACATTTCATTGGTCACTAGAGGTATTCTGTGACCCATTTACCCTTCGTCCTATTGTCCCCAGTGCTTTTTTCTCTGATGCCATCGCACTAAAGGGTGGGTGTTCCAGTACACATACTCATTGTGTTTTATGATGGTGTTGATCACTGCAAAGTGGTTCATTTTCCACAGGTGACTGGTGCTTGGTCAAATAGAGCTGCTGCCCAACTATAGGGTATTTGCAGGCGTGTGGGAGTGTTTGAGTGTGCATGAGCCAATACACGTGTGTTCATGTGTTTATGTCCATGAATTTAAACACACTTCCAATAAAAATTCTTCCGGCCAAGGTCACTTTGACATGAACCAAGGTATATGGTATATCTAATGCAAATGATTTCTTGTTAAGGCTCGCAGTATGCTGGATGCAACCGTCCTATAATGTGCTGCAAATGTGATGAGTTTCCAGAGAGAGTTTGTAGAGGGCGAGGGTATGCGGTGGAAATACAAAATGCATATTCCGGTGCACCCTATAGTCAGACGCTACGTGCATTTAAATGGGTGCCATTGAATGTACCCATTAGTTTGCCTTAGGTTTAGAATAAATATGAGCTAACATTGGTTTAGACACCAATGCGTGGTCTCAATTCTCTCCCTTGAGAAACGGTTTCCTGGATCAATCACCATGTATGTCATGTCGTATTAGCACAGTGTTATTGAGGAATTGTTTTTATTGATTTTGGTTTGTCTTTCATTTTTATGTATGTACATTTTCTGTTATACTGCCCTTGATGGGTAATTGATGTAATATCCTTTATACTAAAGGTACGTTCCCGAATTTTCTATGGAGAATATTTTTTGCTGGTTCAGAAACATAATTCCCTACTAGCATTTAATAATATGCTTCTGCCTTTTGATTCTTTTAACTGTTTATTTTTCAACCCCACAATGAGGACAGCCAATAGGAGATCACCTCACACGAGACTGAACACAGCGTTCTTTCTCATCTAATAAATAGTCTTGTTACCATTAATTACTGCTATAAACCTTATCATTGTTCATCCTGGAAAAAAAGAGCATGTGCTTCCAAGATATTTATGTGATTGATGATGTTCAGTCATCACTCGTAAACAAGCGCAAGTCGGCTCAATCGAATTGACTTTGAGCAGAAGACACAGACATTCTAACATGGTGAAGGGGGACGTGAGTGCCAGGAAAAGCTGTCAGGGAATGGTTTCTTTGCTAAATTGGTGCCATGCGTATCATATTAGGCCAATCAATCAACCTCAATGATGCAGATAATTAGAACATAAATGTATCAAGGTGCAGAGATGGCCATTCGGGTGTAAAGCAGCATTAGGGTGATGTTAATGCAGTTTTATTAACTCCCCCTCTCCGTCTCCCGTCTTGTCTGGCCCTCTATCGTTCCTGTGCCTATTCATCTCTATTCTGCCTATATTTCTTTCTATCCTGCCACCTTAACTGTTGCTGCTTGCTTCTGCTCCTCCTTCATCCTCCTCCATCACTACCCAGTGCTCGTGTTAAGAACGAAAAAAATTGAAATGGATTTGTGTTCGTTTTTGAATAAGAGAAAGTGAGCGAGGGAAAGAGTCAGTGGCAAACAGACAGACGCCTTTTGCTGATGCTGATCTTCAAAATCTTATTTATGATTCATTGAGTCCCTGCCTGGTGCTAATGCATTATATATCTATCTCCGCCAATGAGGAAACTCTATTATTAATTTCGGTATGGTACAGAAAAGTGTTAACAATTTGCTGCATATTTTCTTTTGTCCTGCAGTGTGTAATGCACAGATCATCAGTCATTTCATCCACTGAAGCTAATGCAGCATTTTATGGCATGTTATTAAAATACCATCCACCTTTAGATGGGACTTGGTATTCAATAGGTAACTTACTCAAAAAAAAAATTCAATAATATATTCAGCACACGCTCAATTGTTGACAACTTGGGTATGAAACTTCTCAGAGTTGAAATACAGATTAAAGATCACTGACCTAGCCAATTTCAAATCTTGTAATGACCTGAAAAATTCTGATCTAAAATCCATCATCTGTTCAGATACAGGAGCATAATTTTGCATTACGGTAAAAAATTGCATCTACTCACATCTCTATCCTGCTCTCACACTCTGATAGGCAGATAGATTCACACAAACAGGCAGGCACACATATACTCACAGTCTTCCTCTTCACTGCAAATGCAGGGCCAATTATGCACTTCATGATCTGTGGTCAGAGGCGCTTCTCAGACAATCACCCTAATGAGTTGGGCCTCCTCCAAATACAGACAGCTCCATCACTTGGGGTGTCCACTTGTGAATCTGTGTGTTTATGTGTGTGTCTGAGACAGAGAGAGAGAGAGAGAGAGAGAGAGCATTCCTGCAAGTACACAGACACAGTTTTGACAGCAGCAGGTATCCATGTGAGATGCTGATTTGCCTCTGATGACATCCATCACGTTAAAAAAGGCATTTCTAAAGGATCAGTGAATACTTTACCTTTTAACTCATAAATATGTTATAGGGTTGCACACCAACACTGCCTCTTTAATCAATCTGATCAGTGGATTATTCTTTCAGGATATAGGGATGCTCAGAATGAGATGTTAAATTTGTAGATGGAGCTTCATTATAATTGAACATCCTGTTTTGGAATGATTGCATTAACACCTCCAAAGAGGAGAGCGTACACAAGGACATAATTAAATAATTCAGTGTCATTTCGACCACAAATGAGTACAAACAACCATTTTTGCACACCGCTGTTGAGACAGAGGAGACTAAAAAAAGATTTTAACTTGATGTTTAATCACTGCCCCAGCTGCCTAACACATCATTCCCCTCCATACACTCGTTATCCAGACCTTCAAGACGGGTAAAGGAGGAGATGTTTTTGTTTAATGAATTTTTTATTTTTCATTTAAATGCAGAGAACATCATGAGGGCATCGACAAAGTGTTGTAAAATATGAGTAGATGTGTGTATCTCCCATTCAGATCATGTTAGAGTGCAAGAAGAGGCAAACATCAGAGCAAAATAGACTAATATTTTACAAATGGATTACTTTCAATTACAGATTGCTTCTGGGTGTTAAAAATGAGTAAATAACATTATTTTTTCACTAATTATGACACCATTTTCTTTCTTTTATCTAATGAAAATAGTCCTGCTAGGGAAGCCCATGTGGTCTCACACACTGTGGTCTGTCAAATCTCAGTAGGAATTTACCTGGTTAGCAACATTTTGATCTACACAGAAGAAAGTAGACCATAAATACAACTGAAAATTCAGTAAACCTTTCTCTTGAGTGAACAGCAAGTATTCACAGCAGGCCTGTTAATCCCCACATGCTAACGCAGCTCCCACACTATCAGCGGGCAGAGCGTCAGGGATCATGTTTTTATGCAATCGTATGTTTTATTAAGAACTTACAGTCACCTAGTATTACCTCCAATGCTACATTATTTTATGGGGATGTAATGTTTATTAATTCTATGTTATGATAGAGCATTCAATGTGTAGTATTTCACCGTTATGGAAACAAGTCCAGGTGCTAAATGAGACCGGGGGTGTTAATGCTCGAGCAAGCTGAGTGTTACATTGGCCAAACACATCAGTCATCTGAAAAGCCCTTTAAAGAAACATGTACTGTTTAAAATTCAAACAATAAAACAGACATGTAGCCTGGCTCTTGCTTGTTCAAGTGGAGGGGGCACAGATAAAGGTTTGATTTTTTCATATGAGTACCTCATGTGCTTGCACTGATGACTTGCTGTCTCTCTTCCATTTTTCTCCAGAGTCTGCTGCAACCAAAAACAAACCAAACCAACCAAAACACCCACCAGTGTTTGGCATTTCTTGAGGAGAACTCATTCAGATGGTTTTGTAAATAACCTCATAGGGAAAATATTCTTGCAAGAGATGGCAAAAGTTCATAAAATGCTCATAAAAGTTCATATTGCTTTGAAACTCCAAACCTACCCAACATAGCAGAGGTGCGTGTGTGTGTGTGTGTGTGTGTGTGTGTGTGTGTGTGTGTGTGTGTGTGTGCATGTGTGTCTCTCCGTTGACTCTTAGGAAAGTTATGAAGTATGCCAGTTTTCTTGTGATAAAGTCTGGATAAATCTGACTTTTGTTTTCTTGACCTTATAAGATAAATTAACCCATTATCACAGGAAAGCAAGCTTTGTTATCTCGAGATAACGAAATAATTAACTCTCAAGATAACAGCAAAAAAATATTGCAAGTAAGGCTGTTCTGGGATTCTGTACTTTAGAAGTATAGAGCAGAGCAGTTTTTCTCCAGTTCCCTGTTCAAATAACTGTTGGCTCATATAAAATCTTTAAAACTTCTGCTGGTGAGCTCTGTCCTTTGTTACTGAGATGCTTTTAAATGAAAACCTGTCATATTACACAAGTATGTGACCTGAGCAAAGTTTCAAAACAGGCCTAAATTTTGACTAATTACAGGCCTGGTGTTACTTTATTCCCTATGACACAAGGAGTAACAACAAGAATAATGCTGTTTATCTGTGGTCATGTCTTTCACATAAATCATCTGCTGAGGATGCTGACTATTTTGCCTTAGAAATGTAGCTTCAACACTATTTTTTTAATTATGTAACCTTTAAATTTAGCCATGGGATTTATACCTTTGACTCCTCTGAATGTGTGTAATTTTTCAACTGTAATGGCTGAAATGTCATCTAAGGACAGCATTTTAACATACTGTGAGGCAAACATCAGCTTAATTAGCTTGTTAGCTTTAGCTGACATATTCAGGGACAGTTGTACATTTAGTCTGCAAAATCAACAGTCACTGTCCAACAAGGCAAAGGCTGTTTTATTCTACCTATGTCTTAAGGGAAAATAATTTCAAAAACTACAATGACTCTCAAGTGCCAAATCTCCCTTGTTTATCACCCTGAACTCCTAATTTGAGAATGGAGGAGTTTAAGAATTTTAGGAAGATTAAACTGAGAATGCTAATGCTTAATGAACCCAGAATAACCTCTGAAAATTTGAGCTCATGATAAACTTTGATTTTAAACTGCTTTGATGCAATGATTTGTTTGGCTGCAATCTCAATAAATGAAGGTTATTGCCCTAAAATGAACTTCTACTTTAAACTTTTGCAAATCTACTCACCAAATGTTCCAATTAACTTGCTCGGAGCTTTGGAATCCAGTATCGAGTATTCATCCGTTTTACCATGACTGCCGACAAAGTCCATGCCATCTGCTCTGCTGAAATATTTAGTCATGTTCTGTTGCAGCATCCCTCCCCTGGGCTCTGTTACAATGTGGAAAAAACCAAGAGGTGATGTGGTGGCAGCGTGTGAGGAAAAGGGCACAGTTTTATCCACGCCTGTGCATAATTTCATGCTGATGTAACACACAGGTGTGCAGAGGAAAAACACAGGGGTTAGGGTTGTTGATGCTCTTCCCTTCCCAAAACAACCCCACTGAGGTCCCCCAAGGCAAGCCACTGTCCAGCACCTGCTTCTGTTAATATTATACCAGCCAGGTGCAAATGGGCATGACTACATACATTTAAATTGGTGTTAGTGGCAAGAGTTGGTGTGTTTAGCCCATTTGAGAAATAAAAACACATACACCACATTTCTTGCAGCTCACCCTACATCATGCATTTAACAAATATTTCCTATAACGTCATGTACTATACGATGTGACACGACTCCCTGCTGTGTGAAAATACATTTCGAGTGATCTACAGGTCTGCTTATTAAAGGGTGGCAGGAGCACAACTGATTCATGCAGCAGTGAGCCCACTTTGTTTATGCATGAGTGACTCCATCCACTCAGACTTGCTTGTGTGTGCTTGTTTGTGTGTGTGTTTTTGTGTGTGTGTGTGTGTGTGTGTGTGTGTGTGTGTGTGTGTGTGTGTGTGTGTGTGTGTGT
>JAQMCX010000020.1:855114-870844 GCA_029814765.1 Acanthurus leucopareius | reverse complement strand
CCCCCCCCCCCACCCCCCCCACCACCCCCACCCCCCCCCCCCCCCTCCTTCTCTCAGTGCCCCCAACTACAAACGACTCGCCGGCTCTCCTCTCACTATTAAAGAAGCGCTGACAGCAAATCACTCTTCCTGACCTCAGAGTTGAGCCTTTAATTTTGATGATATCTATCAATCATGACAAGGATATCAAATAAAAAAAAGGATTGGCTGGGTTATATCTCCGACCCACGATTAAAAGATATTACCTCGCAACACACACATCAATCTGGGAAAAGAGTCAAGCGGACAAGGGTTAGGAGGGGAAAAACAATCTGGCAAGTTGATGACATTAGCTTTGATTGGTGCAACATTTGGCTGACAAAGCTTTGCATTTATTTAGGAGTAATCGCTCGCTGTAAAACTCATATTTTAAACATCGATGTCTGCTTAAAGTTTCATGAAGGTGAACGTAACCTTGTGGCACGATGCGCAGCCGCTTAGAGATTTGTTAGCAGTTGCTGCTCTATGAGCCTTGCATTGGCCCAGAGTCATTGTTTACCCTATCACCACTCTAATTTCACAGGTGTCATTCTGCTGATACTCGCGCTTCCCATATTTCCCTCATCAAGCAGTCTGTAATGAGTCTTAAAGCATCACTAAAAACTTTCCCTCCTGTCATCAGCGCTCTTCAGACCCTCTTCTAGGCCTCCTCCATCTGCACCAAAATATCCTAATATGACGTCCCATCACACTTCAGGAGCCTGATGAGCCTTTATCTTCAGGAGAGAGAAAGAAATCAACAGTATCAAAAGAGGGTGGGGGTTTGGAGGGGGTGCACTCACCAAACACAGACACATGCGCGCGCACACCCACACACACAAACACACACAAGAAAATGAGCATAACCTTCCTGTGGGCTATATTTTACTGCTGATGGACCACTGTTGGTTTTATTGCCTCTAATCGTGAGTGATGTTCATATTCCTCCCTTTGCTTCCTGTTAGTCCCTTATTCTCTTTATTTTTGCCTCTCTCTCTCTCTCTTTCTCCCTCTGTCTCTCGCTCTGTTATCTATTAAGCTTTCTTGCTCACCATATTTGTTACTCTCACTTTAATGTCCAACAAGAGCACCATTGAAAAGATTGTTGACATGACTACGCAGAGAACACACACATCCACTTCAGTCTCATACGTGACATATGAAAAGATCCGCTCAATTTCTTGAGAACATTTAGTTTCCTTCCTATTCCTTGCTATGGTCACAGGAAAACAAGTCTTGGTATATTAACCTTATTAGTGGTATTTGCATTCTAATTAAATGGGAATTTACTAGCCCAGCAGGGAGGATTAAGGAGCATGAGGACTACGGGGGCATGTGTCAGACTGCAACCTTTAACGAGGCTCTCGCTTCCATGTTATAATGATACAGTGGTTGTTTGCCTTTTGTACAAATGCCCTGTTTCCCTTCATCTCCGAAAATTCCCAAGATGTCCTCCAGTTAGATATTTTCACAGAGGGGTGTCAAGCTAAACCCGCAGGTATGCCAAAGTCCTTGTTTCTCATATTATTTGCAGCCAACGCATCTCAAAAAATGTGCTTGATTTATAGCTCCAGAAAACTTAAACTCTTAGTGCAATGATCTCATCACTCACCCCCTGCCACTTCAAGATGTATGTGAAAGAAGTTTGTAGTTTAATGCAAGAGGCTGCTTTATTGGGTGTGTGTGTGTGTGTGTGTAATTCCAGTCCTAAGCCAGAGCTTCAATCGAGGACACTGACAGCAGGCACAAATGGATGCAAACTCCACAGAGAAAGAGCCCCTCCAGCATCCAGGTCCTTTCAGCTGTGAGGTGACAATACTCACCACTGAGTCACCAATGGACCGATGTCATCTAAGTCCTTTAAGTTCAAGGAGATTGTTGATCCCAGAAACCTGAAAGTTTCCACAGCGGACACAGTGTTGCTGAGTGTGGTTCGCCTGTCATCTTCATAGTTTTGAGTGCGTTTAGCTCCGGGTTATTCTGTCCAACCTCCCTGTCCTGTGCAGACTCTTCATGTCCCAGATAAGTCCGATGACCAGTGTGACGTGTGCACGCTCCAGGTTTGACAGTGGGGTCTGCTGAGCTGCAGTGCAGATCTCGAAAAGCTCTGTGTGTTTCAAGCACTTGAGCTGGAAGGCTTTCTCTGCAAATACCCGCTTGCTCCTCCACGGGTCATGAGGACTGCTTTGTAGCTCACTCATCGCTGATGCACTGTAATTACATTTTTATATTACTGGGAAAATCAAGCAGTTATCTTGGCTGTTATGTCAAAAGTGAATAACTGTTCAATAAATAAAGAAAGATGATGTAACTTGGATGACTCATGGAAAAAAAAGCATGCAGAGAGAGAAGCACTGAGACAAGGCTAAATTCCTCATTCCGTCCATCTCTGTGGTACTTTTCAGTTTCTTCCCTGCCTAAATGTCAGTCTTACGTACATTCGGCCCCATATTGATTCTTTGCTATTTTGTTTCACTGGTTCTGTCAGGCCTGTCTTGCTGGTCATTTTCAGGCTGAGTGGATCACTGTATCTGTCTCCCCGATGTCCCCTGCTTGCCTCACAGTAGAAATTTAGCTGGCTTTAAAGATACAACGAGGAAATCTGAATTGATTTGTTCTTGCGGACTGTCTTATTCTCTCAGTTTCTCTTCCACTCTCCTCCTTCTCTTGTCGTGTCATGTCTTCTTTGGTCAACTCTCGTGTAGTCAGTGGCCTACTCTCCAGGGCTTTTTTTCTCCTGCTCGTTAGCATTTTTCCTTTTAAACAGAAGAATTGATACATTAAGGACGAGGGCCGACATAGTTTCACTGCAGGCTTCACAGGGTTACCGCTGTATTCGGAACTGCTGTGAGTGCTCATCGCTGTAGATTGCTAGCAGTGTTTCTCGCAGAGAAGCAGCTGTAGAACCAGACAGGAAGCTCAGACTTAAACTCTTAAGAGGTCAGAGAACGTAAGCGAGGTGAGCGTCAGATCAATGTGATCAATAAGAGCCGATTATTGTTTGGAATCAGTTTGCATCACTTGATAAGTCAAGGGCAAATGAATGACTCCACTGCAGTTTGTCTAATTCCACCATGAAAAGGGATGTATTGAAGCTAATGGATGCTTCAGTCAAATATGAAGACATTTAAATCAGGCATTCAAAGCAACAGCTTGTTTGATTTCCTTTTTTCTCCCTTCATTTGCAAGGTCTTGATGGGATTAAGCAGTAGCCTGTTTGCCTTGGTTCACATATTTGACATGTCTTCTTTGTCCTCTCTTCTTAGTCGTGTTTTCTACGCTCTCTCAGACTATATTGTCTTCCACAACTGCAAGCAAAGCCCATTTCAGACCTTGTGGATTGCTAAGCCTTCCAATTGGCTGCATTCAGACCTTTGAATACTAACACTGAATATGGAGTTCTTTCACATAAGCTCGTACATACTTACCGACTTATACAGGTGCAACATGTGCAAACACACCTCTATTTCTAAAATTGATAGAGATATTTTAATTGTCTGAGAAATGTTTGTATCTCTCTTCTGGTCAAGCTATAACTGTAGAATAAAAGTATTTTATATGTACACAGCTGAGTTTTTTCTTAGATATGTCTTTTGTTTATCTACCAACAAAAAAAAGAAACTGCCCTAATTCAACACATTAAAAATAGCGTTTTTATAGCTGTAATGTATTTTAATAAAACAATGACCTTGGTCACAGTGTTGATAATTAGTTTGAAAGGTTTCTATGGGAATTTACAGTATATGAATTAAAACAAACCGAAACCTAAATCAGCAGTCTCCAAACATGATAAATGTTCTGTAAATACATGTGCTATTTTTCAAAGAAATTACTTTGAACCTACTAGAACAAAAAGATTATCGCAAATGTCCGTGGTTTAAAAAAAAGAAACTGTACTGAACAGAGATTAATGTCATTGGCTGAGGGTAAGCTAAATTTGGTTTAAAATGCAAACACATATTTTAAAAAACACTGGGTTTGTTCACTTTGATCCTGGAGACCTGTGTTTTTCTCCTGACACACACCTGCACTGAACATTTGCACTCTATTAACCGTAAATATGATCTTTCCCCCTCAATTCACATTTATTTCCCTAACCCAACCATACAATAACCATATTTCATTTGAAATAACCACAATCTTTTCCTAATCTCAATAATACTCCAGTTGCCATGCACAGAATGGTAGAAAGCAATAAAATAGCATTCTTGGTTTTAACATTGTCTGCTGTGTCCATGTAGGTTTTATGTCCCTTTATTCTCCACCTTTAATTCTGTCATTGCCCTGCTCCTAATACCATGACAACCTATTATTTTATTTTTATGCTCTCTACTTACCTGCTTAATATCAAACCATGACTTAAATTACAAATTGATGATTTAAAAAATGGAGTCACAAGCGACATGCACCGATCCCCTCTACATTCTTGTTTGGAGCATGAAATGGCAACAAAATTGCTCTCACACAGAGCGAGGCATGCAGCGTTAATGCAGCCTCTGATACAGAACAAGCAAGCATCCCTTTTAAAACTCCTTTTAAACGCTGTTAAATGCTTTGAGATTTAGATTTAGAGATGCATAATTGGATGGTGCAGTTTAAAACCTATAGAGGGAAAAATGCGGGAAAGAAGTGTTTCATTTCATTTGCATGAGATTTTTTTTTTTAGGATCATAGTTTGACTGTGTGTGTTTGGGGAAACAAAATGAGATGGAGAAGTGCAGCCAATGCGAAAAGGGGCGAGAAGAAATTTACCAAACCTTTTCCTCTCCAAGAACATGATTATTTTTTGAGGGTGGGAACTCGAGATGGAAGAGCTAAGGAGGCACTGGGCCATGAAATTTTCATTTGCTCCTTACTTTTTTTTTTTTTTTTTTTGTCAGGGTTTCATGATGCAGAGTGTACAGTATAATACCCACAAACTGCTGCGGACTAGCAGGTGTCAAGGCTACGAATCACGATACTACTAACATCCCTTCTTGCTCACTTATCTACAGATTCCTTTCAGACAAGTAGTCCAGACCGCAGCCCACAAACAAGATGTAACATATCCATGATACAAATGACTGTGTCTTATCAAACATTATCTAATTTCAACCCCACGTGCTGTTTGCTGTCATGGTTGTTTGTGTCCATTTCTTTCTTTCCTCAGTGTCCTGTAAAGAAAAAAATGGTAATTTTTCAGGGGTTTTTTTTCACTTGAGCAGCCTTGCTTATCTGGTAAATCTTTCCTTTTACCATCAAGGAGGTATGACGTCTTTCTTTCTGCTTTTACGCTGAAGTCATCTGCCTCTGTATTCGTTTTTGATCTGTTGTTGTTTGGACAAGGCCGGTCTCAACCAGTTCCATCTTTTTTTTAAAAAAATCTTTTTTTTAAATAATAAATCAATCTCGTTTTGTAAAACCAGAGTTGCCAAGGCCTTGTACTCGCCAAGGTCAAAAGAATAGCACACTGCTCTCGAAAAGAGATTCTTTCATTCATACTTCTTTTCAGTGCACCTCTTTGATCTTGTGAGTGTGTGTGGAGGATGAGTTGGCCTTGGCGATGACTACAGCATCTGGGGTAACCAAGTAATAATGAGCTCGTAATCTGCTGTAATCTGAAGCTATTTTTTGTCTTTTTAAGAACACTGAAGAATGGTAATTAGAATGTAGAGCATTGTGTATGCAAGTATGCATTCATCTAAGCAAGGGTATCATGATACATGGGTACAGGAAAAAGAAGGGTGATTAATGAAGCCTCTCATATTGCAACCCAGTGTCAAGTACATCAGGCTAAGATGACTGCATTCATTTAAAAGTACATACTGTATGTATGTGGTGCTCATTAATTAGTCATTTAAAAGACATCCAATTGATTACCCCTGGATTATTAGGGTTCGTTCACTGTTCTATCATCTCACTGGTAATCAAGGTTTGTTGGGCATTTATGTGTGTTTATGGATTTGGAGACTTAATTTATCCAAATGTGATCCATCCAGAAAGGAGAGAACTTCTTGTTGTTTGTTCCATGGTTGCAAAGAAAGAGCTAAGTGATATAGTGATGCAATTGTCCGTTTACCCTCATCATTGGCTTGAACTTTGTTTAGAGATCAGAGGAATAAACCTGAAACGGCTTTGATGGAGGTTTTTCTAGGAGGTGCCTGTTGTTACCTTGATTATTTCAAGAGACAGCAATTCAAGAGAATCTCTCCCCGGAGTGGGTGATTTTTCACACTGAGAGAATTCAATTTGGATAGTTTGGGCGCTTGTAGAAAGGCCCCCTATCTTTAGAAATGTTCTGAGCACAAGGGTTTTCTTAAATGCTGGAGGGACTACATTTTGCAGCTGGTCTGAGGTTTCTTGGTATCCACCAGGAGGAGAAAGAGCTCAAAGAATTTGCCAGTAAAAAAAAGATCTGTACCTCCCTGGTAACTTGAGCATGATCAAAATGAGTACCCTAAAGACAAATGAGGTAGATGAATAGGTGAATGACAAAGAATGGCCTCAGCTGAACATCACTGGCATGAGTTGTCCTGTTTTGAACATTTTATATAAACCTAAAAATGAAGCATACAGGGTGTCACGAGTTAATTAAAAAAAAAAAAACCCTTTGAGATGGACCTTGGCAGAACATTTTATGAATATAATTTCTCATTCTATTTTAAATGAGTTCATGCAACCGAGTCTAAACCAGTCGCTGAAAGGTTCTTTACAAGTTACTAAAAACCTAGAAAAAAAAAAATTAATGATGAAAAATAACCCACAATTAACATAATTATTAACAAAAAAAACTAACCATGTTTGGCGCATGGAGTAAGCTAATGTGTCAGTGGAGGATGGTGCAAATGAGGAGGAACATTACATTTGTCATCAGGCAGGAGTCAAAGCAGTGAAAAACACTTTCATTGACCCAATTACCATCTGAGGCCAATATTACATTCATTAAGTCATTGCCAACATGTTTTGATTACTTACCCTGTCTCTTTTCCCTCCTTATCTCTCTCCCCTGCTTTTTCCCTCCCTCTCTCACTCCGACTCTCACAGAGAAAATGCATCTTATTATGCAAAGGCCAAGCTGTAGAATTAGCAAGGTAATAGATGTGATCCGCTTGCTAACCTCAGCCAGCAGTCATGCACAGAATCTAAAATAGGGTCTTACACACAAGTGAGCGGCATATTGCTGCGTAGGCCCTGTGTTCACACTTCAACACATACACACACACATGCTCTGTTCTCTGTCACATATGTGTATCACATTTGTTCCCATAGGGAAAACATCAGAGGTCAGGGTCTGAGCAAATGTAATCACATACTAGAAAGGACATACTCGCATGTTTGTGGGCGTGCATTTGTGTCAATATGTTAGCTACTATTCTCACTCATATGTTTAAACTGGGCCATTCATGGTGGTAAATCTCCCAGCCTTCAGTCTAACCCAACCTCCATCTGCCCGAAAAGAAGTCAAAACTGGTTGGCTCTCTCAATTTTTTAAGGATTTTCTTCATCTTTCAGTCTACAAAAGGTCATTTGCTGGCTTGGCATGCCAGACCAAATCGCATTTACAAATTGGTCTGTTAGCTCTCATTTGTTTTCACCTTGCAAGGAGCATTATCAATGGGAGCCAACCAAAATGCCTCTGAACGCAAATTAATAGGACTGCAACCAATCAAAGAAAAACAACCTAAAACCAGAGCATCAATTTGACATGGCGCTGAGCAGCACATTCAAGTTCGGAGAGTGTAGTCTGATTTCAAGAAGAAAAAATATATTACAGACATTCCCAAAGTACAGCACGAGCTTTTGAGTAGTAGCACAGCACACTATGATATGTTTCTGAAATTACTTGAGTTGGGACACAGAATCTTGACTCATATTTAACAGCACTTTCTAGTTTCACTGAGTTTTTTGAGCCTGTTAGCGGTGTCGGTACAGCTAATCAGAGCAGTGAAATGTGTCCCATGTGACTATTAAAATCTGCACTGGTAATGCTCATCTTTCAGTCACGGTATAAAACCTGTCCCATATTAGATAAACAGTTGTGATTGGTCTGACACAGGCAGGGGGCAAGTTGAAATCTGTCATAATGGGAGAGGGACCAGACCCATCTGCTAAAGTGAATAAAGTATGAGCTCAGCAGGTTTGTCTGGTTCCCAGGCTTATCATTGGCTAAGTACAAAATATGAAAATGTCAGGAATTCAGACACATGTGGAGTAAGTAAAATCCTCAGACAGGGAAAGTCAATTGTCCCTGCTGCAGCAGCAGCTGTGCAGGCTGACAGGCACTCCTGCCCAGCTGGAATGACATTGCTTCTTTCGGTTGCATATCAAATTCAAGGCTAGATTCTTATCAGCTGAGGGCTTGTACTCAATCTGCATAAAAGGCATTTCAAGCCCTCGCAATGTGACTTTCAGAGAGTGTGTGTATGTATGTGTGCGTATGAATATGTGTGTGCATGCATGGCTTGGTATGTGTAATGCTGGTGAGTGTGTTAATGTGCATCTCTATACAGCTGAAGTGCTGTGCGCGTGCGCGTGCGTGCGTGCGTGTGTGTGTGTGTGTGTGTGTGTGTGTGTATGTGGCTGCCTATGTGTGTTCCAAAAATGCTGATTTGCACGCTTGAAGCAGATTTTCATATATTTAAGGGCAGGCACGTTGCTAAGCTATGAAAGGCTGAGGGCACTGATGCATTAGAAAAGCCTGTGTAAACCATAAGCTGACGGATAGGGAGTACACACACAACTGACATCTGTATTACACTCATCCCACATCCTGTCTTTAGTTGATTTTTATCTTTTTATTCCTTTTTTGGTCAGTTTTTTTTTTTAACTTTTGCTATCTAGCTAGCTGTATGTGCTACATGCAGTCTTTTGGCTAGTATCAAACTTTAGCTAGGTAGTGCTCGAGCTGCTTAGCTATCTAGCATTATTTTTAGCTAGCTAATTGTCTTTCTGCTTGTGTGTACAAGGCACCGGGCTTATGCAAGACATTTTTGATGTCACTCAAGTGTCAAAGACTGAAAACAGTTATAAAAGGAGAAAATACTCCTCACCTCCACTCTGGCATATTGTTATTATTTTCCTTTATGAAGAAAATTGACTTTAAATACACCCTTGGTGTGCTCTTCTGTTGTTTAGAGGACGTCAAGGAATCAGTTGAATAATGCATGGCTGAAACACAAAGCCAAGAAACAGACATGATGGACAGTGAAGAGGGAACATGTTGGGTCTTCTCCCTCTACTTTGGTATCCCTTGGTCCATTCACCCTTTCTAAGCCATTTCTAAGACAGTGTGTAAGCTAATGAGGAGCTAAATATTGCTAATTACATGACTACATTTGTGACGGAATAGAAGAACTAAGAACATGTGGATCAGGAAATATACAGGTATAAAAAGAAGAAAAACAGTGGAAAAAGGGAAGGGTTGAGAGTTGAAGGAGAGCACTGAACCTATGAATTGTTATCTTCAAACTGTCGGAGGATGGAGGGGCAGAGAGGAGGGTGTTTCTGGATGATGAAACTTAGAACACCTATTGTTGATTTGGAGTGAGCCAAGGAGTGATATAAGGACATGCCAGAAAGATAAAGAGAGAGAGAGAGAGAGAGAGAAAAGAGGGAGAATGCAGAATGTGAGAAATGTCAGCTCTTGGGAGAATACTTGGCCTTGGCAGCTCCTGAGCAATGCAGAACACGTGTTTGTTTTTTCATTCTGCAGTTGAAGTTGCATTCAGTTGCAAAAAGTAGACAACAAAACAAACTCAGCAACAATGATGTACTTATAATAACAAAGAACCAATGACCTGTTAGCGACTGAACACAGCAGAAAGCTGCAGACTGTGAAGAATATTTTTACTGGGGCTCAACTGCTCGAGTCAAAACTTTTTAAATACTGGTAGTTATCAAATTCAGTGTTAATATGTAAATTATACCTGAATGCAGCTTTAGCCTTCAGTGTCTAACAGTCAGCCATGTGCACAGACAAGCCAAGGTTGTAGGCAGGAGTGAACAACCTGCTGCTGTTAAAATTTGAGTCATGTAATGTTTAGTCATGTTTGCCAATTTTTTTCTCACCATTTTACTGATGTTATGTAGGGACTTAGTCACAGGTAACAAAATAAAACACAGTTTCCTGAAATAAATTAATGCATTTCACTTGGTTAAAACATTGTTGGAAACATTTGGTATGAATGAAGTACACTGCTCAACAAAATCAATAAAAATAGATGAAGTCCTATTCAGACTTTTTAGTGTGGACATGTTAATTTTTTTCCATTTTAGTTTTTTTTTTAACTAAATGCCTGCAAAATTTTCCATCATCATAGCATTTAGCTGTGAAAGAGCTACTAGCATGATTGCATTCATTTTTGTTTTTATTTTAAATCACGGCACTCCCTCAAAAAAACATCTCTTTACATTTTTGATTGTTCAATGGGAAATATAATATATAATTACACATTTAATCTGAATGCTGATCTTGAAGTTAGAGATTGCAAATATGTTTATGTTTATCATAAGCTAGCAGGTGCTTAATTCACACCCACCCAGTTGAGATTGAACAAAATGGTACATAACTGTTACATAATCTCTAATAGCATGCATCAAAATGAATCATCTTGTGTTTTTAGACTAGACGACATCCACCTTGGTGTGGACTGCTTCATATCCATACAATCAAGCATTTGTGCTTTGAACTCAGTGAAACATTCAGTTGTTCTGAGACACAACAGAGTACAACACACAAAAACAAACAGCAGATTAGTCAGTTTATGGTTGGGAGTCATCGAGATGAATATGTGTCCACTTATGCTGAAACAATGATAGAGAGGAGAATTTGATTTTGTTCTCTTTACTTGACCCTATTTTATAGAGAAGCGGGGCATTGTCCCTGTCCTCTCCCTTTTTTAACTATGGAGCCAGAAAAAACTTGCATTCAAGTGTACAGCAAAGGCCAGGAAATCATCCATCTATATCCATTCTCTCTCTCTCTCTCTCTCTCTCTCTCTCTCTCTCTCTCTCTAAATGTGTGGCAGAAGTCACCTTGAAGCCAGACACTTGAAATGTACAGCAAAAGAGGCAGATGCACATACACGCAAGCGCTCAGCCTTCGTTCTGTCCTTGTCCAACCTTAACCCTTCCTCCCTCTGTATCCTCAGATATCC
The DNA here is from genome assembly GCA_029814765.1 of Acanthurus leucopareius. Lineage (NCBI taxonomy): Eukaryota > Metazoa > Chordata > Actinopteri > Acanthuriformes > Acanthuridae > Acanthurus > Acanthurus leucopareius. The sequence continues at coordinate 859,691 of JAQMCX010000020.1, read as the reverse complement.
TTTCCTCCCTTCCTCTCTCTGACCCCCTCTGTCACTTTTTTCCCCTCTAACTCTAGTACTTGCTACTAGAGTCCAGGTGAAACTGTCTTGTGGTGTGTTCACATAGAAAGCAAAGCATATTTTTGCATTGTGTTACTTGTTGTTTTTGTGACTGCAAGTTTGTGTATTTGTGTTGATCCCTCAAAAAAAAAAAAAAAAATGCACAAAATGCCTGTAAAGTGGCCACATGATAGCAAGCAAGGTCATGCACCCTCTGTGTGTTTGTTTGCCTCTGTGTTCAGTTCAGCAGCTTCTGTGCAAAGTTTGCTCTTACCAGAGACTCTGGTTCTCTCTGTTTTTCCTCCAGTCTCTCTTCTTTCTTTTACCCTCTCCTCTCTGTACGTTCACGAAGTAAAGTACATTTCCCCTCCAGTCAGCAGCCAGCAAAGACAGAGAAACTAATACAAACACCCGACAGTCGAGGTCTGCGGTCTGTGACTCGCTGCTGCTGCTGCGTACAGGTTGAGAAGCAAGGGTGGAGAGAAATCCACCTTTTAATCCAGAAACTTTCGAAAATAAACTCTGTGCTCTCCTAACCCAACCCGTAAACTGCTCCACATTCTGGGTGTTTATTCCTCCAGAAGGTCACATGGCTCTCTTCTAAAGCTGCCTGATGCTCAGCAGCTGTTTGTAAGCGAGCAGCGGCTCTGTACCTTCGGTAAAATCCTACAATAAATGTGATATTTTCACTGAAGTTAAAAAAACTTTTTACTCCTGTGGATATGTGAATGCACAAACTACACATACACGCTTTGCATTGCCTGGTGCAAATAGATGCTTATTCACATTAATTCATGTCTTTGCATTGACTTGCATGTGAGTATGACACTTAATTAAGTTAGGTTCTGTGTGAACACACTGTTGCTGAGAATAGTACAAATTCCCCATTAAATACAAATTACAACCATGACCACCAGCACAAGTTGAACTTTTATGTTAAAAAGTGTTACTTTTGAAACTCCGCTACAACAACAGAAAAGTTTCCGCTACTGTCCACAACAACAACAACTGCCAGTGTTTCTGTAACTACTGATGTTAATCAGACCAGTTCACTGTGAGCATTTATCCTTTCATCTTTTAATTTATCCTTTAACTATTTAGCATCCGCCTTCTCAGACAGAAGCAGTATGAGCATCTCCAGGTTAAGCAAAGTTAACTTTAATCAACACTACTGTTCATGCACCTCATTTGCATGTAATGCTACAACTAACATATTTGGTTTGTCTGCAATATTAATTTTGTTGAGTTAAAGCTAAAGTTATTAGCATTGCCAAGTAATTTTGTGTACTCAAAATAATAAGCCAGCAGCAAGATATCAATTGGTGGCAAGCCAACATATAATGTTTAGTTATAAGCCAGTTGTTCTGCTTCCGTCTGGTGATACAGACGAATCCACCGCTGCGCCATCAGACTACAGAGCAGCTTCTTTCCTCAGACTGCGAGACACCTCATTTTATCCTCAGCACGCTGCCATAAAAACATTAGTTTGAGTTTAATATTGTCTCTGATAGAGCCATCACTGTTAAATTAAGACAGTTTCATTAAAGTTCTTTGTCTTACGTATGTAGAACCAAAGCACTGCTGGCAGCTCCGCTCTGCTACTCCTGGTAACAAGTGTATGACATTTCCAGTAGGTGCTTCACAATGAAAGCCTCCCAGTGTTTCAGCTGCATAAAACTCTGAATGTGAAGTAGCAGAAGTTACAACTTTGTCATGGATGTAAGAGACACTGATCAATTATCAGTCAAATGAAGCACAAAGCAAGTCAGTGGCGTATTTGTTCCTAGTCAGTTAGTTGATTATTTAAATGATCTTCCAATTATTTAAAGTGATTAGATGATTATTTAATCAGCAAAGCAGCAGAAAATTAGAAGTCAACAAATTCAGTGAATCAATTAACTCCTTTGGTCAATTAACTTTACAAAAATGCCAAACAATGTTTGGTTCCAGCTCAAATGTGAGGATTAACTGCCTTTGTCAGATCTTCAAAAATGTGAATTAGATCATGAGTTTCAAACTGTTGCTCAAACAACACAAGGAATGTAAAGATGATAAAGATGTTACCTTCTTACCATAAAATAAGTGGATAACATGGAGGAGAGTGTCACAACTGATACTGAACAGGACCATAATTGTGCAGAACAATGTAGTTATCTCCCCAAAATTTGCTGCATGGTGCCACTGGAGGAGCAACATTTAATCACTGAATTTACTACTGTAGTACTACAGCTCTATTAATGTTACTCCAGCTAATCCTGTAGGGGTGACTACTAAAACCTGTGGTGCTACTAATAGTTTTATGTCACGCTCACAAGAGAAAACTGTCCTCTCCGCAGCAGTTTGTGTTATATATTAGGCCTAAATTTAAAATGTCAGAGCTCTGCTCGGTTTTTGTGTTGCCAGTGGCTCACTGGTCACTGAAAGGATCTTAACATCATCATTTTACTTGATCACTTTGCATTTTCAGTAAATAACCTCTCATCCTCTTTCCAACTTTATACTTCTATTCCAGTCACGCTGGGGAAGAACATTTTTTTTGTTGTCTCTCTCTCTGGTCGCTCTATTTTCAGGCTCAAATGTTTGCCGCAGGGAGTTACAAGGTCACCAGCGGTACTTTTTGTGGAAAAGTGCCCTTTTAAATGATGTGTTTTCCCCTCAGTTTACCTTTTTAATCTTGGCTAAAGATGAAATTCCCTATCTGGTACTAATTTAGCTAGAATGACATAACAGAGAGCCCCACCCTTTAGCTGACATCCTCTGCTCTCCAGATGTTCTACCAGCACAACTGTCTAATCATTAAAGTTAAAGTATTAGCTCTCTGTATACTTTTATGATTAATAAAGAAAACTACAGCACTATATAGCACATTGATTAAAAGAATGCTTATTGTTGCTGCATTTCATTTCTTATCATTTTTTTTTCCTCATTGTTGTTCTAACTCAGATCAAACATGCTCTGTAACTGTAATAAATTGTACCATTGACCTCTTGATTAATTGGTTGATTGTGTTGCAAAGAAAAGGACTGCAAACGCAGCAAGTCTTCAAAGGTCATATGAGCACCCGCACAAGCACACACACACACACACACACACACACACACCCACACACACACACATACGCCACACCCCAGGATCTTCCTGAGAAGGACAGATGCCCTTATTCAGCATCAGTTAACAGGCGATGTGTGAAGACATTTAGAGCAGCACATTTAACATCCCCACCTTGTCTCTCACTCTATCCAGAGTTGTTTATCTTCCGCCCTTGATAAAGTGACGGGCCCATTGTCTATGTGTGTGTGTGTGTGTGTGCGTGTGCACCGGTTTTGTGCGTGTGTGTCATGAACAATCAGTTGAAACATTTCCCACAGTCCCAAACCAGATCAATTGACCTTCCACAGACATGTGAACAATGAAGAGTGATGGACGAAATGGGAAAGAGGATCAGCACTGTGGAACTGTGGGAGAAACAACAGCAAAAGAGTGGAAAGCAGGTTAATATGCAGAGCGTGGAAGCACAGGAGAGGGATCACGGAGCAGGAAAGATGACAGGTAAGGCTGTCGAAACGTGATAAGCAGGCTGAGCTGCTACCGCTGCTGGGTTAGAGTCTGCAACAAAAGCTCAGCTTAACACTTATGAGTCATCATATAATTTATAACCATTTTAAAAGTTAAATTTATGCCGTAGAAACACCAATACAAACTTAAATTCATACTTCTGCTGTATCTCTAGCAACATAGAGGCTTCATCTGCAGTTAAGCTTCTTGGTCAGCCGTGTGATTTAAACACAAAATGAGTCATTTCTGCCACTAGAGGTCACAGTGCCAAGTTACTGCGACAGGCACCAAAGGGAATTACTTTGACTAATATTAAGGATTTCTCCTGATTTGAAACTTCCTGGAAACTTTTGGGATGATAATCGTACACAACTCAACAAAATATTTCACAAACCTACAGCCGTTTAATGAAACATGTTACATATTGTACGTTTGCGTTTAAACTGTTTGGGCCTCAAGTTGTAAAATAAACTCACCTCCTAATGTTGCACTGACTGGAGGCTTGATTTTCCATTAGAACAAGACCTCACCATTTTTAATAACAAATCAGGTGTTGTGGTGATTAGCGCAGGTTTGTGAGTCAGTGTGAGATTGGCAAGAAATGGCTTATTTGCAAATGCAAAGTGAGCAGTAGCTCTGGGTGCTAATTCCATGAGAGCTCATCAGACAGCAGGTCTGTGAGGCTGCACAAGCACTGTGGATGTGGTGCTTTGAGTTAGAAGTTTTAACATTCTCACAAAGACAATGCTAATGTTCAGCAAACATGTTTACTGTTACACCATTGTACCATGATAACCTTTTGGGATTCCTATTAAATACTAAATACAGCTCAGACAATTTTTTTCTGTTGATAGCTTTGCAGATATATTTGATCACCAATGTTATCACAGTTCATAAAGGGGGGGGGGGGGGGGGGTGGGATTTCTTTGCAAAATTTAACAGAAAAATTTAAATTGTTTTTTAGAAATTTAAAACAAGAAAAT
>JAQMCX010000020.1:838801-854011 GCA_029814765.1 Acanthurus leucopareius | reverse complement strand
TGAACCAAATGTTATGGCAGTCCATCCAAAAGTTGTTGAGATATATTAGTCTGAACCAAATGTTAGATGGAACCAACCATCCGTCCGGAACAAGGCCACATGTTTTCTGTGTATAAAAACGAAATGATGGCGAACGCAAAGAAACTCCCAATGGTAACATGTAGACAGCCTAAGGAAAAGGGCAAAATGTACTCCTGTAGACTTGTTGTCAAAAAGAGATCAAGTAGTTTACAGCAGGGAGAAAAGAAAGCAACCAACCAGTGAAGAATGCAGGGGTTTGTAGAAAGAGAGGTCAAAGGAATATGAACCAAAACAAACCAGTGCCAGTCTCCAGAAAAGAGCATTTTTCAAACAAACCCCGACGACAGTCAGATCCCTCTGTGCCCTCTCCGAAATCCCTCTAAATCTTTCCCAAATCCGACCTTAAAGCAAACTTTGAGGAAGAAATGACATGTTTGAGCTATGACCATCTTATTTTGCCTCCTACCACTCTGTCCTTTCAGTATAAAGGCCTTCTGCTTGTAGAGCTGCTGACTGAGTGCCTTTACCATCAGCAGCCAAGAAAGGCAAGGCTGAAGGTGGAGTTGAAAGGTTGACAAGGTCGAGGGCATGTGTAGGCAAACAGTTTTGGTTTTCATCCACATTACATACCACTGCGATACTGCATGTACACAGGTCCTCTGGATCAACAGTTCATAGCAGACTGAATAAAGATGAGAGTAATGAAATTCTCACAAAAATATGACCTTTTTTTGAAAAGGAATATTCCTATAGAATGATCACCACTTTTAGAAATAAGAAGAAATCAGTTGAAAGAAAAACATAGGTTGCTTTTACCCACTAACACTTTAAAAAAATAGCTTTAATGTCACAGAATCAAAAAGATTTCAAACTTTGAAATATTGGAGGTGGAATGACCCAGGTGTCTCTGGCTGTCAGACTGCACTGCAAACAGGAAGGACAGCTTCTTCTCATCTGTAGCTTTTCTTTTTTCATTCACCTCATTAACCTCTCAGAAAAACAGTTCTTCTGTTTTTTTTTTTCATTTCATTTGAATGAGTTCGGGCTGTATGTATTTGGTTTTTCTCTTTCCTCTTGTTTTCTTTTCCTTTCCTTTTTCTATGCCTTTTTTTCTTTGAACCTTAATATCATCTTTATTTGCTGAGGTCACCTTTAGATATGATGTACCACCCAGCCTTCACCTACTCAACCTCTATTTAATAAAACTAATGCTTTCTTTATCCACAGGATCAGCAGCAGTGATGGAAAAAGTACACAAATCTTAAATTTTAAATATTATCACCACAATGCAGTCTGGCACTTTTTAAATTACGCCAGAGGTGGTAAATTGTTCGAAAGTAAACAATGCTTATTCTCAAGAACTTCAGCTTTCAGTGTTAGATTAATGATGCGGTAAGCTATAAAATACATTTTAATGTTGTTGTTAGTCTAACTACTTTATATGCAATTGGGAAGCTTAAATTTAAACGTAAATTATGAGCTCATCACTTGTGCATAAAAAAAAAATCTCTCTTCAGTAAAATACTTGCATACCAACTCAAATGAAAACTCTGAGACATCAAACTGTTTAATTAAGTGCAGTAATTGTTTGTTGCTCTTTCTGCTTTAGTGTTTGAATAAATTAAAAGGATAGAGTGAGATGCAGCATTTCCTGTTTTTGGTGTCCTACAGACCTAAAACAGCATAACAGAGCAATCATACACTTCAAGCACAGATACAGACAGCTCACTGTTGTTCAAGCTGGAAATAGTTACTTGGATCATAAATCAGTTGCATCACCATAAAGTGCAACTAAAGAAGTTGTCTTTAAAGATTGTAAGTACACAACAAAAGCATAAACAGATTGTATTAAGATGAGAGAACAAAGATGTCTTAAAGCTGCAGAAAGGGGTAATAGATCTAAAAAAAAAAAAAAGGTTATTTCAGAAGTAGAGATTTCTATTGAAATGACTCGCATTCTACTTGGTTTTAAAATTCAGTCCACATTTACAGTTTACTGCTCTTAATGTTCTGTGCCTCCAAAAACTACACATGGACTGAATTTTTAGCTTATCTTAATATTTCCACCCTGCAGTTCTTAAGATTGTTTTTGACAGGCAGTACAATCACCCAAAACTAAAGTAACAAATGTGCAAAAAAAAAAAAAAAACACAAACAGGCTTTTAAGTTGTTTTCCGTTCTTTGATTACATCGAATTTTTAGCATCTCAAAAGTGTTGGAGGTACTAAAAGCCTCTGGTTAGCTTTCTAGTGATCTGATGTCACCTCACTGCAGCTCACGATTTATTTCTAAACACTCGTCTCTGCCATATTTCAAATGGCAGGGAGCAATACAGAGTGTCTCTGGGCAGTGTTGGTATGTGAATGGGACTAATAGATCATCATTACACCCTCTTTGAAGAGAGAGACTGTAGGGGTTTTTTGAAGGTGTGTAATATGTGTGTAATTTTTCTAGCATTGCCACAACATGGTAACATCAGTGTTCACCCATGGGCTCAGTGCTTCGTCTCCTCTGATTATCACTGCAGCCTGGCTGAGGACTGGAGCACAGCTAATCTCCTTTTTATCAGTTGGCTCAGCAGCCTCATGATGCTTCCTTCTGTACTTCTGTTCTGAGTTTTTCTGTCCCCAATAGACCAACAGGCGCCTCTGGAAAGCACCAAGGGTGTCACAAACCATCTGGTGCTTATGCATTTAGTCTCCTGCTAATTCAAGGTGGTTGCAGGGTGTCAGGATGGAGATGCTCGCAGGCCTGCTGATTAAAGCCGCTTTCTAAATTAAACTTAGAGGAAAATCCAGATAATCAGATCCTGACAGTGGCCAGAGAGGACCTTAATGCATGTAACACACAACAGGATACTGTCAATGTCAGATGTGTTCTTACTAACTGGAAATGCTACATTTGGTTAAGGAGAATGGTGGCACCTGGGCCAAGCATCCATGTATCAACACTACATGAATGAGGTGCAATATGAATAACTAAAAACTGGAAAGCATTATACAGTAAATCAGGCAGAAAAGAGGGCAAAGCAGCTACACTCAGGGTATCGTCATTAACACCTTCTGGCTGTGAATTCTCATGGGCTCAATCAGAATGAGAGACTATATTGTCTCAGGCAACTGGCAGGGTAAAGTCAACTTCATGTCTGGTTCAACTGATTCAGGCCTATTCATTTTATACACACAGCTTTTCTGGGTAATGTCTGAAAAAGTTCAGTATAGCAATGCATATGTGAATATGGCTGAGTCATTACTGGCCTTCTCCACAAACTTTCTTAGGAAAAAAAAAAGAAAGTGGTAAAAAAATCTTTTAAATTAATCTTTTTAATGGATCAATTCTCTGTTTGATTTATCCAATGTCCCCTTTTTACATTATTTTGCTTTTATGGCTGGAGATTGAGTCCATCGGGCCATAGATGGTCTTAATGACTTATCAGTGAAAAGGAAGCACTGAAATGCTAAACTCTCAAGTCTATAAAACACAAGTATTTAAGACTGATTCTGTTGTAAAATGAAGTGGAATTTTAATAATTATGGACAATGAACACCGACCGTACATCAATCTAAAAGTAAATTCAGAATTCTACTGTCATGAGGGACGTGTTCTTTAGTTTCTAAAAATGTGCACTACAACAGCTCACATTTTCTTTTTGTGCAAAAAAAAGAGAGAAGAATCATGAGCAAAAGTTTGAAAAGTGCACAAGGAGACCCAGTGTGAGGAGAGAGGCTGAGAAATCTGCCCAAGCAAGCGTTATTTTTGAGTGCAAGAGTGACAGTTTGAGTAGAAGCAGAGCAGATCTGTGTGCAAGCAGGAGCTTTAAGAGTGTGAGGGCAGGGTTTGAGGACAAGCATTAGAAAATCTGGATGTGATAAATCATGGTTTCAAATCGGAAGACATCATTATAGATCCACTACAGGAAAAACCTTCAGAAAAGTGCAGGGCAAATGCAGATGCAGAAGTTCTAGAGGGTCAAAAGTGATGATAAGAGGGATAATTTTTGTATGAGTCTTTTGTGTTTTTTCCTGTTTTTCCAGTTTTGTTGTGTTTTTTTTTTTTGGTCATTACCCACAATGTTTTCTCTTTTTTTCTTTTTTTGGTCATTACCCACAATGCTTCTATAATTAATCAGCACATTAATCTAAATAATCAGTAGTGGGATTAAATGATCATGTGCTAATGAGTCTAGCTCACTTTTAGCAAGCAATGTTTATCTCTGCAGGAAGACAATACACAAAGGCAGCAATCAAATGGGACATTTGGCTTCTGTCACATCACACACCATACTGCTTTGTGAACAGTTAGATCTAATAGTTGTTGGTGTGTTTCCAAACCTTTTGAGGCAGGCTGTGCAAATTTTATTGGATGATGAAGTCCATCAATGGATAGTGTGGGTCTGCTCTCCATCAAAAGCTCACCTCTTTTAAAATTTTATGATAGACTGTGTTGCATTGCTTTCACACAGTGTGCTTCAGTCAGTCCAAGGCATTCATAAATGTATGCATTTTCGCTGAAATACATGGACTCTCTGTGCTTTGACGGTTCATAAATGCTTATACCAGACACTAGATCATATTTACTGGAGCAAACAACTTCCTGCTTTAACATGTCTTCATTGTTCGCCAGCAGCAACCGTGTAAAGCAGTTAGATTTTCCTTCAGTGCTCTGGTCATACGTTTCAAGGACAGAGGTCAGCCTTGTTTGGTGTTTTTCTATTTGGCTTTTTTTTCTGTACATGTCTGTAGATGTAGCACTAGATGATGGAAGCAATTCAAATTGCACTTCCTGTTTTTAAGTAAGGTATCTGAGGAAAAACCTGAAGAAAGATTCTGTTTGGTAGTTATTGCTTAGGTAGGAAAGTAATATTTCTCATGTAGGACGGTAATTAATACACTGCACTGACATCATACTCATAGATCCCAACTTAGAGGGTAAAATGTGTTGCACTGAAAGTTAACTTTTGATTTTTTAGTTTTACTTTTTCAGCAAATGGAATTGATATTTAGCCCCTGTGTTCCAGTTCTGCCTGAGGAGAAAAACAGTATGAGACTCAACAGCTGCACTTTAATACACAATGGATGGCTTCATGCCCTCCGGAGTGCACTCTGCCTGCAAGCTTGTCATTTCATGGTCCTACAGTCAAAAGGGAAAAACTGCATAATGCACACTACTTGGTGTGATAGGAGAACATCAGTGTCCTCAATGAATTTACACACTATTAGTAAAAAAAAAACTGCGCCAGTGCTGCAGTTGCAGTGTCAGCATCTCCACTATTGATTCACATCACTTCTCTCTAGTTAAGTCAGTCTTCCTCATGTCAACAGTCTGTCCCTTCACGTTGTGTTAATGGCTAATGTTTTTAATGACGGGCATCCAGCAACTCATTAAGAAATCCCACTGCAACCTTGGGCACGTATGAACATGAGCTCTGCACACACTTACACAGGCCGTATGTAGGGTGCTACTGTTGCTCTCCAGGGGCGACGCTCAGGCCGCTCAGGAGTTAACAGGGTCACGTTCCTGTTAGCACATGTGTCACATCCTACATCTGTTTAACACACAACGTCTCTTTAGCCTCTCACATCATCATAATGTGTGCCCTATTAGGGGCTCAATCAGCATGTGAAATGCATGTACTAATGAGTCATTAAAAGATACACTTCACACACACTTCAGATGAGAGCGGTTTAATAACATGCTATACAAAAAAAAAAGTAAAGCCAGAGTTGTATTGTACATATAGTTTGTCATGATTTTAAATAATACAAAAAAGTGAACAGAAAGTAAAATAAGTGGGTTTCTGCTCGAAAACTCTTTGTTAGTTGCGGAAAAATAAAAATCCTACATAAATTCCCCTGGTGCTACCTGCATCACAGTGCTTAGATACGTCTGACAAAATGTAGGTCAGTCACTCTGGGTGAGAAACTTTGCTCCTTTCTTCCTTTATCTATATGTTGAACTTTGCCGGAGTCTACATTATTTCAGAGAATGGTGTCTATTCTTTACCAAGCAGTATGCAGTGGATTAGAGAAAGTAGAGTGTACAGAAATAGCTTCTTTTATAATCCACAAAGTTCTGTTTAATGTATTTATTCTTTCAGCATGTTAGCTGAGTCATCTCTGTGGTATTTTCTCACTACATTTCCCAGAGATCATGCTAAAAGTAAAGATGCTCCAATTCAGCAATCTTTTTTTTTTAAATTGTAGCCAATTATCACATTCTTGTCTAATAGATGTGATACACAAAGTGTTTCAGTCTATGCTGTGTTACAATAGAAACAGACAGACTGAGCTGCATAATAACATGTCGACGTTTTCTACATCTCATTCCAAACCTCATTCTTTTTCTTTCATAGATAAAAACTGACCTGCTAAACAACATGGCTGTTCTTGTATTGTTTATTGTTGTGTTACCTTGGCTCTTCTCTTTTAACAAGTTTTTTTAAAAAAACATGTAGGAAAATAGTTGTTCTATAGTGCAAAGTTCGAAGCAGCTTCCCAATTAAAATGCAGAAAACTACACTGAATAACACTTCGGTAACATTAGCTAACAGAAGTCACTGTCAACACCTTTGGTTTCACAGAGGAATTGGTGTCTCATATGAAAATGCATTTATTGAAAAGTGCATGCAGGACACTTAAAAAGTAGTATACAGTAAGTAGTTATATGCATGTGAGCTGTTTTAAATGAATGTAGCTGAACAGAAAATGGTATTAAATGGGGATCACAACTTTTGACTTTACTTTAACTTTAAAGCACATGTCAGAACTAGAGGATTTTTCTTCATTCTTGTATTTTTGCCTAATAATTTTCATTTGTTAATGCCAAATGTGCAAAAATTAACCCGAATAGGTAGATGTAAAAACATTAATAATTAATAATGATATCGTTTAACTACTGTAATTTTATTAGGAGATACTAAAAATAAGGAAATATCAAACCAATAGGTTTTCATACAATGTTTACTTTTTTCATATACATAATCTAAACACCCACTGATCGAAAATTAAAGGCACATCTTGAAGCAGTGATTAAACTCACAGCAAACAAAAGGCAAAATCTGTCTGGAGTCTCTGTTCCTCTGAACTCCTGCACTTCTTCCTGCTGTGCTCAATCCTATGAGGCTACATAGCAAACGTGTGTGTGTGTGTGTGTTTGTGTCTGAGCTTTTTTGTGTGTATGTCACTGGGAGTAATGAAGCAGGGGATGAGGTTGACATGAAGTCTATCAGAAGGTGTCAGTTTGGGTTAATCCTGATGTTATCCTGTCTGTATACACTATGCATCGCACACACATGTGCACACTAAAAGTATGAATACACAGAGCTCAGGAATGAAATCACGCGCACACCTGCACACACACCTAGCCCTTGAATACGCACACTCTCCCATCTCATAACTTTGACATGAGAGTAATTGAAGAGGCCATTGTCAATTAACACTGTTTCACTATCTCCCTGAGAGCAGCTAACCTGTCACTGCCTTCATCATTGCAACTACAACAGAGTTAATCACCATTCCTGTGCCATGCTAAGTTTATTTTGTTCTCTCAGGCAGTGGGTGACTAAGGTCTTTCAGTGATATGTAGTTTAAAAGACAATGTTCTCTGTGTGTCAGGAGATTTGGAAAGTTATAAGGTATGTCCTTCATCTCAGGAACAGCAGGTAAAATTGATAATAATATCATGTACCCTGCGTAATCCATTGAGATGTGGGTCAACTTTTTCCTCGACTTTCAATATCTTAAATATAATTTCCTGATTCTAAAAGACTAGCATTATTTCTTATTGCAGCAAATCCCATAAAAAGACAAAAGCTGCCAATGCTCAAAAAAAAAAAATCCATCCCATTTGTCGTCTGATCAAGTTGGAAGACGGCAGTTTTCCTAGCAATTTTAAGATAGGAATGAGGAATATCAATCTTGGATGCAAACTTTTACACAACCTGTCCTCTAAGGCAGTCATAGTGTTTTTCTCAGTACACACAAAAACAAAAAAAAAGCTGTGTAAAGAACAAGATAGAGAGCTTGAGAGAAAAATTCAAACTGTGTTGAGTCTGGCTTCAGAGGTTACCCCTCCCTACCATATCTAAAGCCATGAAAACGATCAAAATTTTGTCCCAAACATTAAGTTTGATACTCGCAGAGAAAGGCTCAGTTGTTTCTTACATCAAACAGTTTTATTCGAGCAGCAGCAGAATGAAAAGAATGAATTTAACAGAGAGTAGTCTGACTCACTAGATAGGGATTGTGGATATGAGCCTGCTGACCAATTTAGTCGGTATTTTACTTTCCCTTCCATTATCTGCATGTTACTACTGATTTTGCAGGAACACCTGCATCCTGGGCTTAGCACTGACATAGATGAATATGATTGGCTTAAAAAAATTAAAACAAGCTGGGGTTTTTTTTTCCCCCATAGCAGAATGATAAAGGCTTCATCCAGACATTTCTCCAGCAATGACGCAGCATTACATAAAAAGAGCTGGCTATGTGATATATACACAGTGTAATATCATTCCAACGCACAAAAGACCATAGAAATGCAAAAAGTTCAAATGATATTAATTTATATTTTGTTTGACTGCAACAGAATTTGTATCTATGTGCTCTGTAATCCACCTGTGTTCAATTACGGTATTAAAATCAGTTGTCAGTGTGGATTTTACTGTTCAAAACCACTAACAAAACCACACGTGCTACAATCACAAACCCATTTACTTTATCTCTCATTCTCTACCAGCTGCAGTCAATCAAACACAGACATAATTTTAGACTTTATAAAAGGTTGACTGAACATGATTTCAGTAGGACTTTAATGTGTAATAGCTTTTGGACAGGCAAGTTGCATAAATTCATTGGAGGTTTAGGTGTTTTTTTTATGATTCCCTGTCCAAAATATACAAATAATATTATCAGCCTTCCCCCTCAGATTCAATCCCAGCTCTCCCTCTGTGGAACGCATCCGTTGCAAAGTCTCAAAAAGTTCTTTCTTTTCACTCTGTAATGTATCTGCTACCAATGGCCTTTCTGGGTCTCCTCTCCTCTCCTCTTTTCTCTGCCCGGCGGCCCTTCCCCTTGTGAGCCGACATTTCCCAGCAGTGCTTGATGTATATCTGACCTTTGATGTTGTCGCTGTGTGTCCCGGAGCCTGAGGCCCAATTAAAACTAACAACCCCTGAGGCCTTCCCACCCTTCATCGAACCCACCCTTTGTCTCTTCCACCTCTTTTTCGTCTTACCCATTACTTTTCCTCTCCGACATACTTCCTCTCAACTCGTCCCCTCTTGCCCTCTTGCCACTGTGGGCCTTGGCTCTCCCCTCTCCTCCTCATTTAGGATTCTACCCTCTCTATTTCTTATCCTTCATCTTTTTCCTCTTTTTATTTGCAGTACATCCTAACATGAGGACGCCTGCATGGCTTTGCAGTCTCATCTTCTTCCTCTATTGTCACATGGCAATTTATCATTTATGGGCGCACAGATTCTGCTTTTCCCACTATTTGGGTAATGGCTAACCTCAGAACTCCAATTTCAACATATTGCTCATTTCCTCACTTGATACATGGTTCGCTTCATGTAGAGGCAATATCCAGACCTCATTTATTCCATTTAAAGCGTATTCAGTAATTTAGATGAGCAGAGTCTGTTCTGTGGAGTCCCACAGCATATTCATCGTTATGACTTATGGATCTAATTAATCAGTTTATTTGAGTGTGATTTTAGCTTCCTGCATCTCTTGTTGATCAGTTGTTATAATCTCTGTCATGAAGAATGCCAAAACAAACAGGATATTACACGCACAGACTGCATATCACACTGATAACACATTAATGTCATTTACCGAGGAGTCATTTCACACTAAATCCTCAACACTACTACTGCTATTACTACTGCAAGGCTACACTCAGTGAGCACATTTACTTTACTTTCTGTTTTACTTGGAGAATGAGCAGGTTTCATACTGCAAGGTCACTGTAGAAAACCTACTAAAACATGTTTTCAGTCAACAACACTTACTCCCACAATTCAGTATCAACATCCTTGGTCACGTCAGATATGTTAAATAAGGTTTTCTTACTATGTTTGATATAAATGTAATAATCTTTCTGGCAAAACAAACTTGATGTTGACAATTATTTGTATGTAAATGTGATTTGTAGGAGACATGATTGTTCTGCTGGATCTGCTGAAGCCCTTCAAAGTTTAGCCAAAAATTTTCAAAATGGATTTAAACATTCACAGTTAAATAAAACGATTTACATGATATGAGGATTAAAAACTTTGTTAAATTAATATGAAAAAGAGATTCATATTTTACTCAATGTATTTTTAATGTGATGATGTAGTCTTCTCAAACATAGCTTTACATTCTTGCTGAACCCAGTTTCTGAAGAGTGCTACGTGCGACACTGCAAACTGAAAGTTTTACTATACTCTTGAAAACTGTCTAGTTTTGTTTCTACAAGGGAGTAATTGAATATAAGATGACCTCCCACATTTCTGATTCTGACCAGAGGAGGGCGACTGCTGGCACTGAGCCGATCCTCACCAAGCGTCAGGCCGTCCTCCTCCTCCAGGTCCTGACCTGCTGTCCGCCTCTCACTTAAATAATGCATGCAGACTGGTGACCTCCCCGACTCCTCCTGACAGCCATGCTGCTGTATCGAGCAATCACTTGTACTTACACTCTACATAGTGAGAGAAGGTCAATGCATATGGCAGCAGACATGTAAATGTGGAGATATACAGTTTCACTGAGGATAGAGGATAGATACAGGCCTTGTCTTGCAACAAACTGATCTAGATAGCAGCAGAGACAAAGTGCTTTACATATAGAGTAGGTGTGTAAGACAATATGTTAGCTTAGCCTCGTAACATGGGATAGCAATGCAGAATCAGGCAGAATTGAAGCGGAGATGTTCATCAAGTTTCATACAGACAGCACTGTTTAAAGATCACCTGTCAGCTGCTTCAGAAAAGGTTTTTATTTTCTTATTCCAATGCATACATTTTTCCTTGGTCTCTCTCGAGATGATTGCGTCTACATCATGGACAGCTCTTACCACAAAGGAGCTGTCAGACTTGAACAAAGCACGTTTTATCCTCACGATTACCATAATAACACAGATGAACATGGGCCATACTTCCATATCAGTCTTAAAAGAGGCTGCC
The DNA here is from genome assembly GCA_029814765.1 of Acanthurus leucopareius. NCBI lineage: Eukaryota > Metazoa > Chordata > Actinopteri > Acanthuriformes > Acanthuridae > Acanthurus > Acanthurus leucopareius. The sequence continues at coordinate 842,823 of JAQMCX010000020.1, read as the reverse complement.
AGCTCTGTAATTTAAACAGAGTGTGTATATGTAGGTCTCACCTACTGAAGAGTGGGGGCATATTCCCTGCAGGAGTCCCTCATACAGCATGTGAATATGGGTACAAGTCAATACTTTTGTATTTTCTACCTATCAAAATGCTTTAATGTGAGCAGATTACATATGCAAAGAAATCCTGAAATCCTTAAAGCCTCTTTTAAAAAAAATGTATAATGAAAATTTGATTTTGAAAGTCACCTGGCATGACATCTATGTAAAGTTTGTGGCTGTGTAGTGATATGCAGAACACACAGTATTTATACCCCATAAATCACTCCAGAAGTATCAGGCCACAGCAGTCCAGAAGTTGCTTTGCCTAAGTGTGGCTGCTCATGGGATTGTCAGCCACCCTATGGAGTGTTACGACACAGGCTCGTTCATCTTACCCTACTGCATTGTGGGAAGATGCTTTGGGGTACCGGTGGGGGGGTCAGGAGTGATGGATGCAGAAAAACTCAGAGGCTGTCAGAAAAGCGAGGCGACAATCTGGGCTTTCTGGGACCGTGTCACAGTGCACCTCCAGGTATGATGGCAAGAGCAGAGGGGACATGGTGTGAGGGTAAGTGAAGGCTCTCTGCTCAAGGGCGAGAGGGGAACATCAGCACAGTGCTTCTGGCTTCCCTCATGTCTCCTCTGTACCCTTCCCTATAATGCAACACCCTACCGGGTCTGTATGACAGCCACTTTTCAAAAGCTGCACTCAAACACACACACACCCACAGACAAGCAGATGCAGGCAAAAGCAATTAGTGATAGGTAAGATCATGGCCCAAGGCAGAAGGAAATCAATTATACAGTTCTCCGAATGTGCACATGCAGTTTAACTCTTTATGTGATTATATAGAAAGTTTAAAATTAAAAACTTTTTTGGTGTTTCTGTTTTGGGTTAACTGCAAAAATGGACAACATAGGTCTTCATGCCGTCTTTTTTTCACTCAAGGAAATCTGCGAGGATGCGCTGGTGAAGCACTGAGATGCTAAATTCATACATGGCAGAGAGAGATGGCTGCATGAAGAGCAATGCTCTCTGGTTCAAATACCTGAAACAGCCTGTGGTTCAGCCTCAAAATACCTAAACATAGCTTGTAACTTGTCTCCCTTTACCTTTGACCAAACTCAGACTGCGTAACACTCACACACACACACAGCTTACAGTTAGTCTCCTCTCCCTAACTGTGTGTGACCCCTGATGAAGGAGTAGCAGAGTTGTTGGCAGTTCTTCATTGACATTCAGGATTGTGAAGAAGAGAGACAAAGAGAGAGAGATTTGTTATGGAGATATTTCACTATACCATTTTGAGGCAATATTTGGAAAGTAAACTTCAACCACAAAAAAAAAATCCTAAAAGGTTTACCAAAAAAATTGACCTAACCTTTTTCAGAGGGACCCAGACTTACAACCTTGGGAACTATGGACTTAATTAACTGCATAATAACAACTCATATCTGTCTCATACTTCAGCTATTATTAAAAAAAAAAAAAAAAAAGAAAAGAAAATTGCTGACATTTTGAGTGATTGTAGTTAACATTTTTCAGAAAATATAAAGGAAATCAGCTCAATTTATATCATTTATAATTATCTGGTCGGTTCTCTCACATCCATGGTGGGGCACAAAGGGGCCCAAAAGCAAAAAACAGGAACATGAACACAAAAGTAGAGTGAAAGAAAATCGAGCTTTAATAAGAAAATCTGATAACAGGGAAAGTAACTAAAACTTAAAAACAGAAATTGCACATTTAACGTGATTATACATATTTTATTTATTGTTGGTCTTTGGTTCTCTTGCTTTTATGTATATTTATATGTACACCACTTTATTTTCACGGTTGCGTTCTTTATTTTTAACCTTAATTTATCCAGCTTTGTTGGAATTTTCTTAATGATTATGTCTATTCCTGTGTACTTACATTGAGACAGAAGAAAAAACAACAAAAAAGTCAAAGTTCTTGTATGCATATGAATAAGTGAGAAATACTGCCAATTCTGATTGGGATTTGGATTCTGATCACATTTATGTTATATATCATAATGTGCAGCAATAACTAAATAGCAGCAGTTTTATAGGTTAGCTTAAATTTCACTAAAATAATTAAAAAATTAATGCTATTTTTTTTTTATATCTTTAAAAAGTTGAAAAAAATCGGGGAAAGATCAAAGGAATAATAAATAATAATAAATAATAAATAATGAAAGGACTCTGTGACATAAGAATGTCCTTTGATGTACACTATTCTAGAACTACAACAGTCTTAAAGACAATCATACCTTCAAACTACCTTACAAAAGAACACGGTCAACTAACATTCTTATCGGAACACAGTCAGACGATACAGACTTATCAGAACATAGTCAAATAATACAGACTTATCAGAACATAGTCAAACAATACAGACTTTTCAGAACATCCATATACATTTTAGAGATGGAGACAGGTCAAGAAAAGCAGAGTAAAAAAGGCAGGAACCAGCGTATTACGGACAACGTCCAGAGAGGCATGGTATTTCAGCAGAACAAGCCAGCAGTGGCTACCTACTTGAGCTTTAAAACAAAGCAGACTGCTAAACCTGCGGTGTCTGTTGAACCAGCAGTGGAGGTGCAGAAAAAGCCCCAACCGCAGACTGCTAAGCCTGTGGTGTTTTTGAAACCAGCAGCTGAGATGAAGAAAAAGCCACAGCAACAGACCACTAAACCCGTGGTGTCTGTTAAACCAGCGCTGGAAGTCAAGAAGCAGCCCCAGCCACAGACTCCTAAACCTGTGGTGTTTGTCAAACCAGTGCTGCAGGTGAGGACGAAGCCCAAGCCACAGACTGCTCAACCCTTAGTGTCTGTTAAACCAGCACTTGTGGAGAAGAATCAGCCCCAGCCACAGACTGCTAAACTCTTAGTGTCTGTGAAACCAGTGCTGGAATTTAGAAGGAAGCCCAAGCCACAGACTGCTCAACCTGTGGTGTTTTTGGAACCAGCACTGGAGGCACTGATAAAGCCCCAGCCACAGACTGCTCAACCTGTGGTGTTTTTGAAACCAGCGGCTGAACTGAGGAAAAAGAGCCAGTCAAAGACTGCTACACCTGTGGTATTTTTGGAACCAGTACTGGAGGCGCTGATAAAGCCCCAGCCAAAGACTCCTAAACCTGTGGTGTTTTTGAAAATAGCAGCTGAGGTGGGGAAAAAGCTCCAGCCACAGACTGCTACACCTGTGGAGTCCAAGAAGACAGACTTGGAGGAGAGGAAGAAACTTCAGCCATTAAATGTATGGCAGAAGGCAACTGGAATCAGGCTCCAAAACAGCAGTGAGACCATCTATTGCTCAGAGCTGGATGAGGTTGAATTCCCCAAGCTCAGCAGGGAGAAACTAACACTCCTTAAATTGAGAGGAAAATATGGGGACAAAGCACCAAAGGAAGTTCGAACCCAAGAGGTGGCCTTGTCCCAAAAAAACCCACAGACAACTGCAGCCATCCTTACCAGGGAGTTAAAAGCACTCCTTAAAATAGGAGAAGAACAAGCAGAACCACAGAATGTAGCTAAAGCCCCAGAGGTATCACAGGTTACCGGCATCCCTGAAAACCCCCAGGGAGTGGCTACTGCCTCCGGGGAACCACTGGCAGCTGTGGCCCCAAAAGAACCACAGGAGCTTACGATAGTCTCAGAGGGATCACATTTAAGTGTGATCCCAAAAGAATCCAAGGAGGAAGCTGTGGGCCCGGAAGAACCGCAGTTGGAGGAAGTACCTGTGGAACCTCAGCCATATGCAGCACCTGAGGAAGATCAGGTACTTGTGGCCCTAGAGGAACAACAGGCAACTGTGGCTTCAAAAGAACCAACTATCGTGGTTGTAGAGGGATCACATTTAGGTGTGATCCAAGAAGACTCCAAGGAGGAAGCTGTGGGCCCAGAAGAACCACAGTTGGAGGAAGTACCTGTGGAACCTCAGCCATATGCAGCACCTGAGGAAGATCAGGTACTTGTGGCCCTAGAGGA
>JAQMCX010000020.1:814386-832678 GCA_029814765.1 Acanthurus leucopareius | reverse complement strand
AGGTATATGTGAGAACATGTATGTGTCTTTAAAAGGCAAATATGTATGTGAGGCTGAAGAGGAGTGCACTTCATGCTAAGTTAGCAGTCAAGTTATAAATACAGTTTGTGTGATTCTGTGTGCGTGTAGGGGTGTGTGTGTGTGCGTGTGTGTGTGTGGATGAGCGTGAAGTCATCTAACTACAGACAGCCCTTATACATTCACTGGTGGCCAGATTGACTTGGTATTCCTCATGGCACCGCTCCTCAACCACTTACTCACATTAGCAATGCTAATGCAGGGAGGTGCAGGGAGATGGATTCATCATACACACCATGACACCCCCCATCTACCCATCCCCACCCTATCCAAGCATTTTCTCAAATACACACGTGTGCAAGTAGTAGCACAGACCGTTATCTGTCTAATATGAAGGTAAACAACTTTGCCATTAGTGGGTTTTAAGATGTTTGGAAGTTCTAAAATAGACTCAGGCTCAGCGTCAAAGACCATTCATTCTTATTTATATGAACTCTGTGTGTCTGATGCAGCAGGCAACATACATTCCTCTGTTATACATCTTTTGAGAATGGATTCACAGGAAATTTGATACAACCCTGATTTCCAAAAGGTTGGGAAACTGCGCAAATCATAATTAAACAGAATATAAGCATCAGACTTCTAATACTTGACTATGTCAACACTTCAGGCGGCACTGAACTGATTACAGTTATTTCAGTGTGGACATTTTTTGGCTCAAAGTAGATGCAATTAAGTCAGACTCAAACAAGCTAGCAGGAGAAAAGTGGGGCGCATGAAATGACACACACACAGTTACATGAGGAAAGCATCAGTTTTTGACCACTAGCCGATTTCACATGCAAAGTTCACACAAAAAAAATTGGTTTGGATCAAATAATTGTGTAACACTGAAGCCATACATCCCAGCTTTGTTTAAGTTTACCATTGTTCATCATTTAATCTTTACCCTCCTAGCGGATAACCTTTTTTACAGTCTGATCTCAAAGGGGTCAACTGAGGAATAATAAGAAGGAGCCATGTGTAAATCTGTGCTCTGTGTTGACAGATCTGTATGCATGTCATATGCACTGTACTCTGGGACTCATAATCTGTGGCCCTGGTTTAGCAGCTCATGCCCACAGATTAGCAATCCATGCTCATGGTCTTATAAACTGAACTGTGGGCATTGAAAATTAAACCGTGCCCTCCTTTTTTTAGTTCATACCAAAGAGGGCTGTGTAAATTTCAATTCTTTTTTTGTGAATGTTTTTATTTTGTTTATTTTTTATGTTGCCTGTGTTTTCTTATCACTGACTGCTGCTACAAGGTACTGAATCAATAATTTCCATATTCATTAAACCATCTGTTTACTGTAAAAGTATATTTTCTGTTTGTACGGGTTTCTGCAGCACATCAGGACAGCCCCCTTTCATTTTTTCGTGTAAACAATAAAAGCTATGCCTGGTTTTAGCTCACTTTAATCAAGCATTTTTCATGAAGCTGTGCTTGGCAGATGAGCCTCCTTTCGAAACAAGATGTGAAATGTCACAAGCACGCAGATGTCAGGGATGTGCAATTACTGTCTGGCCCCTCTGCACACAAGAGAATTGAATATTTCACATTTAAATTCAGCTAGGAAAGCAACCTCAGTCGTCAGATGCTGTGTGATTTGTCTAATTTCCCAGTCTTTATCAAACCTCACAGCACCGAGGCTTCATGCAGTTTTTGGTATTATAATAATGCCCAGCAAAGGTTGATCCAGAAACTCACTATATTGGAAGCTGCAGGAACAATCCCAGCGTGGCCACTTTGATGAATAATTCGACAAATTATACTGCCATCTAAATCATATAAGAAATGTCCAAAGTCAAATACTTGAACAAATCCAGTCCCTTAATAGTTCTTCAGTAATGATTTCTTATTCCAAATTATAGTAATTTACGCGGTTCAGTAATTAGGTTTAATTCATAATTTTTATTACAAATCGTGAGGTTCAGCATGTACTTTTCAAAGTCAACTGCAAGGCATCATTAGAAAATGACAAATAACCCAAAAGACTTTATGCAAATGGTAATTACAGAACACGTGTTATATTTGATTATAGCAGGATTATTTAATTATCCTTCAAAGCCTTTTTTTTTTTTATAGCCTGAATTTTTGCCGGTATTTGAACTTTTGCCAGGAACACGCCATTTGCATCTCATGTTCCTGTTCTCAGGGGGATTATATCAGACAGCGCTTTGCGAACATGACATTTACCTTATGCACCGTGTACAACAAATCCCATGCAATATCTTATAAAAGAAATATGACAAATGTTGCTCTTTTTCTCTCATGTTCCCGTCTGCCTGTCCTCGCCCTGAAATCATGTAACCAGAATGTCTACCCTCATTTTCACATCCTTCCTTTTTTGTTACATTACTCTATGGCGTCCTGCTGCTTTGAAATCCTGAGGTGAAAAAAACACCTTTGATGTTTCATTGCAAAAAACTTCAAAGCGGAGTGCCGCTGTAATTGACCTTGAAGTAATTAGGTAGTGAATTGTTGATCCTGACATCAGTTTTTTTACAGTATGAAGTCTTGCCGGTTAATGCGGGTTCAGAGACGCATTGCAAGATGCAGTCACATGGACTCTGTCATTAGGGGTCAGAGAGACAGATACTCTTTTATCTTTGTGCACATGTTAACTCAAAGGCGCATACAGTACGGACGTGAAGATGTGTGTGCTTATAGAATCAGCAGACCATGCCTTAGTTAATGCGTGCATATGCGTGTGTGTGCTTTGAAAGTGCTGCTCCTATTGAAGCGACCTCAGTGTCACTAATGAACCTTCGGGCACACTGACAGCAATGAGGGCCAACAGTTTTTATGCTAGCGTATGTGTGTGTTGACGGGTGGGCCCATGCGTGTCCCGAAGTAGCACACAGATTTGTGTGTGCATGTGTTTGTGTGTGTGTCAGCGATATCTTGTGTGGCCAGTGGTGCTAAGGAGGCTGCAAGGCGGCGATAGCACTGGCCTCTGTTGTGCTCCAGCTAATCTACTGAACTGCAAGACATAGGGGGGGTCAAGGAGAGGCCTCGTCCTTTCGGGGAGCTCGGCCCAGCAATCTAAAACACACTCCCTGGCTTTGTGTACTCCTCCTCCTCTTCCTCCACCAATGTGGAACAAAACTCAGGTGATATAGTGGCAGGAAGTTAGTCCTGTTGTTTTTCATACTTCCTGCATATTTCCACCTGAGATAAGGGAGTGGGGAAATGTCAGAGCTGTGTGCAGTGTGAGGGAAAAGTTTTATCTTTTTTAATAAGGTGGAAGTGATAAACGGTTTTTGTTATTTCTGCCATGCTGCATCTCTTGATTTGTGCACTGCAATTCAAAGACAGAAAGGTTAAAGCTGGAAGTTTGGTTTTAGCTGGATCAAGCTTTTTCACTGACAAATCCCTCGCGATCATGAGGTAAACAACGAAGCACCGCAATGCTTTTGATTAAATGTGGGACTAATCAGACAAATGAAATGTACCATTTGTTCCTTTTTAAATTCAATCTTGTTGTAAAGCCAAAGCTTAAAACCAAAGTTCCAGCATTTCAAAATTGGTAATGATTATTTTGTCCTGAATCCATCTCAAATGATATTGACCACGTCCTGGCCAGCATTATACCCCTGAATTTTGTTATATATTTTGCAGGAAAAAAATGCTGCATTCAATTTATCTGAACCCATTTTACTCCTCACAGAGTATCCTTGATTCTTCCATGGCTCCCCGAAAAGAAGTGGCATCTGCCATAGTAGCTGCAGCAAAGCATTCAGGCTCAAACGACGATCATTAAGCCAAGGTTGAAATCAGTCAAGGGCCTCTTCTTCTGCCCACTCCCTGCTACGTCTGCTGTGCCCCACAGGAGTAGAGTTCAGTGATTAAAATGTCTGTAATTACTCCACCCGTGTGCACACGATCCTGTGTAGGCATCCGTGTGTGTGTGTGCGCGCATGCCCGTGCGCATGCCGGAGAGTTCAGGAATGTGTGTGTGTGTGCAAACACGCGTCGTAGGTGTGTGTCCATGATAGTGTTGTTAGCAAAAGGACACCTTCAATGTAGCCCCCGCGGGGAGAGAGTTGTGTAAGTGCTCCCTGTGTGAAAAGTGTTGGATAATTTGACTCAAGGCATTGGCACCCAGAGAGGTGTGTAAGCAGTTTGTCAGTAGCCAAGTATCTGTATAGCCTTAATGGTAGTGTGTGTGTATGTGTGTATTCACATCTAGGTTTCTTTATGCATGCCTTTTTCAGTACGTATTCATTGGAAGAGAATAAGTACACTTTGACATCACATCAGTAAGTTTAAGTGACAACTGAGCTTCATTTTTCTTCTGTCCTTTCATTTTTAGATCATTACCTGCCATTTACTCTGTATTTAAGAAGTTAAGCTCCGTAGAAAAGTCACCAGCGCGGCACCAAGACCCTCTCTGAAATTGTCTCAAGTTGTTTCATTGAGCCTCAGATTGTTCTGTGCTGAAGCCTCCCCGAGAGCTGACAAAGTGGCAGGAGAAAGAAAAAGAGGCTTTGACTGAAGTGAGCTGGTGGAGCTAACGCAAACACAAACACATTGTGATCGAAAGGTATTGTGTCAAAACTGCTCATTTGTGTCAGGGTGCATTAAGATGGTAGTCGGCGAACAGCTTGGTTCTTTTGTCTACTAAAATTACCCACCGGCTCTGTGTCTGTGAGAGTGTGTGTGTGTGTTTGTGGGGGGGTTCTTGAAGCGGCCTAGTTATAGACTAACAGGAGCTGTGTGACGGTACAGTGTGACTCTGTACCTGCCCATTATTATTTTATACCCACTGCCTTTCATCTTGTGCATTTAACGTGACTGCCAATGCATGTTTTATCAAAATGGAAGAGTTGGTAATGCAAACAAAATGCTGAATCAGTTTAATGCCATGTATTATTCTTTCTTTGTGCGATGGAACGAGATTTGTAGTAGATTTGTAGGTGCTGATGTGTGGAGGAAATTGTCGTTTAGGGGGATATAAGCATATCTTTACACAAGCCTTTGACATAGTTCTGTATGTGAAATAGGCATCATTAGTAAGCAGTTGCACATGATTTTTTCCTTCAATGCATATGTTTACTCACATTAAGCGGCATAAATAATCTGTAGTGTGCAGTGGTTTGTTCGAATGACATTGCTGGGATATTTGTTGTAACATTCCTGCTGTCTCTCCCTTCCTTCCTACATAAATACACACACACACACAAAAACATGACGTCCATTCACCTGCTGCACATGTTTACCAAAGGTCCCACACTATCAAGCAGAGGCAAGGGCACACAGACTCTAAAAAAAATAATGAAATGATTTCTTTGTCAGCAGGCATGCAAACATTCTCTTTCTACACACACATACAGACACTGAGAGTGACAGGTGTCCTGCTCGTGAAAGCTAAACCCTTGTTATACAAATGTGTTTGTTCTATATTTAGATCTGCACTAGCCCTGACATGGGATTGGCTGCTTGTGTTTTGTTCCTATATTTCTCCTTCTGTTGTTGATTTCTCCAGTCATTAACCAAAAGCTGCAGGATTAAGGATGGAGGAGGGTAACTGGTATGGTTGGAGAGTTAGAGACATAATCGTAATGATGATGATCATGACTTTTACGATCATGATGGCAAGCCTTAGGTTTGTCCACTTAAATTATAGGGAAGGGCCACCAAGAGCAGAATATCAACAGACAGAGATGAGAGGATAAAGAGGGAAGGAGGACTTCATAATGCAAGGATCCTTTGCATGATGGAGGACTTTTTCCACTAAAGTTATTGGGTTTAAACTGTGGCTGAAGTAGGCAGAAAAATGTTTTACAGCTATAGCAATACACTTGCTAGGGCTGCAACAGATGTGGTGTTTATGATCCAGCATATAAAAAAAGAATAATGACACAATAAAGAAATAAAATAATGCCTCACAGTCCAAATTGAATAGACAAGTTACACTAAGGCAAACAACAGGAAATTCATTGTTAGGTTCAATTGAATGTAATAAAGCAGATAAATTGCACAATGTGCTATGATACTAAAAAAAGCAGATAAAATCCACATTGTGCCACAGAACTGACCGTGCTCTATATTAATCCTAGCGTGGGCATGCAGCACAAATAATTCTGTCACTGAGTCTGGTGAAATGAGACCTCCAATGACTACGTTCAAGACATTTTAATACATTTTGGGGGCCTTAATTGCAAATTTTGTCTGTGATATTAGGGTCAGATCAGGGCACGAAAAACGAGGGAAGGAAGGGAGGGATATGTAAACCATAATAAGCCAGAGAGAGGGATGGAATGAGACTGAGAGGATTTGGATGATAGGAAGGGGAGGTGAGTAAGAAGTTTGAGTGAAAAAAAGATAGTTGAAAGGAGTTGTGGGTGGGTGTGTGTGTGTGTGTGTGTGTGTGTGTGTGTGTGTATGTGTGTGTTTTGGTTGGAGGTTTGAAGATGGGAGTAACGGATGTCTAAGAAAGATCTCCAGTTATTCAGTCACATCTGAAACACTCACCAGCTATTTGCTTCGTCCAAGGGATTTAAAATTAGTTTTTCACAACACATTGTTTGTTTGAGTGTGTGTGTGTGTGTGTGTGTGTGTGTTTGGGAGTAAGTGATGGAGCAGAGGTCATATGATAGATGTTGAATGAATACCTGTGTGTGTTAAGAAACATTTCCACTGGGTTCATCTCATGGCTTTGTGCTTAGAAATCATTGACGCTGACGTTACTCAACCCTGGTTAAAAACTCTCAGTCCCCTAATGTGAGATAAATGAGAACGCCGCCCTCTAACGAGTCCTAAATAAACTACCGCTATGACGTACGACGCTTTGATTCAATATGCACCTATACGATAAATTTAAAGATAAAATACTCGAAACTTATGGAAAATAATACAGACTTTTAAGGTTATAATTATGATGATACTCTCTTTCTTTCTCACCATCAAAAAATCCATCTGAAAACCAAAAACCAAATATAAACTGACATCAAATGTGTATCACTCCGCAGCTGAAAATAGTTTCCAAAAATGCACCTATTTTTTTTCAAATCTTTACTCATTTCTGAACATTGGAGACCAAATTGAAGTGATTTGTAGTAATTAAATTGCAGGAACGAACGCACCAGAGAATTCAGTCAAGACACAGAACCAGACACTTCGCCTTTATACAAAGATAATGAGGACTGAATTATTAATTATTAACGAGTGACCTGAATAAATTATTATTCTTGAGAATTCATGAGAATTGACCGGTCCCCTACTCAGCAAGGCGATATAATGTGATTTTATATTTTTAAAAAATGGTTGTACTTGTGTTTGTAAATTTTTTACAAAGAAGCATTAAAAGAGAAACAGATTTTGGAAGAAACAAGGGCTGAGAAGAGTCAGTACAGGTTATATTTACAGTGTGAGCTGGCTGGTGACACTTTGTAGTCAGTTTGCTCTCATCATCTTTGCAAGTTTTTGCTATTCAAAATTCTATCTTTGGTTCTTTCACATTAGTATCAAACCTGTGATATTTTCTAGTTAAAATCAGGAGAACTTCAATCCAGATGTAAACATCAGGATTATGCCTGTGAACTCCTCAAACTACAGGATAATACAGGATCACGTTTTAGCAAATGACAGTGCACAGCTTTGTTAGGAATTTAGATATAAATGAGCCTTTATAATAAAAAGTTTAACTGTGTATTTATGAGTTATTATGAAATATTTGTTGTAATCAGTTCCACGGAGAGGTTAAAGAGGTCATAAAATGTTAAGACACACATTGTTGGCCTCTTCCTGAACTTTTGTGATCATAAGAAAAGCATAATGAAAGAATCTGTATCTCTAAAACGACCACAGCACCTCTGAAAGCGAGTGAAACTCCAGTGTGTGCTCGGCTGAAGTCACAAACATCTCTTCAAAGTGACAGTGGGTTGTGAAATGATCCTTCTGTAAATACTGTACTGATTCCCATAAGTATTGATTCACTGCACTTGTTGTGTTATGACTGGATTGTGTTTTTTTGGCCAACAGATTCATCCTGTTTGAGCAGGACAAGGGACAATGGCCTCATTGCTGAGATGGACTGGTTTGATGACTTGATACGTAAGCTCTCACACAGACGCAGGTGTGAACCTGAAACTTTATGAAAGCCACAAAATACCTGAGGTGCTCATGCAGTAACAAACTGTGTTAATCTTTTATCTGGTTAATGGCGTTATTCATTTTTAAAGGAGGAGTTATTATAATATAGCATACATAATGATCATTCCTAATGAAGCATAGTTTCATATCTTGTTAGTTTTAAAAAGCTTTGAATCATTTTTATGACAACATTAAGCTGTACAGTCCAGCACGCAGTCATCTGCTCAGCCTTATTAACTAATGACCTAATACATCTTTCTAACTGCTGCCGACCTTTAACCTTTAGCTTAAACTGTGTAATGATTTGGCGTGGTCACAGCTCTGTGAAGACTTTTAGCAGCTACAGAGGAGAAGGTCACCTTCATGGTGAAAAACAGAGGTCATATAAAGGTTGTTTTCTGACAGGCAGCAAATGTGGCTGCAGTTGAGGTTTGTTGCTCTTTTTCATTTGTCAGTTTCCTGTAAAAAATCTATTTTTAAATCAAATAAAATGTGTCATCTGTGACTTCATCTATCAAACGCTTCGGTGTGACCAAATGCAAATGAAGATAGATTATTATTATAGATAGATAGATTACATTTCACTGTACGTTCATGTTTTAAGTAATCATCTGTTGCTTAAGGTTTTGAGAAATGTAAAAATGAATTAAGCAATAAATTAGCCTAAATTAGAAAATGACCAAACATTAAAAGGGCTGAACTGTTGGGAGTAAAAGGGTCAGAGACACTGACACTGAAAGCAAAGAATTGCTTCATGTTGCGTCCATACACTGACTGACAGGAAATAAAAAGAAGCTTTCCGGCTCATGACAGTCATATAAATTTTTTTATTTGTCCATTGTTTTTCAATTAACACACAGCAAAGGTGAGTCGACTGCGGCGACAAGAAAGAGAGAAGCAAAGAAAGGATTGTAGATCTATAAAGAGGAAATCAGATATGAAAAAAATGTTGCCATTGTCTGCATTCCAGTGAAATATGTTGAGTAAGTATTAAGTCAACATTTGTACTGTGAACATATTCTTTGTGTTTTTATTTACACTCAACAGTAAAACTTTTGTTTTTGCTCACATTTTTTCTCAGGTTCAAGCTAAAAATAGACTCGACTTGTGTTACGCCTCCCTTCCACCAAGATTTTATATTAAACAGTAAACAGGATAATTGTAGCACAGGTTCGACTCGAGCTGCAATATAAAAAAAAAAGGTGTCTCTACAGAGTGCAGTTAGACTTTACAGACTCGACAATGAATTACTAAACTATGGAATTCACACGGCTTGAGCAATTGTACTTTTTTGTGGGCAGGACAGCTGGTTTTTTTTTAAAGGGAATGTTTTTTATCAGCTTCCTTAAATTAGAAAGAGCCACACCTGTTAGGTGGAAGGATCATGTTTACTTATAGATTTTATCCAAAGTGTGCACAAAGAGTAAAGTCTTTGAATATAAGAAATGGGAGCACATAAATTAGAAGTGATGCATTATTATTATTATATTTTTGTTAAGTGTGTGTATTTTCCATTTTCCTTGAAAGTAACACATTTGTCAAACCGACAACATCAAATTCTTTAAAATTCCTATGAATCTTGTGTCTCTCTGCCTGTCTATTTTTAAAACCTTTTAAAAGTTCAGTAAAGGCTTCTGATTTCCTGCTTGTAGTTTCCTGCTCTGATCAAACAATCAATCAAACATTTACGAGTCCTTTTATCTTTACATCCACAGGTTTATACTGACGCAACACAGAATTCGCAGTCACATTTTCAAGATGCCACCTGATCTGTGAGTCAGTGTTTGCCTTCTGCACAGCCTTTGCCCTTTTCTTAAGGCTGTTTAACAATTTCTGACGATAAGTGACCAAGGACGAAAGCTGCAAGGAAGAGAGAGTGACGATTCCAATACATGTAATGCCATCAAACAGCCATATATGCAAATCAGTTTTTTAATCTATGACTGGAATTAAATTGAATGGTGGTAAAATTCAGAGTGTTTAATCTCCCTCCCTTGCAAACTTTGGTAGCACTTCTTCCTCCAAAAGCAGCTGCTAAAGCCACTGATAAAATATATCTTTGTGATCAATAATAACATCTCATCCAAGATCCTATCACTACAAACAGGGCTGTAATATTGTCAGCTGAAGGCAGCACTGATGAGTTGGCGCTGACAAATCAGATTAAATCTACTGTAACTACTCACAGATGATTTTAAAAAAAGAGAAAAAATTAGCTTGTTGTGTCTAATTTCATTGTTTGGTTATCCACAGAGTCATTTCCTGCATCATCGCAGACAACCACCGTCCCATATTTACGTCATTGGAGGTGTACACAAACACACGCATACACACACACACACACACATGCACAGATATCAATGAAGGCATGCTTATTCATTTACATTGTCCACAACGCTTCAACCCAATCACCTCTGTTGTGTACACATGAAATGCTAATGACCGTGGTCACAAGAAAAGTACTGAGGCTTCTTCTGCTGGCGTTTCTAACAGAGGTCAAGCTCTCTTTAGGCCAAAATTATATCCAATCTTTTGTTTCAGAAGTGTATTTTGTTTAGGTCCAATTAAAGCATTTGAGTTTTGCAAAAACACAAACAGCTTGAATTTGAAAATTTCATTTTATTTAACCTTAATTTAACTTGTCGTTCAGGATAAGTCTTATTACATAAGTCCCATTCACAGTTGCAGCCTGTATGCGCGGTGATGTTTGCTGAAAGTTTTTATCAAAAGTGCCTGACAAAACTACAGATTCATAGATATTTTATAGACGAAAAAGCCTTAAATGAGTTGATATGATGATAAACAAAATAACTTTATCAACATTTCTTTACAAAAACAGACTGAATCAGCTGCACCTTTAATATTTGCTTTATGGCAATGCTGGATTTAAGTCAACATGCACATCAGATAATCTCACCTAGTTATAATATCTTTAATGGTTTCTGATTGAATTTCCATCACTGTAGATCACTATGTCACCAGACTGTCACGTATGTTACATATACAGCACCTTAGAGGTGCTATATGTAACATTTTTGCACCAATTACAATACAGATACTTTAAACTCTCATGATAAAAACCTTGCTTAAAACCATTTGACCATATGACCATGAGTCAGATATAAAGTACATTTTTGTCATGTACTGATTCAGGTTTAGCTGTTTGTTACTGGTTTCCAACCAGTTTAACACCCTGCAAGGTTAATAGTAATTAAGCTATTATGCACTCTTGTACTTCCATAGCACGGTTTAAAGTAGGCATCAACCCTGTACAAACAGTACACAGTATTGATTTAACTTCTGCTGAGGATTTGTGCTGTAATTAGTGCTTAAATATTACATATTGATAGAAAATTTAAATTCATAAACATACAGTAAGTAAAGAGGAACTAAGTGTATTTCATCAAGTACTTTACATATGTATTTACACATGTATAAATTGGATGGACAAAATATTAGAAACACATCATGAAAATTAACAGCGTCACAAACTTAAGTTCAATCAACACCTAAAAAACTTAAGACGACCTTCATGAGAGCAGGATTTATGTTGTATTTTAGGCCTATTTTATTAAACTGCATTACTTTTCAGCTACAAATGAATTCAACAATCCAGCAATATGAGATATATGATAATGTAACTCTTAAAAAGGGGCTACACTTCATATTAAATTTAACTTTAATGCTTTTTTTTAGGTTTTCTATTGAATCTTCCGCAGCATTTTTAAATGTAATAGTGTAAACTATTGTATATTTACCTAAAAGATCTTATTAATCACTTCTTTCACAGCTGCTTTTAATCAAGCTAACCTTGGCAGTTTCATTCCTGTTCAGTCAAACGTTTGCCCTGCTCACACCGGCACAAAAAGTTAATGTATAATGTTCTAAACTGAATAGTATTTGCTCATAAAAAAGATGCTTCAGGGCATTTTAAAGTGTCAGATGTGGCTTTCATGGACAGGATTTGTCAGGACTCACTGATTTTGCAGATCCAGCTGACCAGGATCCAGAGGGCCACCAGGTACGGCGCCGTGACATGGTGCCACTTCCAGCTCACGATAGGGAGAGTGGTGATGGGTTCGCTTCCATGGCCGTCACCGTGTCCGCTGTCCCCCGTCGTGTCATGGCCTGAGTCCGTCTCGTGCCCGGTGCCCGAGTCTGAGCTCGAGTTGCCGTGATCTGAGCTCCCATGATCGCTGCTCTCCGTGCTGCCGTGTCCTGCGTCCTCATTGGCCAAGCCAGGGCTTCTGGACATCAGCAGCAGCAGCAGCGTGCAGAGAAAGAGTGCAAATCGCCAGTTAGCTGCCATGTTTGTATAAAGTGCTCCACAAACTGTTATTTAGGTGGTTGATTCAATGATCTTTTTTCACATCGTTCTTTTACTCATATCTACATCTTTGTTTGAACTGAGCATTGTGGCCTTGTCTCTGCTCTCCTCTCTGCCCAGGATACAGCTTTTTACATCAGGTGAGGCTCAGCCCATCCTGATGCTCGTCCGTCTCCTCCCACTTTGTACCCGGACCGGCTAGTTTGACCACTTTACTCAATGGGAGTTTGATGCTCTGCCCCTTCTTTATTTGCTCTGAAATGCTTTATCAACAAGTTTTCACTGATGTAAAACTTCTCATGCAGACTTTATTGCGAAATACACAAATACTAGAGGCAATTCCTTGTTTGGATGCTTTCCAAGTATTTCAAGAACAAATATCAAGAAGTCTTTGTATTTTCATAACAACTTAATAAGAGCTCATGTGAAGTGTGTGCTTTGTGTCTCTATTTCAAAAAAAGAGTTTAATTTTTAACATCCAACCAGTATTTCTGTTTTATCAACTCTATGTTTGATTTAAAGGGATATTTCACAGATTCAGCTTGAATTTAAACTCATAAAAAATGGTAATAAATCTATTAGAAAAACAAATAAAGACACTGAAACATTAATATTATTCACTGGGTTACTCTGTAGATCAAAAAAAAATCATCAGAATTTGTTTTTTCTAGCTTAGTGGCATAAATTTCTTTGTTATTAATGCAAAACAAAAATAAATCAAGCCTTACAGGAGGCTTCAGGAAACTTTTGATGAGCTTTCCGTCTCTTTTGACATTTTACTGCTCGAATGATTCACCTGTTTAAAAATGAAAGTTTGCATTTAGAGATATGGGGCATGATTGCTTAATACATCCTGTACTAGTGTCCATTTGGCACCAACGTGTTTTGTTTTAAGTTTACACATGTTATCTAGACCAGTGGACCAAGGTGTCAAACAGGTCAAAGCTTAGATAATAAAAGAAAGGGAAATCAGATAAGTATGCAGGGTTTTTATTAAAGATTGTTCTGATTTATTTTTAGACTTTTTTTCTTTTTATACCCCTCTGTCTTTGTGAGATACTGAATATTTTTACCTCTTTTCACCCCTGCCTTTAGAAATAAACCAGTTTAGGACAGAAACATCACTCTTCGGTGAGTCTGACTGGACAAATGTGGACTGAGTACAAATCTGAAGCTGTCTGATTATTTCAGTTTGCATCTGATCCTCTTCAATAATCTGTTTGTTACTGTTTCCAGATGCATCCCAGGATTTGCATCAACTAATGTGAAAGTTATTTGTTTAAAGAAGCACAAACAGACGTCTTTTCACCTTTGGCAGAATGATAATGGGTGCAGCATGACCTTTCTCCAGAGACTGGCCTTGAAAGACTACTCTTTGGGTGAGCTGGTCCTTACTCAAAGACATTTCCAGTATGTTGTGAGAGGTTTTAGACAGACACAGTTTTATCTTAAGGGGACAAAGATCAGAAAGTTAACCAGTGACAAAAACTACCTACTGGAAATGTAAAGAAAGACCATAAAAGAGCAATTTCCAGACTGTTTGTTGTTCATGTACATTAACAGCTTCCCTGTTCTCCTCTGATTTATTGTGTTCACAGTATTTGTGTGACGGAAGTTTTTGCAGTGCAACTATAAACTATAACACACGTGTCAGGTATATTCACCTGCATTTCATCTTATAAGTGGTCTAGATAATTTCTAAGCTGGTCAGAGTCACACAGATTGTGTTGTCTGCTTAAAAGAATGTAAAGCATGTCGATGCTTTACAATGACACCAGTGAATTTTATTAAATTTTTTTGACCAAACCAATATAAATGATGGCCAAAACAAAAAAAAAAAACAGTATAAAAATATAAAGATAATATAAATAATATAATAATATAAAGATGAAAGGAGAAACAGAGCGCTGTTAATCGCTTTTCATGGATTTAATATTAGCCTTGTGAAACATTTCACGTAGCATTACTGTTATCAGATTTAAGGATTTCCCAGAAGAAATCTAATATTTGCTACCGTCCTGGCAGGAACAGAATAAAAGTTATTAAGATAAACCTTCTCTGTGCGTTTTTTCTGGGTTTTACATTAATGTAGATTACACAGGAAGTGTTAAATGGTATGAGGGCAGGAAGACACTTTGACCCATTTGTCTCTCTTACTGGAAAGGAACACCTGCACCTCCAACATCCCCTCCTCTTGCCCGACTGTGTTGAGCCTTCATTGCCACTATACATGTGTGTTTAGGTGACAGAGACTTGTAAATGAACCTTAGTTTGGACGTGCCGTTTTTTTTCCACTGATCAATGACTTTGCGACCCTGTTAGACACACAAAAGCTTTAGTTACAAATTAAACAGTCATATCAGCTCCCACTCTCAGGAAAGATTTGCATATATTCTCGGGAAACACCAAGGATATACGCAATAAATTTCCTTTAAAGAAATCCAGTATTTCAACCCTCCTTTCCTCTTGTTTCCTGTTTGGCAGCAGCAGAATGAGCTTCGGCAACTTAATTGTTTTATTGTATTTTCAGTCCCTTAAAATAGTTTTAGAAATCACACAAAAAATTTTTTTGCATTTAAAAAAACCAAAACAAAACAAAACAAGTCATATATGGGGAACAGTGATTGAACTTTTAACCGACATAAATGTATATCACTGGACTTTCAACAGGCATGACGATAACTAAATAAAAGAAAAAAAATGTCAAAACGAAAGTGAACATTTCACCACCGTTCAAACAGGCGAGACTCTCAGGATTTACAGAAAAATGTAAGTGAAAAATAACAAACAGACATATTGACATAAATGACATATTGGGCTCTCACGTTCAGTGAAAAGCATCGTTTTTGCTGAGTTACATGCGCATCTCTGATGGTCTTGCTGATAACTGAGGTTCAGTGATTAATCTGTTAATGAGTAAACAAGGAGCACCAGAGTCAAAGAGTAAATCCTGTGATGAGACAGAGATCAAGACAAAGACAGTATTATCTGATCACCCCATAATAAACTCAGCCTCATTAAAGTCCAAAGATCTTATTTAATTGTTAAAAATTGACTCATGCTTGTCATCCCAGATCCAGTCTTATTTTGCAAAGAGAACCATGATGTTTTAAAATGTATGTTTCTAAATCTGACTCTTTTCAGTTTAGCATATTTTATGGATTCATATGACGTCTCAAACCTACATATCTCGATGTGAACTTGCAGATTTTAATTTCCTTATAGGTGAGATCTTTGTAGATAACAAGAAATTAACAATATAATCTTATTTTTACCCAAATTTTATCACATCTTTATGCCCAAATTTTCCTCTAAATTTGTGTGAACACTGTACAGAAGTGTTTGTTGTATATCAACGACAACAACAAAAAAAAACAAGACAGACATTCTGTAACCTCTAAAAAACTAAAAAGAGACAATAAACAACAGAGGTAGAAAGCATCAGCCCTCTTTCTCCTACCCTGTAATTATCATCTACATTGAGCAGGAAATAAAAATTATATTATCACATCAAAACACAACAGATTTTGCACAGTCAGTTCTCTCTTCCAGGACACCAGCATGGAGGTCAGGAAAACTGTTTGTATGGCAGCTTTGTTGACAGTTTATGAGTAAGCCTGACTGCATTAATTGATACCCTGGCTTAAGATACGTCTGACACCCGTATCTAAAGTCAGTGGTAATTAGAGGGTCTCTGTGAGGGCGACAGTCAACAAAGATGAGCCTGTGGTTGTGACTTGACCTTTAAGGTCAGGCACCAACAGGAAACTTGATGGAAAGAACCAGATCAGCCTTTTGGTATAAATAACAGAATAACATTTGATATCATTTGAATGACATTTACCTGAATCCTAAATGCAATTTGTCAATATCAACGTGTTTGAATGTAGTGCGATCCGCGATTCTATCACAAAATAACCAACAAATCTGATTAAAACAATAAGAGTCTGCAGCCATGTCAGCAGCTTCCTGAGTGTTTTGATCTAAATGCTAATTACACACTTACAATGAAAATAACAGCATCCTGTCATGTAGCAGGTGTCATATTGACAATGTTCACTATCTTTCTGTAGCACGTTAGCATGCTAACATTAGCTAACACATCGTGAGTGTGATAGGAATGTCATTACTTCTGCAGGTATTTGGCCATAATGCAAAGTATTAGGTAAACTTTAAACTTACATTTTGACCTGATCATGGCGCTAAATGAAAAGTCAGAGGATCTCCAGAATTATCGCCAATAATCCAGAGAAGTTCATGAATGTTTGAACCAAATGTGTTCAAGAATTGTCACGATATTTCACAAACACACAAATGTTAGAATAATGGTGGCGCACCAGATAAAGTCTGAGGGGATCCTTAAAGTTATTACATTTTTCATCTCAGTCTGAAACATGAGTCGCTGCATTTATCAATAATATATGATAGCAAGTGAAATATTTTTCATTTGGGCTGCTGAATGGACAAAGGAAACAATTTAAAGACATCACTCTGAGTGCTATGAAAGCACATAACATTATCATTATATCCTGACATGTTTAAATGTTGCTTTGCCAAAAAAGTACCTGCAGCTCAGCGACTGTATGCACACATGAAGAACTGTGTACACAGTAGAGACACAAAGTGCCATGCAGAGCTTAAACACAACACTATATATTATATATTTAGTATTTAAACATAGACCTTGAAAATTGTGAAATCTTATTGTGACAGAAAAGTTCCCAGTAAAAAATGCTGAGTCAAAGAGGAAAGAAATGGTCAGACACAAAGGACAATAAAACCCAACCCAGATTTTCCTCATTCTTGTGATTATTTTCAGTGTTTGCTTAGCGCTTGTCCCAGACATTATCTTATTTTATTGATTGACTGTGGCTGGCTTCTTTGTATGATTAAATGTCAAAATATTACCAGTGACTCTGTTTTTTTTCCATTTATCATAAAAATTAGTCCTCAAAAACACTACTCATATTTTTTTTTGTGAGACTGCAGGGTAGTTTTGTAATGACAAAAAGTAAAATTTACAGACAAATTTGGCACAATAAGGACGAATTAAGGGCACAATTTGTGGTCTTGTTCTTCATGTCTGATTGACTGTAAAGAGGTTTTAAGTAGTCTGAGAATTGGCACAACAAATACAACTGTATTTTTCCCACTACTGAATGTAGCTGTTTAGGAAAAGTCACTGTATGTTCGTCTGCCTCACAGTCTGTTTATGGTGTCAAGTTGCAGAGGAGAGGATGTTAAATAAAAGCAGGTAAACCTGCATGAATATCAGTCAGATGAAAGACGTGTTTTGGTTACAAGTAACACAAGTGTTGAGCAAACATGAGAACACTAAGGTGACCTTTGATATGAGCACCAATCTGATTTTATTGATCTTATATACTAGTAACCCCTACAGCTTATTGTAAGTGAAGAATAAGTGACTGTCTACAATTTAAATATCAACCAAGGGAGACGAGTTTCAGTTCAATCTAAGGTCAAAGACAGAAATTGATCATTCTGACGTCCATATGCTCACAGTGTTGCAACCATACACAATAAATTACTTAACACCGGATACATTCAATGAAATACACAAGTCATATGCTAGGGCTGCACTGAATGTCATTTTCGAACATTTTAAGCCTTAAACGTGGTTTTCAAATGTAAAGATAAAAGATAAAGATTACCGTATTTTCCGCACTATAAGGCGCATCGGATTATAAGGCGCACCTTCAATGAATGTCCTATTTTAAAACTGTTTTCATATATAGGGCGCACCGCATTATAAGGCGCATAGAATAGAAACTACTGTAGTGGCTG
>JAQMCX010000020.1:771837-814286 GCA_029814765.1 Acanthurus leucopareius | reverse complement strand
GTGTGTGTGTGTGTGTTTGTGTGTGTGTGTGTGAGAGAGAGAGAGAGAGAGAGAGAGAGAGAGAGGGAGGGAGCGATAGTAAAGGCATAAGTCAAGATACAGTGACTGTGGAAAAACATAACAGCACATGTGTTTTGCATAGTCAACTGTGTAATTACACGTAATAGGGACACAGTAGGTAAAAACATGATATATTCTGGTGATGATGGGATTTTACATGAGCCATCTCAGAATCAGGTGTGAGACATCAAAGCCACACAGCATTATCCCTTATTATCCCTGCACTGTTGTCGTAACTTCTCCTCTCCTGCGCTCCCCGTCCTCACACACCTCTGCTGCTTCAGCCTCTATTGAAGAACCTGACACACCCAGCAAAGATCCACATAGGCTTCTTTTAACATATTCATATTATAATGAGGCCGCAGATTAGAATAAGAAAGAAAGGTGGTTTCGTGCAAAACCTGCCGGAGCGTGATGCAGTCAATCAGAAAGATTTGTGTTCACCTCAGGAAACCTCAAAGAGCAAAAAATACTGAGTTGTTAAAAGTGAAAAGCATCAGAGCTATTATTAAAATTACACCCAGCATTTTCACTCAACCTGTCATATTCCTCATTACTGGCCTTCATCAGTTGCCATCCAGACCTCTGTACTTCCTTCCTCATCTTCATCAGTCTTTCTAGGATTTTACATTTAGCTGATGCTTTCAGAAAGAGTCGATGTAATGCCTTTAAAAAAGATGACTTTGCAGGACATGTGAACTTGTGACCCGCTGGTCAGTAAACCATCATTATCCTTGTCATGATTAACTCATCGTTGCCTCTGAAATGTTGTCTTCAAGCACTCACTGCCTCTGTGATTAACCTTCTTCCCCGCCGCTTCTTCCTCCTCCTCCTCACTCTAACCTCATCCCTGCTTCATCTTCCCATCGTTCACCCTCATCATTATAATGTCCCCACTCACTGAGAGGGAAACAGGAGGAATATTTAACCAATGACTGGCAGCAATTAGAGCCGCTGACCTGCTGAGTTAGCGTCCAACTCTGCCCTTGACCAGCTCTGACCACACTGTGAACTGCACCGCAAACAAACAGCAGGAGGGAGACTGGGTGGTAACGATGGCAGCATTATATGTAGGTCCTGTGGATTAAGGGGAATTTTTTAAGACTTTTTTTTCCCCTCCATCCTTGCAGAGCGTGGACACGCACTAAGGGATTTATACACACATATATAAACATGTGCAGACGCTCGGCAAAAAGTTGCAGAGCCACCAGCGTGCATTAGCGAGCCTGACAAAGCTCGTTTAGGTTTGCTGCTGATGAAAGGAGAGCGCAGCCCCCGTCCCACCGGGCTTTATGGAAACGTTGTGACAACGCAGAGTAAACCACTTAGGAGGTGCATAGTGCCCCTCAGGGGGTGGCAGCCCTCTCTGGTGGCTCTCTTTGCTATTGTTGGATGCGAGCAGTGCACTAAATGCTCTAGCCACGATCCTGCATGTTCCCAGTGGCATGCATGCAGGACGCCACGCCACGCCACGCCGCGCTGATGAAACAGTGCAGCCAACAGTGACAGAGTTAGACAGCAAAGGTGGCTCTGTTTGAGATGCTTACATTGTCATTGTGTAAGTGTCTAGTCCTTTGTGTGTGTGTGTCAGTGGGATACTGTGTGTTTGTCTAATTAATTATGTTTTCTCTGCTGCGGGCTAAGAACAGAAATTATCCTCAATTTGCCATGATAAACTTTTTTTTTTCGCTCTCTGTCCCTGGTTTGTGTTTGCATTTCTTCCTTCAGTTTTTGTCTCCATATTTTCCTTCTGTGAATTATTTTTTCTGTCATCCTTCTTTTGTTTTGTTCCTGCTTTTTCTATATTCATCTATGCATTCCTCTGATGTATCTGTATGAGTGGGTGAGACTGGATGTGTGAAGTGTGTTCTTTTTATAATTTTTTGGACATTTCTGCATAATTTATGATAATGACAGCTGAGAGACCGGGAGAGAGGGGAGGCTGGCATGCAGCACAGAGCCTCTGATCACAATCAAACCTGAGCTGCTGCAGTAAGGACTCATCTATACACAGTACGTGCTTATTAAGGTGAACTTCCAGGGCTCAGGCATCTCCAGAGTGTGGGTTTTACCTATACAAGTGTATTTTTGTATGCGGTTTTTGGCTGAAAACATCTTCTATTTTAGTGCTGCCACATTAAATTTATGGCATTTTTTTATTTTAAAGAAATAGTTGGGTTTTGGATGGATTGCTGGAACCAAATAAGATAAATAAGATTTGTTTAGGTGCTTGTATGTGGATTTTAATACCTTCAGACAGAGCCAGACTGGCCTGCTTCCTGTTTGTAGCCTTTTTGCCAAGCAGAGCCAACGGCTGCTGGCTACAGCTCCATATTTACCGTATAGACATGACAGGGGCATCTAGCTTGTCACACAAGCCTCGCCAAGGAAGTGATTAAACCCATTTCCCAAAACATTGAGCTGCTCCTCAAGCTTGTTTATGCTTGTTTTTGAGTTTAGACATTCAAAGGAAAGCCCAGTGTCTTTGTCTCTTCCTTGTAGAGGACAGGAGAGTGAGATGTGTTCATCAAGGTTTCTATGCGACACTTGTTGTGTGCCAGGAGGCACAGCGGTCACAGGGGGTGCGGGGGCACAGATGGCAGCACAGGTGTGGAGATGCCACCACATCAAGCACAGTCATCAACCCCATCTAAACACACTCTGGTGTGCGTCTGTTTCCATACACACACACACACACACACACACACACACACACCAGTTTTACATTGGATGAGATGACTTGCAAGCTCTGACTTAAAAATCCTTTTCTTTCTGTGTCTGTCGTTTCCTCCTTACATCTGACGGAAAGCTGAGCTGTCAGCTGCGCTGTCCTGTTAATAATTAAATCCTAAGTTGTGTCAGAGTGGCCGTAGTTCTGACACATTAAACATTGATTTTGAGAGTAAATGCATCTTTTATCGTAACATGTAACAATCCCCTCTGTCCTGCTTTACTTTCACATCAGCACTCCGGATGACAGCTTTCCCAGAGCGCAGATTTTTTTTTTCAAGTGTTCCCTTTTCCAGCATATCACTTTTTTTGTCATTTGAACTGGCAAGCATGGAGGAGTAAACAAAACAAGACAGTTTGAATGATAGCCCGAATTGGCGTCGCATGGGAGAAGTTAAAATGGATGTTCGGAAAGTGACAGCTCTCCTGCTTGACACTTAAATATTTTGCATTCTTCTTGGAGTACATATGTTTTTAAAACAATGAATGATGTTCCCTGCCCCTGTTTTTGTCAAGGGTGTCCTCCCATACAAAAAAAAAAATTCTTCAGTCTTTCCTTTTACAAATTTATGCCTGTAATACATCCAGATACTCAACACAATAGTTAGAATTGAAATGAAAATACAGTAGGTCTTTTAGTGGTGACATCTACAGAGGCTGTTTTGGTTTTATTTAGCAAAAACTTGACCATTCACAGAAATAATGAGCAAGTGGAGCCCTGTCCAGTAGTGTGTGTATGTGTGTGTGTGTGTGTGTGCACTGATGGCGGTAACAAAAGAGTGCTCTTCATGCGTAATTCCTAAGAGAACAGGGTGATTTGGTTCATAATGAGGCTTGCTCATTACAATGACAAGTCCTCACGGCTCATCAGCCTGACTTTGAGGAGGCAAACTCAAGTGTGCAGTCTGAAGCCTTAATTTAAGCTTTTATCAATATCAAATTAACAATAAGAGCACGGCAACAACTATGAGGTCTTGGAGGTTTAACCTCCTACTTCATGGGTGTTCCGCTTAATGTGAGTAATTCGCTGTGGATCAGTCCATCTTGTTTTACTCCACAGTCAAGACTCCGTTGGTCATGATGTTAGAAAGAGTTGATTTATTGTTTTGGTCTGGTTTAAACTGGGCTTTTAAAATACATTAAAACATGTTTAGCTTAAATTGTACCGAGACGATTTCCTTGGAGTTGGACTCATTTACAACGATAATGTCTTCAAAATTGGCCTAACTGTTCTGTGCTTGTTACATAGCTTAGAGCTGCTGCTTTCCTTTAACAGAGCTCAGTCAAAGAGGTGTCATCATGGTGTTTGCTAGTACAAAAACTACACATTTCTGGAGACTACCTTTATGCTGTCTCAGCTTAAAAATTCAAATATCCTAAAATATATGGATGGAGAATCGATCGATTCTTTCACAGTTTTTCTGTCCTGGGAAAACAAAATAGTCCAATTAAATCTCGTCTTTGGTCTAATTGAGCAATAACTGAAGCTCGATTGCAACTGTGTACGAAAACCCACTAAGTGTGAGAAACAGAAGCACATTGAAGACACAACATGATGAGTCAAGTGGCAATAAACCTCATACTTGGCCTGAATAAGTTGCTTACAAGCACCAAACTAATAGGTCAAGGCAGTTGATGCCAGTTTTTCTCTTTATTGAACAATATTGCAAAGAAACTAAAAGAAAACACTCCGTGAGCACGCACAAATACTGAACTGATTTATGCATTCTTGTGTGCGAGCACTTTGCAGAATGACTGTTGCCTCCTAATAGCTTGTTGGAAACAGGAAAAATATTATGAGTTCATGAAAATATATTGGAATCAACAGGGAAAGGGGACAATGTAATCGCCGTGCTGTTCAGCCAAGTTCCCAGGCTGAGAGAATAAACGAGAGAAAAACACCAAATGGCCCCTAATTCATAAAATGGTCTGTTACAGAGCGCTGTGCCCAACTTGAAGCCATTTATAACAAACAGAAACCTGTAAAATTGTCCCTTCACCTTCATCAAAACTGGATTAAACGTCTGTTTGTGGCTATAGGCGCTGAACCACCTACAGAGAAGATTATGGTTTGTGGCTCACACAATGTTGAGAATACATTCTTTATTTCTGCTTTGTTAGTCAGCCTCCACCTGAGTTTGACTTCCTCATTGTACTTCAATCTTTCAATCTCTCCTCTACCTGCTTTCTGAGCCTTTTCTTCCAGTCATGCCTCTGCTCTTTGTATTTCTGTCTGTCTGTCTATACCCCATGTACTGTAGTGTTCGTTTATGTCTGCGTGTGGATTAGAGGTCTTACTGTTGTGTCACATAGCAACTGCAGTAGGCATTATGCTGGAGTTCTACTTGCTGTGTGAAAATAATGGTTATATTTCTAACAACCAGACAGAAAAACAGACAGTTAATAAAGTCTTGCTGCAGTGTGGGTGTAGGGTCAGCTGTGTACCTATTAAAACTGAAAAAGTGCAGTCTGGAGATGTGTTTTTAAAAGAGAGTTTTCTCTATAGCTATAGCTATGGATCCAAAACATGACGTGTTAGAACTTTGAAAAGGATGAGGAACATTTAGTTAAAACTGTAAGTAGTTAGCACAAATTATGTAAATAAATCAAATGAAATATTTAGTTTAGCTGCACAGCTATTCAAGATATGGATGTGAAATTCAGTTTAACTTAAAACCCTCCTTTATTTTCAACCTCCTAACCACTGTCAAATGTGAACTTTTAGAATCTGTTTGAGGGATAAAAAAGCATAGCTGAAAAATCCACTGACATTTATAATAAGGCAAAGTAAGAAAGATCAAACTGTGCAACATAATCATGCTCATGTCAGTCCAGTGTGGTTTATGTCACAGATGACTTTGGACTCTTTTAAGAGGTGCTTGAGCATCCCCAAATTTAATCTCAACAGCCCTGTAAAAATGATTAATGTCCTTAAAGATGCACATGTTTTGACCTGAATCTCTTGATGATGTTTTTGATGGGTTGCACTCGCAATTATAAAAAAGTAATGTTTAACTAGAGTAACTTGAGCTTTCTCTCCTCTGCTCCGCTTTCTGTGTGTGTGTTGATTATGGAGGGAGGTGGGGAGTCGGGTGGGGTGTGGGGGGTGGGAGGTGTTAGCCTCACTCAAAACGGTGAAACACAGAGAGGGGAGAGGAAGGAAAGCAGCAAAAACCATCGATGACGATGACAGCAAAAGCAGTAAAGGCTTTCAAGATATGCTGCATTGAAAATGAGTGCACTAGTTAAACAATATAAATAACACATTTTGTTTCTCTTTGTCCCAAAACACCCCGAGGCAACGAAACCAAAAACACTTTCTGTTTCATGGTGTTAATACCGTCTGTGAACATTAGCTGATACTGTTTGCTAGCTCACTTATAGATTATTTGCTAATGTTAGCTCTGTGCCGCCTGTATTGCACACTTGCCATTTAACAAGGTAATTGATAAACTTAATTTCTTTTAGCTGCAGAAGTCACAGTTTTTATTCCGTTAGAATTGGTCCTCATGGTGTAGCTTTAAACTGCATTTATGGACAGAGGCTTGTACAGAAGAACCTGATAAATCTTTATGTGTTTAGTTGTGTTTAAAATTTTGTATGAATTTCCAGGGACAGTTAAGACTTGGACTATGATAACTTCCCTTTTTGAATCACCAAAAAACAGCCAGGTGCAGGTGAGATTGTGACATCATAATGATTTCCCACTGCCACGCAATATTCTATTTAAACAGCGTTATAAACTGATATGGATTCTCCCCTTTCTTCCTATCTCTTTTTATGTTTGCTTATTTGATGGATTGCACAAACGGGGAGAGAGGAGGATAGGAAGTGAGGGAAGGAGAGAGAGAAAGAGAAACAGATGAGAAGTTGGACAGGTAGTCAGACATAGCTATGATGTCAAGTCAGCTATATCCCAACATTTAATGCAGTGGACTGACAGTGATTTCAAATTACCAGGCATTAAACTTTTATCAAATGCAGATTCTTTTAAACCTCCTCTTACAGTTACTTAAGTAAGTTTATTTATTCATTTTCAGGTTATGTTATATTCTAGCCGCATAAATATATTTGCATTTAATTCTCAGTTTAAAAAGGGGAAAAGGAGAATTAATGAAAAAGAAAAGAGCGCAAGAGCACATACACAGAGGCAGAACCCCCCCCATAAGGTCTGATAAAACTGCCTCTGTTTATGCTATAATTTTCTTCAGCAATGTGGTCATTTATTCATACATTTCTATATTTATGCAGCCTGTAACAAACACCATTTCTGAAAAGTCCAAGTCCCCTGAGGTTTAAATGCCACTTTCATAACAGATTGAGGCCTGTCAACTGGCCAACTATGAGAACGGACAGGCACAGAGGAGGGATTACACCTGAATCACTGAGAGATGATATTAAAAAAAGAGTGTGGATAAATATCACGGATTATGAACCAATACCTATGAAGACGTAGATGTATGATACACAATGCCGTGCAGGTAAGTCTGCAATAACTTTGAAACAGAGGAAACAAGCTATAAACAGAACAAATGAATTAATGGGATACTGAACACAACTAAACAATTTTAGCAGTTCTTTCATGCTGACAGTCTTGTCATTGATTGACTTTTCTGAAAACATGGAGGATTCAAAGTCATTTATCCTAGAAAATGGAAAGAAACATTTTTTTTACTTCAAATGAATTGATGAGAGAAGTCAGAAGCTTTGAGAATATTATTCATATCATGAATGATCCAGAAAAAACTACCAAGTGGAGCTGCTGGTTCTGCTTTGTCAAACAATCAATAGAAAATCAGTCAGTTGTATTAGTATTAAAATAATTAATAAAAATCAAAGAGAAATGGACTTAAATTCTGTGGAAACATTCAGGTCAAAGCTGAAAATGTAATCAGAGTTTTTCAGTCAGCATGAGTTGTGACTTCCAATATGGCCACCAGAGGGTCTGTTACATCACCTGAAAGTGCTTTACATCCATGTTTATGTTTCCCTGTTGCTACTTTCCTCTCAGTCTTCCCTCTGCCCAGCCTCCGCCTTCCTCCGTCTGCCCCTAACACTCCCCCTCCCCTCACCGTCCTTGCTCCTCTCTCTCTCCCATCCAAGCCGTATTGATTACTTCGATTGTGGCAGGTGATGGCAGAGTGTTGTTTGCCATGAGATAATTGTCTCATCATCGGTGCCGTGATGAGCGCTCCACTCCCCCCAACCCCTGCTTATTTATTTATTAATGTGATGCGTCACCTGCTCCACACTCAAGAGGGAGAGCCAGGCAGGTTAAACAAGTGCTGAGCCGTCCCTCATCGATTGGCAGGGGTTGGGAGGGGGGGAGCAATGGGGTCAAAATGAAGCGCTTGGAATACATATGTGAAATCAGTGGAATGGAAGACCGATTTACAGAAGAATGAGAGCAGGATCAGCACCCTCATGCTCACTAGGTTATTCCAGCAATAAAAGCATGGAATGGTTTTATTACTGTATTGATTGGAGGAATTGTGCTGCATCGACTGAGGAATAAGACACCCAACATTACACTTTTTTATTTTGTGTCTCTGGGAAATGTGTTATTTTTGCCCAAATGGTGCTAATTGCTGTTTTGAGTCAAATCATTCAAGACAGACTAGTTTAGGATTTCAAAAGGTTTATTGAGAATCACATATTGGACAGCAACCAGGTTTCTACATCATCCTCATTAAAGTTGGTTACCGAACTTGATACACCGAAGGTTACCAAATTTAATTGTTCTGTGCCAAATTTCTATTCCCAAGAGCAAAGCATTAAAATAGAGAGAGAGAGAGAGCAAGAGGGAGGGTAAGACTAAGTACCCTTGCAGTTTGTTTCACTGTGATTCAGGACAATGGCATTCTTTTGGAATCATAAACTTGGTTTAGAAAAAGTGTGGTACATTTTTTGTAATATGAAATAAAGGGCTGGCCAAGGCTTTACATACAATAGGAGGAGACACTTGGTTGAACAGTAAGAGTGATCTAAAGGCGCCAGATTGATTTTTAGAAGAGAAGAGACGAAAAATACAACATTGCATTTGCTAGAAGTAAAAAATATTCTGATAACATGGTTTGGATGTTACACTGACTCCTTTTGTCGAGTGAAACATCACATTGAGAGATGGAGAAGGTCACTACTTCTAAGTAAAGAAAGGGATGGAGTTCATGTTGTCAGGCAAATAAATCAGCTAGTACATTCACTGTACATTCAGTGTCCCATTCCTCACACATACACACTCAGGGGAAACAGAGAGCTAACTTGTTAACAGAGCACAACAGGTGGATCTCAATAATAAAATACAGCAGATTAGATCAGGCGATAACTACAACAAACTGTACAAGTGGGATGTGCCGAGGCAAACCTGGCACACAGAACACACAGAGAAAACACTTCTCATTTTCCTGAATTATCCTAAACGGCACATTAGCTCCTAAACCATGACTGTGTAAAAGTCAAACACATTGATAGCCAATCAAATGTGCTGCTGAACTACCAACAACCAAGTGACAGTGAGCATGAAACAGTAATATTGCTGTTACAGACCCTAATGTTAATAACCCAAACCCTAAATCCAACAGTCGCAGACTCACACAAATTGTGACAAAATGAGGCAAAATTTCCAAAGTCTACTATTAAGAATATATTCAAAGTCACCGTGGACTTTGCAAAGGAGCACAATCTGCCAGCAGTTGTTGAGAAGTTAGTGTCCAACAGGCTCAGCACCTCATGTGGATATTTAAAAAATACAAATCCATATATGATAACACTTCCCATTTCTAATTATTTAAAATGTGCTTCTGTTATGGGGTTCCTCTAGAACTCAAAAGTCAGGCTCCAGTGGGGTTTGGGGCATCAGGGATGTGACATCAATGGCAGTCAAACAAAGCCAACACTTATCATCATGTGGATTGAGAGTCACTAGGTGTGATGGCCCTCCTTATAGAATATAGGCCAGCGGTTGCCGTCACGGCTGCTGCCTGGCAACATTGATGTTCTGTATTTTGACAGGTGACAGCAGCGCACGGCTCTGACACCAGCTACAACAGCTCCAACCAGCCTCCACCACAGGCTGCTGCTATCCCCCTGCTGTAATCTCATCGAGCAGCTAAACCTATCTGATTGTTTCAAGATTCCAGCAAATCTGCCATGTGATACAAGTGGCTTTGACAAGACAATTCTTCCTATCATCCTGTGAATTGTACTCGACCTTTGCACAAAACACAACTGCAGTGGATAGAGAATATCACCTTTCTTTCTGGTTTGATTTAACCTCACTGGATATTTTTTATTGTAATGTGTAATGAAAATATCCAGTTATAAATATCCATACATACAGCTCTGTCTATATTTCTAAGGTCATAATAAACCTCAGGCAACAAGTTTTTATTCATCCAACCGTTTAAACACACACACACACACACACACACACACACACACAAGTGCACGCACTCACTTGTTGGATCAGTAGTACTTGAAATACACTTCACTTATCGTTTTTCTTTTTATTAGGTTGAATTGCTGGGAAATAAATAAATGACCTAAACAAGGCAACATTTCCCATATGCTCATTTTGATACATGAGAAAGTGTTAATGTGGCATTTTCTGCCATCAACCTTCCATTATCGAAACATTAAGCATCCAAATACAACAAACTCCTCTGATGTCCTCAGGTAAAGTTCTTTACTTTGACGGCTGTAAACAAGTGATGACAGTTGAAATTAATTAGCAAGCTTTTTTTCACCTGTATGTTTGCTTTATGACATACAGTTAAAAAAGGACATTCAGGGAAGACAAACTGATCTAAGAGTGAGTGTTTATCTTGAATTCACTGTCACACAGAGGATACCCAATCGTTAGCTAAGCCTATTCAAATTACACTGAAATCATTCAGTGGTGTTGGCAAACGTTCCAAATGGCAGGCTTCTGTCATTTTTTTCCCCCTATTTTGCGAGTAATTGGAGTGGTTTAGTAGAGGATTTGGCTGTGCTGATCCTTGGCCTGAGGTTGATCCAAGTGCAGGCTTAAGACACCAATATTTTAGTTATTCGAGGTGGGGAGGACAGGATTGCATTCGCTGCAGCAACAGTTAGACACATCTGAATATGTGATTAAAAAAGGGAAAAATAAAAATAAATGGATATGTAGTCAGGGCACATTACAGCAAGACTTATTGTACATTTCTGTAACAGATAACATTACTTTACAATTTTACATGACAATCACTCTAACTGCGCTGAATTTCTACGTATATTCATAGTATATTTCTTTATTTATATATTATATATTTGTATTTACTATTACTTAGTTGATTTCAATATTTTTGGGGACTCACTGTCACATATTAGTATAAGATCTTTTTAACAATGCCAGCAACATGCATATGGATATCAGTGTCAGCCATTTGATAATCCAGCATTTCATCAAGAGCAGAACATTTCAGATCTCATAACTATCTGATACTATGCATGTCCACACTTTCAGGCACAAAATTAATGACTGGTGATCCTCTGACTGTCCCTGCAGTGCCAACGTATGATTAAGTTGTAAGGATTTCTCAGGACATTTTTTTTCATTTTATTTTGTGATCCATTAGTTTTTATTCAGCATTATCATGAGGATACATTTGTTTAAAACTTTGGTTTATGATTCCTGCACACACACACACAAAAATATATTTTTTTTTAAAAAATCCTGCAAAACCAATGCATTAGCTTGTAGTTTCTGTGCATCATGCTAATAAGAAAAGTCAGCATGGTTATTGGCTAGACCAAGGGAGGTAGCATGCTTAACATTATACCTGCCTGTTAACACTTTCATCATTAGCATTGCAGCATGCTGACATTAGCTTTGATCTCAGTGTGCTCCTTGTCTTCGAATCATAGGCAAATTTAATTGTCCTCCGCTGTTTGGCAGCCAGTGAAAAGCTTGGTGCATAATTGTTGCCATCATTGGTTGAGTTGGCTTAAGATGTAGGCATGCAAAGTGGGACTGGTTTGGGTAACGTTAAGCCAATAAGAGGCAGAGTAAGGCTGTTTATGTCTTTTCCATCCTGGAAAAAAAACACACTGAGTAAAGCTTTACAGTACTGCTTGCATGGCTGATTCCTACTCTTGATGAGCTGCATTAAGTTGCAGAGAGTTGGAATGTCAATGCCAGCGTGGTTTATAATTTGCTGACTAACAACATCATTTGACATTAAATGCATCCAAGGAATCGCACTTTTAGCAGCTGAAGCCATTTTTTCCTGTGTATCATTAAAGTCATTTAACTCTTCCTGCGACCAAACTCAGTAGGCTATGCAAAATGTGAAAAAATAAAACTTTCAAACACTCACAGTCCATTACATTCAGTGCTGCTCAGTGAGGTAAACTGCTCCAGTGAAATGTCAAGCCTATCTACCTATCTCAGCATCAGAAACAGTTTGAATCACCAGAGGAGAGGCTTCTCTGCCGTCAAGCAGCTCTCTGATTAGGGCCCTCTTCTCTCTGTTGATTGCTGGTGACAGAGTGGGTGAAAATTTTCCTCTTGTCATTATAAGCATTACTTCCTATCCTTAACACCAGTTATGGAGGTAACATTTAGAGCAGCACATGACTGTCAAGTGAGCAGAACACCAAGGAGATGGATTTTTCAATCCTCACTCACTTTCTTTGTGTTCATGGTGGCTTTCTTTCCCCTTTTTACTGTCAGTCTCCTAGCTTGTCTTTGTCTCGATTCTAAAGCCTCTGAGACAAAAAATTGACACTTGCTGTCAAGGAGGTAGGTACAGTATAATTTGGATGCACAAAACAGCACAACTCAGCAAAAGTCTGAGTTAGAAACAATGCGATGGCGAGATTATAAAAAAGTAAAAGAAAGATGGAGTCATAGAAGACTCACCTAGAAGCCCTGTTGCTGCATTTTTTAAAAATTTGACAATATTCATACAGTTTTGAACAGGAGGCAGAAAAGTATTGTGTGGATGCAATAAGAATAAAGAATTATGTAAGAAGCTGCCCACACTGAGGTCAAAGGTGAAAGGTTTAAGAAATCAATGTCATTGGTTCACTGGGTCCAATTAAGCACAACAGATAAGGTGGATCATTGATCATTTACAGTCATCATTTACACACTTTGCTGCTCATTTATTATCTTGTTCTGTCACTTGTCCTCCCACAGACTCCCACACGGACACATGGGAGGTCATTTTAAGTGAAACATGGCGATGTCTAAAAGTTTCAAAAATAATCTTATTTGCTGTTCTATTACAATAATTACCATCAATTCAACTGTTTTATTGACATTGTTTTATTGACATTTTTTAATCTGACAGATTAAGAAATAGGTGGTTGTCGGCTATTAGCACATAAAAATAGTCTCAACTTCAGCTGTATTAATGCTGACTTTGTGTTTGACTTGAAATCTCTGATCGTGTTTATCAGACACACTCTCACCGAGTTAATACCACGCACAGTGGGGACCAAAGAGCTTAGCAGGGTACTGGAACAACAAGTAGCCAGAGAGCTTAAGAGTGTGTGAGTTTAAAAGCACTCCTAATGTCAGAGTGTATTAACCCCTAGGAGGAGCAGGTGATTGTGAGAGATTTGAAAAAGTAAATGGATAAAAATATTTAAGCATTTGAGGCTTTTCTTTAAAAAAATGTATCCAACAAAAAAACTATTTTTGGCTCATCTCAGATTTCACCTCTTTCCAGCTCGCAGTAACAAAGTCAGAGTATCAAAAGCAGTCAGGCATGAAGGGCTGTTTGGTATCATAGCTTGAGAGAGAGCCAAAGCCTTCAAGGCAAACCTGCTCCCATGTGAAAACATTTTCGGTCAAGCTCCTGCCTCTAGAATCAGAAATGTGTCGGTTTTTGGTGAATCCTTGAAAACCTCAGTATGCTACAACAACGCTGGAAAAAAGTCAAAAAGTGCAGCTATTTTATAAATTATAATACATCGATATTATCAAGAAAGGACTCTTAAGATCATTTGAAATGAACACTGTTGTTGCTGTTCTAAATGACTCCAGCAGAAATATTGAACATTTGCAGGGGGACTTTGCATTTGAGCTGCAGAACAGGCAGAAGAAGGCAGTGACACAGAGAAGCTGCTCCTGGAAACAATTGACGCTGGTGATGCACAAGACACAAGGAGCACTCGAACACCACCACCAGTGGCTGACGCCCCCCACCAACCGCCAACTCCAGCCCTTCATTAACCACTCAGCACATCCTCCTCAGCATCCTGTAAGTGTCCTGCTTTCCCTCGCCACATCCCGGATAAAAAGAGAATCACAACCCAAACCCATTACACATGCCATCATCCAGCAGCTCCAGAAAATTGAAGGCACCAAAGACAATAAGAAGGAGGAGAAGGAGGAGGAGGAGGAGCTCTTTGGTATGAAGGTGGCAGAAGTGCATGTGCATGAGTGCACAGAGGCCATGTTTCAATCTACCAGAGGCTTATTTAGGAGCACAGGCAAGTATTTCAAAATTACTTCAGTCAGAAGTAAAAGTGTTGCTATATCTTTCTATTTGTGTTTGATAACTACATTTGAAAACCATTTGCGAGAAAAAAAAAGGTCTTTTTAAGAAATGCTGTGTTTTCCATCCTTTATTTTTCAAAAGTCTTTAATCTTTTGGTAAAAGAGGTCAAAAAATCAAACACTCTGTTAAGTTAAAACAGCTGAAAGGGACATTTTAAAATAATAATTCTGGCGTCATATCATGGAAGGAGTCCCGCTGGTATTCATCAATTAATTTATGAAGTTATACCTTCTATCAGGCGCAATTCATGCTACTCCTCCAGCAAACAGCTGCCTTGACTTGAGGAGGATGTTGTCACCTGCTACATACCGCCTCCGCCCACTCACGTGTCATCTGCAGCGGTGCTATCCATGAAGCTGGATGGGATAAAGCTGATGTTCCCTGGATTTGCGGGTTAGGTAGTTTTGTAAAGCCACACAGGCTTTCACAGTGTGTCGACTGACCAGCCAAAAAATCCTTCATTTAAACACCCGAAAGATGTTCTCTGTGATTCCTCAGGCTGAGAAGTGGGGGGGTTTAGATAAAATGCCGGTGATGTGTAAATACTATAACAGGATACAAGGACAGAATTTGTTGTACGTACAATGCAGGTTAATGACATCTGAGGCTTGCAGGGCTGCCGTGGCAGCTCCACAGTTAATTAGCTCAGACCCAAAAATACTTTCTTTGAAGATGCCTCCATCACTTTCAAGTCCACAGGCCCTGACGTCCGCCATTCTCACGGGTATCACTTGCAGCCACCACAACAACTGAGTGACTCACATTATAATTAAAAAAGAGTTTATGAGGGCTCTGACAGCAACATGCTTTCCGTCGATGGCATCAAGACACAGTGGGAAGTTTCAGATCTCCAGAATCCCTGTGCAATGTCCCTACTCTGTGTCTGAGAGGAGATTTGAAGTCATCCTGGGCTCAGAGTGTTTTAAAACAGTCTGAAAAACCTGGTGAACGATCTTCAATATAGTGCAGCAGTTTGGTCTGTAGCTTACAGCTTTGCTAAGCTGAGAACAATCAGTAGCTAATGAGCATAAAGTCACTGATAACCTTTCCACCATGTTTACTGGAAGCTCAGTGTGATCTCTTGTATTGGATTTGACAGGAAATCAAATTTGATAGCGGACATCTGATAGTAGTGAAGGTGCTTCTCCTTATCAATTGCACAACTTACCGCAGCAACCTGCAAAACTCCCCAGCTGATATTTTCATCAAGCAACAGCTCAAACCACTTCCTTGTTTTGTTGCCTTAAGTACAACTGACAAAGCAGCTCTTCTTCTTGAGAGGATATCACAATTTTTAATTTGATTTATAGTGCTGAATGCAGCCCACGGGGGCCATGAAACTCATGAAAAATGCTAAAAAAGGTCCTTTTTGAAGCCGTCCATGGCTACTGCAGGAACATGGCAGTGCAGCATGGCATGAAAAGGACCTGAAAGAGGACCTCCTCTCTCTGAAGATATGAAATTCTCAAATTAAACATAATGAAACATCAGGTCTTATTTTCAGGTAATTATACACCAATGAAAACATAATTTGAATATTTTAGTTTTATTTCAGTCATATTCTCCGTAGAGATTCCCTTCTAAGCTTCACTCTGGACCTTTCATTTGAAACTCATTAATACTCACAACACATATGGTGAGGCATGAAAATGTATTTGAAAATCATGTAGTGAGCTAACAATTTCACACACTGTGTAGGTTTGATGTTAATAACCATTATATTTAGATTGTTTTCATTGGACTAATGTATAATTCCAGTGTATATAAGTGAAAAGCTGCGGGTGCGTTGACAGGAAGTCTTGATCACATCAAACAAAATGACACAGGAACACTGAAAGGTTGAAAGCTTCATTTTGCTCTCGTGCACTCAAAGACGTCGCGGCGCTAATAAGAGAGAAAGGCCATTAAAATGTAATTTGGGCCTCGCGTTCTGTTTGAACAGTCTAGAGGAGTGTACAGATGAGCCACTCATTCCCTGGCAGGGACAACGCGTACGAGTGTGTAAGCGCGTGTGCGTGAATATGTGTTTGTGTCCGTGACTTAAGCGTGAAATATTGATTGCTGATGCCCATTTATTTTTTTGGGTCATCCTCCGCTCATTGACCTCTGTGTAATTACCTTTGGGATGACTGGGAGTGTTATTTAAACTCATGACACTCTGATCTTGTTTACCTCCCTCCAAGTGTTAGAATTGCAATAAATGAGCTAATAGTAGACCCTAAACACAATTAGAAGGTAACACATTGAGAGATTTTTTCTTAATATGTCATTGTCTAATGAACCCAAACCACCTGTGTTATGTTCCACGGCCCCTCTGAGCTACTTTGTACCATTTTCTCTCTCTTTCTGCCTCCTTCTGATGTATTACTTCTCATTTATCAACGAGGACTTTAGTGAGAAGCAAAGCCAAGAACTCTTGAGTTTGATCAAATAAAAGTTTGAAGCCAATCATCTGAGCCACTGTTTGTAATCATGACAGTAAGGTTCTTAATTATTAATTCATTTTCCCATAGCATTAAAATGTGCCATCAGAACTAATCTCATGTCAACGTCTCACCGAGTAAATCCGGATGAAATGCAAAGAAGAGCCTTCATAGGTTTTAAACTTGTTTACTCTTCCATTAATAATGATGTTTTTCCTAAGAGATAATGTATGAATATAACATTTGGCTAGCTCTCCTTTTTTTTTTGTAAATAATTTGAGAGCCTTTTAGGGAAAAATGCCGCCATTACTGTACTTTCTGCCTATCTGTAGTCATATTTTGTTTCAGGTGGATGTGCATTAGAACTTGCTAGGTGAGAAAAGACAGCTCCTCTGCACTTTTCACTCTCCCTGTGGGAATATTTAGGCTGTGGAAACAGACACATTTGGGATTGTTGGTTTTTGCTTGAAGCGATATAGCTCTCAATTGCAGGGGCTTTGGTAGAGCTCAGGTACCCAAGGTGTGTCTACATTGTGCAACAGTCCCTCTGTGAGGCGTCGGAGTGACTAATAAATTTTGTGTATTTTGCATTCAGATACAGAGACGTAACATTAAGAGAATACTAATTGCTTTTCCTGGGTTACCAGTCATATTTAGCTGCTAAATTGCAGTCTTTATCATTAGCTCCACCGGCCAATTAAAATGCAAATACCGCAGACTACATGCTAAACACTGTGTAGACACTGATTTGCTGTTTATATTTTTTAATTTAGGACATGTATCCAACCCATTCAGCGAACTTCAGAACAGTTGTAGCAGTAATCTAGTCCCAGATTAAATCATTGTAAGGACAAAAATGACAGATGGAATTAAGAGTGTGAATTGACTTTATTGCAGCTGACACATGGGGTCGTATTTGAATCAATCATAAAGTAAAATGCAGGGTGAGAATTGTACATTTATTATTTCGGTAATTAATCATTGATAATCACTGATCAACGACTTACCTCGTGATAAGAGATATCAGATATTACAGAGCTGTAATATTCATGTGCTATTTCTTTTCTCACAGCAGAAGAAGAAACTGAACTCCACCTCGTGACTGAACGTTCTCTAATAGGAGCCTTTTAGCGGCAGTGAGGCAGAATTTTGACTTGATTTGTCTAACTGAGACTAAAAAAGCCTTGATGACCATGGAGTCACAACAACATATCATGTCTTGGCCTCAAACATTTTATTTAAACATTTCACTTATTAATATGATAAATTATGGCAACTGATAAGGAATAAAGATATGAAAAATGTATGATAAAAAATACTCCCCAGCTAAACCTTGAATTACATTCTGTTTCAAAAATGTATCGTTCAATGCCAAGGACTTAATTAAGTTCTGCAATACATGTGCATGCTAACTACAGTTTTTTCAGGGAAAAGGAGGATTGTGGTTACAGTTACATAAAAAAAACAAATATGAATTACAAGTCAGTGACATGTTGTGAAATGTGCACTCTGCTCCCATCCCCAACCCTGATCCCTGCACACTTAATTTGTCACAGCCATGGGAAAAGAAACGTTTAAAATGCCATAATTAGCCTGCTGCGACAACCCTGAAATGCTTAAAAAAATGGATGGATGGATGGATGGATGGATGGATGGATGGATGGATGGATGGATGGATATGAATCTTGACCTGCAGAGTTGGTGAATAAGAGCTTTGGATACATGGCAAACTGGTGAACCAGCAGTGAATTCTTTTGATATTTTTAGGCACATGTCTATTACAAACTAATGAAAAGGCCAAAACCAACAATAAAGTTCATTCCCAGAAAATATTGTATGAATAACCACAGGCCGACACAGCTTCTGCATCCTTACTACAGAGTTCCATTGTCATTTAAAACAATCAAAGAGGCTCAAACTTGTCTGGCTTCAGATTTTTCTTTATATATTTCTTTATGTTTGGCTGCGCAGCACAATGCCTATTAAGCAAGATTTGACTGCAAGGTTTTTGTATCGGATGAAAGCCACATGGTCCCTGACTCAGACAGAGTGAAGTAATGGAAAATAAATTTATAAATAAATAAATATTCTTCCAAAAAACTTATTTTAATTATTTCCAAAGCACTCAGCAAATTAGTTTTTTTAAAAAAACAGGCATTTTTTCCCCCCCAGCAATTAGACAGCTGAATGACATACATTCATGGATAAATATATTCAGATGTATTTCCACATACACATGTGAAGTGCCTGTGGATGTGCACAAGCAAACAAAAGCACATTGGCAACATTCAGACATTGTAACACACAGCACCTTCATTCACAGTCACAAACAGTGTCTCACTGGGGTTTACAAATTCCACAGTGAACCCAAGTTCTCCAAGAATAAAAGGAAGAAAAAAACTCCTTTTAAAACGCCATAACACCTTCTCCTATTCAAAAAGCATAAACAAGGAAATGAAGGTGCTGTATCCTTTTGTAGCAAAACTCACACTAGTCAGAAGAAAGTGTGGGATGTGTGTTGCCGGATTAAGAACACAGAGTGCATTCAAACACAGCAGAGCAGAGCTGAAAAGAGTGAAAAAAAATGAGTCTTTTGAGGGCACGGCCACTTACAAACAGCTGCTTTGAATGGCCACAATAAAGAGCCTGCAGACCTTTCAGCACGGTGAAATACGTACTATGACAAGGCTGATTCCTTAAAGTGCAGAACATGCATTCAGCTATTAATGCTTAATGTCCTACGCGGTTAGTATCTCTGTTTAACATACCTGTGTACACTGAGCAGCATGTGTTCACGTCATCCTCTGGTTTTCATGAATGCATGAATAGATTCGCTAAAGGCAGTGAGCTCATCACAGCACAGCCGTCTCTTAGATGTGTGTTCATGCATTCTTGGTTGCTGCAGGTGAACAAGACACAGGTGCTGACATGAGTTCATAAAGCCTAGCAAAGGGCATCAGTTTATGTAGCACTTTCTCTGTCTCACACTTGCAGAAATGTCTCTATTTTTTATCTGACAGGATAAAGCGTCTTTGGCAATGTATTATGAGTGCCACTTCACAATGGGCTTCATATTCCATATTGCATGTCCTCAGGAACACGTGCCTGCATGCTTCGCTTTGAGTTGATCGGAGATGGATATACAGATCTGCAATTTATATTTGGTGCTTTTCTAACAGTCAATTTTTTGTTCTTTTCAAAGCTTAAAAGTATTTTAGACTAGTATTAAAAAGCCATTATACTGTCATTATTGTGATATTCACTGCATGAAAGCAAAACTTTCCGAAATCAACCCCTTGTCTCACAGCAGCAGCCTCTATTAACAGATATCTGCATATGAATGCAGAATCTGTCAGCAAGGGACAGGATTTTGATATCAGAGGCTTTCTGGTTTCCGTTTGTAGTCTAACTAGTATTAACCCCTCTCACAGAGTGTAACCCGAACTAATCACATTTTGAGCAGATAACAATCCAGACTGCAAACAAAGACTACAAACAATAACCAGCACTGGGAGGAGGAAATCTTAGCCCAGTTATTGACTGACTGCACTGGAAACCAGTCCTCCTGCAATATGCAACACAGCTTTATTATCGTATAAAGCAACATTATGCTAATCTGTTTTGTAATAACTGCACTGATCAGCATTAGCGCTTATGGTTTAGTTGTATTTTCCTCAGTGACTTTGAAGAGTTTTCATTCTATTCTATTCAAAGGCTAAGTCTGCATCAGACAATTGCTGATCAGTTCTTTGATTGGCGCTCACTTCACATGCTATAAAGCAGATTAAATAAAACCAGTAGACAGGCAGACTACTGTAACTGGTAACTTCAAGGAAAGTGGCGATCAACACTAAGTGGAGAAAAACCTCTAAGTCTCATAGAGCAGAATCAATGCATGACTCACACTGCTGTAGACGTGATATAATGTGTGCTATTAGTTTACATTCAACTTTAAGCAGGCCAGGACTATTTCCACGGTAATTGGGTATGTTATATGTGTGCATGCCTGCGCGGATTTCCAGCGCTGCCACAGCACTCTCTCTTGATGGATGGTCATTTTCATCGGCTTGCTCATGCTTAATGAACCCTGCAGTTCATGTCTTAATTGAATGCTTTTTATTCTCTCATGTTCGCCTCTCTCCTCCTCCCTCCCCCTCCGCAACCGCCCCCCCCGCCCCCCGCCCCAGTATCATCACCCCCCCCCACCTCTTTTCCCAGCCCCTCCTTCCCCTCTTTTGTTTGCGAGGTAGGACGCTGACGGCTAATGAATAAAGGCTCTCTCAGTCTCATGCTTCTTATGAGGCCTCCGGGGCGCACAAACAAACAGTGACGCACACAGAAATATACACCTACTCAAGCACAACACACACACACATATAAAAATATATATAAAACAGTGACAAGGGAGATGGGAAAAAAGGGGAAGACCGGCAGCAGTGTCCCTTTTCTGACTAAAATGCTGACTTCTCCTTTCACCTTGTTTGTTGTATCAGTTCATGCACGTGGTGCCGGCCTGGTGCTGCAAATGCCAAGCTTTGGAAGGCACAGTTCTCATTAGGTAATCTATAGCAAAAAGCATTTTGCTTGATTTCACCACACACACACACCCACGTACACACGCACACACAAGGACACCAAGACACACTGACTACCAGCTAGCAGCAATGCCACAGCTCTTCCTTGCATAGACACTGCTGTGCTGCTTTCTTCTTTCTTTCTTTTGCTGGTTTTGTTTCTCCCGTTTTCTTTTGTATTCCTGTTTTAGCCATAAAATGCTTTCTTTGTCGTCCAATGAGTCATCCTGCTCACAGCAGATCAAACAGGCCTGTGAATCTCTCTGCTGCCAAGTACTTCATGTACTCTACATGGACAATGTCAGGTATATTTTGATATTGAGAATTTTGTTGTTTGTGCTTTTGATGTTTGACTTTGTGAAAATTTAGTTTAGTTTTTTTTTGTTCGTTTTATATTTTGGCTTGTAAAGACAGATTTATCTCAATAAGTTTTATTTTTAACGTTTTAAAGCAACTTTTCCATGTCTGCTTGAGTAATAGAGTAAAAAAGTCTAATAGTCTCCAGATTCACAGAACTTATCTAAAACTAATAAACGGTACAGATAATGTTTATAAGTAAAGTATCTTCCAAGTAAAATGTGTAAAATATCTGTACTCATGTGATGAAGGAAAATCTTCATAAAATAAATGTGTCCATATCATTCCTATACACACTATATAATCAATAAGCATTGTGTTTTACTTTGTGTAGAAATAAAAAAATTACAACCCCCTTTTAAATTAGAAACATGAGTCAGTGAAAAGAAGCCCCGATGTAACACACAGAAAGATTACACTGCTCAAATTGCATTTGTAAAGATTAAGAAATGAAGAAATGAAAAGAAAGTTATGTTGACC
The DNA here is from genome assembly GCA_029814765.1 of Acanthurus leucopareius. Classification (NCBI taxonomy): domain Eukaryota; kingdom Metazoa; phylum Chordata; class Actinopteri; order Acanthuriformes; family Acanthuridae; genus Acanthurus; species Acanthurus leucopareius. The sequence continues at coordinate 792,131 of JAQMCX010000020.1, read as the reverse complement.
ATGAAATGTGTTTTGCTTCATACTGCAAGTGTTATGTTCATTGATTTTACTGAGGCTTATTCATTCAAGTAACTTCTGCAAAAAGCTCTCTTACTCTTGTGATGATAAACATTGATCCGAAGCTAAATTCTGAGGCAGTTTTTTTTAAACTGTTTTTCTGATAAATAGTTAATATAGCAACTTCAAATCAAACTATATCAATTTTAGACTTACACTAACTGCTTTCCGAAAGCCCCACCCATTCCGAGTACTGATATGGACACAGATAATTTAATAGGTTGAATAGATACAGTAAGAAATAAAAGTATGCAAGCTCGTCCCTAATGCTTGTTTTCATTCAAAAAGAAAAAGAATTTGAGGGCACTCACAATAATTACTGCCGTTGAAAAAAACCCCAATAGATATACAATATAAAAACACAGATGTGTCAATTTATACTTATACTCATTTAAATTGAAAAATGTATGCTGGTTATATAACATGTTCTATATCAATGATAACTACAAAGTTCCCATAACACTGCTAATCACTTTCCAGCTTTGAGGCTCTAAATCATTCGTGCCACTTTCTCATCAGCAACTTCACCATCTCGGCGTCTCCATCTCACAAATCAGTCAATTTGTCACTAGTCAACCACACCGCTGAACAAAAGCATTAGCTGTAATCATTTAAAAAGAGACTGTTTATCCATGTGTTCAATGCAGGACTTGTCATTTAACATACATTAACACCTAATTGAAGTGATTATTATGCATTATGTATTGAGAAACAAAAGTGAAAATTAGCTAAAAGCTTGTTTCATGCTTACCAGCTGTGAGTGCTTCAGCAAATTACCATTTTATTAGAATTCCCATTATATCACAAGTCAACTAGGTGCTCAAGTGACAAAAATACTAAGGTGGAAGACAATGCAGTCACAGTATGTCGTTTCTTCAGCCAACACATTTCTGCTGTGAGACTTCAACAGGCCTTTTTCTTATGGGCATAAAGGTGAAAACCAATGAATACTGAAGAGGCCATGGAAACCATTTATCAAACTGTTTTCTTATTTGGAAAGTATCTCAAAAGGACCTGCAATTTAAAAACAATTGTACAAAAAAAGGAATAATACACTTTGAAAAAACACAGTCCAGCTGCTGACCTGAGAGACTTTCATGGGATTTCTGACAGAACAGTGGCAACTAGTTTAGATTCCAGTTACCTTTCAGACAGAAAACTGGTCAAAATGATATTAATGGTGTCAGAAATGCAGCATTACAATTTCAATGCTAGCTAACACTGCCCTTGGCAAGCCATCAATTTACGGCCTTGAACCCCTTTATGCAGAAACCACCACCTCTTTTGCTGCACAAATTTCCACTGACATTCTAAAAAAAAAAAATTGTATAACACTGTATAAATCATATGAGGTTATATTGGGATAAATACACTGTAGCTCCTGAAAGAAGCTGACAAGGCCAGGAGGCATCATGTTAAACAGCATCAGTAGCATCTGGGGTCAACATACGGTCCGGCACGATACCTGTCTGATTCTGACTGGCTGCAACATGTAGCGTGACATATCACAGTAATACAAAGTGAATGATGTAATTAGCGAGAAGGTTAACTTTTTCCCTCAGCTGCAAAAACTGGCTGACCCCATATTCAAGTGCACGTTATTGTTTTGTGTGTGTGAACAGGTGGTTTTGTGACAGCAGCAGACGATGTTTATCCTCCAGGCTAGTATTAATGTGAAAAGGTTGTTTAGCATCTCTTTGGGTGAATTAGCCCCATCAGGATCTCTTAAAGTTTTTTAGCAATTATCGCAGCCGTATATAAACGAATTTGCAGCCTTTTTTTTTTTGGAAGATGTTATGGTGTAGTTATAAATAGTGTGTTTCTGTCATTCAGCAAACTATAGTGATATTCCAGAAGTCAGCAGAGGTGTAACGTTCATTTATTTTAGGTTTGTACTTTTTGCACAGAGGTACATTTAAAAGTACATATACTTTACCTGAGAATCTTTTCTTGCTTCTTTCTGTGTCTATTTGACAACATTTAAGATTTTTTTTTTTTTTAAACCCCAGACAAATAGACTTTTTTATTTCACTGCAGCTACCTGACAGCATAGTTACTGGCTGTTACCATTTGCAATTCAAAACAGGGACCCAAAAGCAAGACAGCAAGTCAGGTAAAAGAACGAAAAGCGAGCTTTAATAATGTAAAGTTGATAGCAGGTAACAAAAACTGAAGGAGGAAACTGAGGGGAATCCAAAAATGCAGTGAAAAAAAAGGTTGACATGAGGAAACAAATGCACGACTGGGAACAGAAGCAGACGTATTGATGGATTATTTTTTCAAAATAAAGTCTATTAAAGGTACAATTTGCAAGCATGCTTGTACCGGTCCCTTTTTTCCATTCCCGTCACTATGAAAGGAACACTTTAGACTTGAGAAGAAAGTGTGAAACTGCCTCAGTCACACCATTTCTTACAGCCAAATCAGCTGCACCTGGGCCAATATTCTCAATCTGAACACCTGCCACGCTGGCATCCCAAGTTGTGATACAACAGCAGCCTTGTTGGTATTCAAATACAAGTGTCACTCTAATGAAATGGATATTGCCAGAATGGGAGACAATTTGTCAGGCACCTTCTCTGTAAGTACAGATTTCATTATGGAGAAAAACCTAATTGGAACAAGAAGGTCAAACATTTGTTCTTCCTGTTTATGCCAGTTTTAGTTTACTTTTCCCTGTAAAAACTCAACTTTACCATCTTTTGACGTCACTAATAGCAGCTGCCAGATTACATAACCTCCTCTTCATGACAGGTGGTAATGATGCATAAGAGACTGAAGTCGCACAAAAGATCAGGCTGAATCACAATAGATCTTTGTGAGCCACAGAATGAAGTTAATGGCTGTGTTAACCCGCCGTCAGACGTTACATCTCAGGTGACATCACAGACATCACAGGCCGGAATTTTATAAAGCTCAGGGCGATGATGTATCAGCACGGTGTTCTGGCGTTTTAGCACACTATAGTACTTGCCCTAAGGGGGGCAGTCTAATTAAAGAGCCAAACTCAAAACTTCCATCTAAACTGACTTTGATAAAAGATGCTTCATCATCTTGCTTTGTTTTAGAGTTTTTAAAACACCCGCCGAGGGTTTTAAGGTCAAACTGCAAACCTGTAAACACCGTTAGGTACCTTTTAACAGTGCTTTAACATTCCTCAAATTACACTACATTTTTGCTTAATGCAATAAGATAATTGATAAATGGACTGCATTTTATGTACTGATTTTTCTTTTCACCACTAATAGCGCTTTACAACACAAGTCAGCATTCTCCCATTCCAACACTAATGGCAGGCAACTTCCACGCATAATGCCAACCTGCTCAGACACACACCTTCACACACCAATGCAACAGGCATTAGGAGTCAGTATGTTTCTCAAAGTATAAGATATTAATAACTGCAACAGAGGCTTCTGCCTGATATGAAGGCAGCAGGAGAAGTTTTTGAAGAATGCATAACCCGACACGCCAAGATGGAATGTTACACATGTCCATAAGATATATTACACATGTTCATCTGAGAAACAGCTCATAGACAGCCTTTGAAACGGGCAGGCCATTTAAAAATTGGTTGGAAGGTGATTGGACGAATGTTTTGTCTGTCACATTTAATTATACTTACCAAAGCCAGACAGGAGAAGAAGAAAAACCCCTTTCCCATCGAGAAAAAGCCTTCAGTGCCTTTCTTTGCTCTTCTTTTAATGAGGAAATGTTGTCCAGTTCTGATAAACTGCGGCTGTTGCAGCATCAACGCTGACCTTTTCAGTGCCGCAATTGTTTACAAGCTTGCAGCTGTTCCTCACTTTCGTCAAAGCTAAACCCACCCTTAGCTGCCACCTCCTTCTCCACAAAGGATGCTGATTGGTCCAGTTTTATTCTGACTGAGCACAAATGAATCCGCCTTGAATGGTCCATCTTGAAAAGTTGGAGCTTTTCAAGATGGACCTGCAAGATTTCAGATTTGAAATCTCAGCAGTCAAGCTGCCATGCGAGGTTGAAGAATGCAGCTTCCTGTCTGTAAATCCACCAAACTGATAAGACTGAGGATGACACGGCTTCTGAGTTTGTGTAAACTGTTAAAGGGACTTTCAAAGTACTTTTGAATTGACCATGACTCAACACAACCGTTTGAAAGGACTTAAAATAAACTGTCCTTGGTTCACTGAGCACATTTGTCTGAATGAATACAACAGATGCAGTTAAGTACGCCTGAGTCCTGGTATGAGAGGCTGCTATCAGCTATCACTGATGTCTTCTCCATGTCTGCAGTTGTGTGCTACAGCTGCAAACAGCAGCGTCACATTCAGCTGGCTTTAAAGCATATTAGGAACAATAAGCAGCAGAGGAGCAGATTTCTTTTAAGTTGTTTGAGTTAACAAGCCTTTAGGGGGCGTAACAGGGAAACCTACTCAATGTTTGGTTAAGTTAAATTGTAGGAATGTGAAAAATGACACATGGGTAAAGAATTGTGTTTATCAAAGGACCTAAATGTAACTTTTCTGAGAGGAACACTGACTGAAAATGCTTACTGGCTTTGTTGTCATCTTTTCAAAGGCTTTCTGCTTAGTTAACCATCTTCTGGTTGATGTTTCACTTTTAGCTTGCAGACATGAGAGTGGTGTCAGTCTTGTTATGTCACTCTTGGCAAAAGTGCACATATCATTTCCCAAAATGTCTAAATATTCTTTTTAATTAGATTTAACATCAATAGTGGAGCATTTCTATAAATTGCAGTGACAATTATTTGTAAGTAGACAGCATAAATTGCCTTTCCTTAAATCTGTTCTCTCAGCGGTGTGTCTTCAAGGTGCTAAAAGTAGCATCCACTGCTCATCTGCCAGAGGGTGATTTTCTTTTTAAATGACAAAAAAGTTAAAGGCAATTGTCAGATTTAAAAGACACATCTACTGAAACTTTTATACCCGGGAACCTTTTCATATTTAGTAAAGAAAAACTTTTGACATTTGGGTGAAAAGTGATCATTTTTCATTAACTGAAGATTATTTTATGACAAGACAGAAACATAAAAAATACAGTAGGCTACAGAGACTCTGTGACAGTGCTGAGAAATTATGTAACTTTTAAGAACCAGAAACCCATCCTGTCTTTAATTCCAACAGAAGATGGAGGGGCAAGCAGTGGACCTTTGCCTCAATAATTTTAACTTAACACCCCTCACACACCTCTGCGTCTCCTCCTCCACTAATTCCTCATCAATCTCTTCACCTGAATAACAGTTAAAAATTGAAATTTGAGGGCAGATGGAGGCAGAGAAGCCACACAGTCTGAGCTTCTCTAATTTATATCAAATGAGTTGGAATGAGCCCAAACTGCTGTTCAGTGGCTGTGCCCCTCTTATGGATCAATGGCCTCTGAGCCTTGATAATCTCTTGAATTGATTGGCTGCCTCATTGATCATTACTCCGGCATTAACCAATCAAACATTTCTCCAGTAAACAAACACGCCAAATAAAGACATCCTTGGAAGTTTTTTTTTTTTTTTTTTTTTTTTTTTTTTTTTAAGTGGAGAAAAAAAAATAAAAGAAAAAAACGTTGTAATATAATAAAAAAAAAAAAAAGTGATTAATAATTTAAAGACATGTTTAAATATGCATTGTAGCCCAGAATGGAGGAAAAATGCAATGATTTGGATGCATTATGTATGAGAAGGTCCGCTGGCGAAAATGACTGCACTGTTGAATAATCGCCATTTCACTATCACCACAGCACAATGTGATTTTGTTATTACTACGCATCACTCAATTCATTTGGAAAGTGCATACAGTTTGCATTTTGTATTTAGGGCCTAACTTGTGTGTGCACAGCATACAGATGCTCACTAATGAACCTGAGCACGGACCAGGACGCGTCCTCTGCCTCTGCATCGCTCCCTGAGTCTCACTGTGCTTCAATCCCAAAGACAAAAAAACAGCCTCTCAAAGTAAAACTGTAGTTGAGTAAAGCAAACATTTATTGGGCTGTTAACATGGTAAAACAACAAAGGTTAGAGGGTTTTTTTTATTGTTTTATGTCCTGGAATGTCTTCAGCAGAATTAAAATGATTTCGCGTCACCCATGGAAGTGTTTAGGTGGACGACCTCTGGCCTGAAAAACAGAGAGAGAGAGATTTGAGTGATCTTGACATTTAATGTGATCTATTTTAAACACAAATGTAAAATTTTAGAAGTATATAACCCTCTTCTTTTCATGACTAAACACATTAATATTCTGTAGCCTCTAGCTTGTGTGATGTCATATAAACTGCCTGGGCCCTGTCAACCAGAAGCATCTTTAGGCTAAAAATGATTGTGAAATCCATCCTGTGATCTCTTTCACATGCAAGTTTTCCAAAGGCAGCGTTACATAGAATGCTCTTAGAAATTATTATAGATTACTTAGTGCCTCCTACATACTGACAGGAGGCCAAGAGGAAAATAGAATTTAACTTAAAAAGCTTTGAAAATTGCAGGAGAAACCTAAAATGCAGTGTTTTACTAACTTGTTTTTGTAAGCTGGTTCATTTTTATGTCAATACATCCCAATGGCCTCGATGATTTCTAACTTTCCTCTTCTAACACCTTCGCCTCATTAACAAATCTCATCAGTTTTTTTATCTTTTGTTTTCTCATTATTAATGTTGCATAACAGAATAATGCTTTCAAACTCATGGGGATTGTCCCCTTTCGGTTTCATGTTTAGTTTGCACTTTTGAGTATCAAACAGTTGCTTAATTGATCAAAGTTACCTTCGTATAACCTACTTCCATTCAGTAACATGGATCATGCAGCAGTCTGAACGCTCAGATTGTTTACTGTGCATGCATACAATACACAAGTGTATTCAACATTGTCCTCAGAAACATAACAAGCCAGCATTAAAAACCTCTTATGTTCTCTCTTTGTAGAACTGTAAAAAATAAAGCAGTGCTAGTGGAAATGCTCTCAGAGAAGACTTAAGAATGTGATCGATCATAATTTTAAAAAACAGGCCCTGGTTCAGTCCATGAAGCATCGTATCACTTATGTGCCTCAGGATTTGATTTGAAAAGCTCTCACTTCTTAACTTGATACATTCACTCTTTGATAACAGTGTCGTTGCAGGACAGAACACATCGAGAAGTGTAGGAGTAAAGCATGGTGGGCTTGTTTACAGTGTCGCTCTGATGTACCGACTGAGTGTGTTGTACAATCAGCTCAGAGTCGGCCTCGTACCCAGCAGGCTCCTGAGCTGACCACTTTGAACCCTCAGTGGCAGGCAGCCACAACACAAAGGACTAAAGACAAACAGCTGGAAGCGTAAAAAGCTTTAGTTCTTACTGTAACACAAGCCACGGAAAAATCAACAGGTTGAAAAACTAGGAACAAAAGACATTAAACGAGAACATTTAATCATCATTTGTTTATCCAGGTTGTGGTTTTCTTTGCTTTGAACATTTGAGCTACTCTGATCACTCCCCGAGTCCTACGGTGAGTAATGATTGGTTAAAAAGTCATCATTGGATTTGTGTACAACTCGCAGAGCGCTGAATGTCAGAGATCAGTGGATGGAAGCTATTCACACCGACTCACGCTGCTTATTGATAATATGGTTATAAAAGAGATCAGATCCTTTGGATTCCACCAGGTTTTTGATTCATCCTGCACAATTTAACCACATCAACCAGCAGCGGTGACATCATTGCAAATAGATCTTGATATACCACACACACACTTATTTCTCAGACATCCTGACACAATCACGAGCTAAGGATGCCACACATGGCGTTTAGCCGTTAAAGCCATGCAGCTCCCAATGTGTTGATATTTGCACACAAATCTTTTGGACAGGAGTTTTAAAAAAAAAATAATTGCACCAAAGCAGGAGGCTGGCTTTGCTCAGCAAAAGCTCCAGTGTTTGCTATTGACTTGTACGCCCAGCTCAATGTTTAACTCTGAGTAGCACAAACAATGAAATGCTCAAGGCACAAACAAACAATTTTATCAAGACAGTGCGCAGGGAGGAGTGTAATTTCATGTAGCATGTCTATCCTGAGCACGTCTGTTTAAAGGGACTGGTTTCCTAAAGTGCACTACTAAATGTTTTACAAGGGTGACTCCTCACTGCCTGATTTAAACTCCTGCATCTCCCACAGACGTAGATAAAAGGGCTCACTGTCTGGAGTTCCTGGAGATGTCTGGAGAATCCTAGTCCCCCCTTTCTCGACAGGGCTGGAAAGGTGTTATTTTCTTTTGACTTAATATAATCTTTACTTTCGTAGCCGCTGTTTTCTACAGGTTTGATTACATGGTGTGTCACTCTGTGAATGAACGCAGCGAGAGGAGCAATATAAACACACTTGAGATAGAATATGTGATTTCTGACACAAAGGCCACATTCACACGGAGTAGAGAGGATAAAAAAGCAGCACATCCCACAACCATTCACGCTGCCTCTCGAAAGTCGTCAATGCAGCAATGATTCGTAGAATGTGTAGTTTTCTAGTAAATCATTTGAAAGATTATAATATTTCACTGCTAATAACAGACACATTTCATAACCATAAGAGCTCCATGGAAACACAAAGAGTGCTCAGTGCATAAAATGCCTTAGCAAATAGCAAATTGATTTTCCAACAGAAACTTACACACAATAGAAAACAGTCTGGCTCACAGCCACCTCCCTAAATATCATTCAGAGGCTGATTCTTCCACGCCTGATTTCAGCCCTTCTGAGTGCCAGCATTTACATTTCTTATTTCCCAGTTTAGCCTAATTTTGTATTTGCTCATTTATCATGGCGGTTTTGTTGGAAATGCTTTCAAAGTCTGGAAGTCTGGTCTGCAGAGGTCAGAATTTGTGGATATTGTGCCATTTTGAAATGATCTAATTTGTGAGTCTTGGCTTAGGCAAAATGCTACAGGGAAAACAGCATCGGCAGCATCGGCAGATAAAGATGAAGGGCGGTGTTTGTTTAAGAGCCTCAGGACATGGCTACTGGGCAATAAAAGGCAGCAGATGTTACATACTGAGGTGTAAAGGAACTGGCTGTGTGGCTTTGTCTCAGATGAGTTTCTTGATTGACAGGTGCTTCAGAAGGCTGCGTTCAGACTGCCTTATTACTGGTTTCACTTTCAAGGAGAATAAGACACCACCATGAAAAAGATCCCGCAGACTTGCTTTTTCCCCCTTTTGTGTGTCAAAGACTGCAGAGACAATTTTCCTGAAGTAACAATCAGAGGATCTCTTTCAGCTTGCACTGTGTCCACACGCAATCTTCTACCCATCTCGAATCAAGCCGTCAAAAAATGGAAGGTGGACCGTACAATAATAACAACCGAGGCAGGAACTACAAAGGGCTCTGCTTCCGTTTCTGGTTGCAGAGATGAGACGCTCCTGACTGCATCCTTTCTTTTTTTTTTCTGCCCAGCCTGTGTGTGTGCCTGTTTCTGTGTGTCATTTACGAGACTGAAATGCGCCTCGTTGACATTCATGTATGCATTTGATGTCAAACAGTCTAAATATTTAAGACACTAGAGGGCAAAGGGAAGAAATTTGGAAGCAGTCACAAGATGCTGGATTACTGATTGATTGTGCTCACTGATCCCAGTTTGCACTGGAGTGAAGGGGTCTGCATGCACATGTGCACACACATCTGCAGGAGTGATGAGCTACATGTAAATGCTTATGAAAGGTTGGTTGGTGCGTTAGTGTGGATATGTGCATTTTCATGTGTGGGGCAGAGAGAGACGGAAAGATCTCATAAATATGTATATCTGCAGATGCGTACGTGTTTGTGCATGCGTGTGTGTGTGTGTGTGTGTGTGTGTGTGAGTGCGTGCATTTGTCTGCGTCACTCTGTGTGCTCGCATCACTATGCGCTGCTGCGTGCGTCTCTGTGTCTTCACTCACATCCAAACGATGAAATTCAAATAAAAAATATATCAGGGTGGGGATAACAGTTGGATGCTATTCGGATGACAGGAAAATACTGGCCTGGCAGTGATGTGCCATTCATGCCATCACTTTGATGGTCAACAAAACTCCCTCTCTGCCTGGTTCCCACTTCCCCACAGACAAAAATCCCACACTGCTTTTTTTTAAAACTCTCTTGCCAAAACCAAACTTTATTCAACAAACTCCGGCATCAGCAATACAACTTGAGTCAGCTGTCTATATTTGTATTCTCTGTTTCTAAACCAGTGAATCCCAATCAAGGATACTTGTACAGCAGAGTCCACCAGTGGGCCTGTGGAAAACTTATTAAATCAACTAAAGTCAACAAGAGTTGGAAATGAAGCTTGGCTTCAAAAAAATCTCCCAAATATTTGTGCTGAGAAGGAAAATAAACAGTTAAGTAGAACTACGAGTTGGTGTGATGTTGATCTTTACTGTCTTTACTATAACCAGCAAGCTGCCCATCAGCCTCAGTGTGAATACGTTGCCAGCTGACTGCTATAAGGACTGAATTTGCAGAATGTTTGCTGAAATTGTGAAAAGCTCCACAGCTACGCAGGGGGAGACATTTGTACTGAACGAACAGACAGACAGAAAAGTCATTTAATTTCATAACCTGCTTGCTTTTTGTGGTTTTAGAGAGGAGTTTTAGTCTTAATTTAAGTGTCCTTCTAGAGTAGCAATCCACAAGTTGGAGGGAAACACCAGGAAAGTTAAAAGACAGTTATGCAGAAAAAGGCAGAGAGGGAAAGAATCTACCTGCAAATCATAAATAGTTGTTTAAACACCTCCCCTGCAGATTTTGAGTGTTTATTGTAAATGTTTTATTTACTGTAAAGAACCTACCGGACCAGCACCCTCTCTGTGTTTCAGGACCTCATGATTTACAAATAAGGCATCAGGTTGAACAAATGTTAACTTAAGGTAAGTGATAAACAGTTTATACAGCTATGAGTTTACAAGGAAGGCAGGTAGGAACATCTAGCTACTGCCACATTAAGTGATAGTGGAACGAGAAAAATCCAAAACAAAATTGTAACAGTGTTTTTATTAGTATCACATAACATCCAGTTTATAATCCACTAAGCATTTAAATATTCAGAAGGTGACAGATGGGGATCAAGAGGAAGCACTGATCCAAACCGAGCCCTGTGTATGCGCATGTTTATCAGCAACCTTAATAATAAGGGTCTTTGCTGGTTATCTAGAGCTAAAAATACACATTGCACAAATGCACAGACGTTTAGACCCAAAAATGCACATGCTGCCGGGCAAAAGGACAGGAAGGAGAAGGTGTAGGAAAAGGTTTGATTGATATGTAAATGGAGGTCACACAGCAAGCAGGCCAAAGAAAAAAGCTGGGTGAAAAGAGAGAAGAGCACAAAGACAGTGGGACCGAAAAGAAAGGGTGCAAGTACTGTGAGAAAAAAAAATGTCCCTCCTTTCATTTTCTATCTTTCTCTTCTGTTCCCAAAATGGCATAGCTGAACCATAAAATGCTGCAGCGCTCACCTCTCCCCCCGCCTTGTGTCTGACATACATCAGGGTTGCGACATTTTCACACCGATAGTCACCCTCTACGTTTGTTGTGGAGTTCCGGTTATCAACTCCTGCCGCCGTCAGCCTCGATCCCACACGCTCACCGGCGGCGCACAAAGGGAGGCAGGGAGAAAATGGCATTTGAAATTTGAAGAAAATAGAGTGGCACAAAGAGACTGTTGATGAAACGCATTGTGGAATTTAAGACGGATTGAAAAAAGGTTGAACTATTTCATTTCAAAGACATTTTTTTGTTCTCTGCCTTTGATGTAACTGAAAAGAGCTTGACTTGATGATGGAAAAAAACTGAACTGATTCATAAGGTTGCCTTTTTTTTATGAAAAATCTTACTGCTGCAAATAATGCTACTTCAAAACCAACCTGTAAAAACACATCAGTTGAGTATTTGCCTCTCAGTTTACTTCTTTCACCTTTATCTTTAAGTAATAACCTATTTGATGCTGGAAGAAGTAGGGATTTTTTCAGCTTTCTATGTGTTTTCTGCTTCTATACCTATACCCAGTTTATGAAAGTTCATGAAAGCCTTTTACATCAGCTGTTATATAAAAGATAACCTTCATTTGGGTTAGCAGATTTGATGCATATTTGTGATTTGTTTGGAGGAAAGAAAAGAGCTGGCATGAGTCTCAGCAGCTGATGTGGTTAAATTTGATAAGCAGAAGGTTTGCAGTGGAAACAGTCTTAAGAATTTTTTTTTCATCAGTGTTTCTTAACTTTGTTTTCACTCTCAACATCAGAAACTTGTTGGAGAAACTTGTTTGAGAAAACCCAAACACAGTTTCTGCAGTCCTCATGTATTCAGTTTGTAGCCTCGATGTGCAGCACGGTTATTTTTTAAAGGAGGTGCATGTTGGCTACGTTGTGGCTGTGGAAGGTTCATGCGTGTAACTCAACTAGAAATGGACTACAGTGCGGACATCATTACCTCTGACCTTATCTGCCCAAAGTGCTAAACAAGTCCTCCAAATTAGCTTAAATGACAAAATCCATTTGTAACTGCCTCCCCCCCTCCCCCCAGCCACACAGGTGATCTCTGGGATGATGGGAAAATGTCAATTCTAGATTGAAAATGTCAACAAATTCACACACAAAAAAAAAACAGGCTTCACAAATGTTTTTGGAGCTGCGTTCTGTGGCATTAAGCTTTGGGACCTTTTACGGTTAAAAATGGGCAGATGTGGTGAGGTAAGGCCAACAGGAGTCGCTGGCATTCAGGCCGCGGCTGCATGGACTCTGCCGAGGGGCCGTCGGGTCCCATTTGATTACCAAGTGAAGGACAGATATGAGATTTAAAAAAAAAAACAAAACAATTGTGCTGCTGCTTGAACCCAACTTTTGAACATGCAGTCTGCAGTGCCGCTCGTGCTTGACACAAACCAAATCAGAGCATCAGATGAACAAAGAGAATGTTTTTATATCATCTATTAAACACCCTCCTCCCCCTTCTTTATCTTCCTCATCTACCTTACCCCTCTCTCCTCCTCAGCCTTCATCTCCTCCCCTGAGTTTTTCACATGAGGGGGTGGGTGGAGGCGTTCCACATGACTGTGAGCCATACGCCGAGTTTCGCTGTGCTCCGTGAAACTCTGCACTCCACAGGGTGCATGTTTACTCATTTAGTATGTCAAGACACGAGGAGGAAGACTGTCACCGTCTCTCCTGCTAGGTGATCACATCAAGGCACCATGTGACCTTACACAGGCTTTATTTATAGAGCGTTAATGAGTACAGCCCCATTATTGCAGCTGTAGATGCATATCGAAGAAACCAAAAAGTCAACCATCTTTTCATGAGTTTCAAGACTCCAGCTGTTCTTTTCTGCCCTCCGCTCATTTATTTCTATTGTTCCTTTTCCCCTCTCTTTTAGTAATGATGCATGTAAGTTTAAAGAGTTTTGTTAATTATTGATAACAGGTTTCATCGGGCTCAGTCAAATCTTTACTTGACGCGCCACAGTAAGGCATCTGTATGCCTCACTGAAAAGAGGAGAAGAAGAAAGTAGACAGTGCGAGGCATGTGTGTCCTCTGAGCAGCTATTAGACTGTTTGAAGCTAACTGAGAAATGGGCCCCTTTGGCGACTGCTGCTCACCGCACAGGGTGAACGAGGCCAGTGCTGGAGTTCCTTCTAAGTTTCAGAGTCGCCTATCAGATGTATGATGCATCACAAGCAGACACACGCAGATACACTCGCAGATGCAGGCGACGCTTAGCGGGATCAGCTGTGGATCTGCTTTAAACTCACAGTAATTACAAATTATGAATATAAATGACTAAGGCTGGGGCGCATTTTTTTTTTTTAGGATGGAGTCACAATTTAGAGAACAATCAGCATGCAGCGGCTTTGAAGGTGGAGGATACATGCGGATGCACTCGCATGCACAGTGTGCTCGGCGGAAAATAAGCTGATTCAAAGATATGCATTGGACACACTCGTACCATTAAAATCACTGAGGTTTTTATTTTATTTATTTATTTTTTTTTACTGCTGTGAATAATTGGCCTTATATCAAATGACAGAGATGCATTAATAAAGACTGAATATGACTCTCACATTGTCCTTTTGGTAGCTGATAAGCAGACAAGTGGATGGGATGAGTAACGGTGGTGGAGTCAGGATGGCTGTGATCACACAGGATGCCTTTTTTTTCCCACCTTGTCACCGATAACAAGAAGTGTTATATCTATAGCTGTAGTGTGGTATGGGAGGGTGATAAGCACAACTGCCTTATAAACAGAGCCTGTGTCATGGTGAGGACTCTTTCCATGTGGGGAGGGTGGGGGTGGGGCGACTGTACTGTTGCATTGGTGTATTGTTAGAACAATAAGCACACAGTGCTCTAAAAAATACATTCCCTCAATCAATTAACCTTAATGGAACCCAGTTATTCAGATCTTTTGTGCTGCTTCTACCTCAGTGTAACTAAGGTGAATGTAATTTTAAGTGTGGTCCTCACAGCGCTGAAAAAAAGACTCTTAAAACAATGAATGAGGTGCATGTCTCTTTCCAGAGACAGTTGTTTTGTCATTCTGTGTGCATAATCAACAGGCCTTGTTGTGGACAGTTTTTTGTTGGACCTACTTTTTTCAATGAGCAACAACAACAAAAATGAAATAGAGAAAATCAAAATCCCATTTACAAGAAATCTCTCAAATATATAACTTGAAACCTGGGGAAAAACTTATCTGCATGGCCAAATACACTAGAAGTAAATAAGAAAATATCTTTTTTTCATCATTTGGGTAAGTTCACCCTTTAAACTTGTTTTTTTTTTTTTTTTCTATTTAGCTTTGGCCAAATTCAAAGATTTGTACATTCAGTGGCTCTCCACAAGGTTAATGCTCTGCATATACATTGAGCAAACATAGTTTCTCCTCATATTTGGAATTTTGATTTCACTTCCATAAATGGAACTAGCCCTTGAAAGGTGTGATTCCCTCCTCTTATAATCAAACAGTCATTCTTGGTGTAATCTAGAACATGGTTAGCATGGCTGTCATTCAGAGCAATTCACATGGTCTTTTTTTTCCAGACTACATATATGAATGTGTTTTTCATACACAACAGATACTCTTAGTTCAAATCACTGCAGCTGTTACCTCTCATACTTTTCATATTACATTTTCAAGCAGATCAAAGCATTGTTTTTTTATTTTGTGTTACTTTATTTTTGCTTTCATTTTCAGTACAGTGCCCCTGTGCGAGTACACAAAGTCTTTCTTGGATTTAGGAGGTTTGTACTACAAAACATAAGACTGACTCCATGGGCACATTTTGCATGCTATATATTTTTTTTTAAAGCTGACAATTTTTATTGCCACAGTCTTGGTCCCTGGAACTGAGCAGCAGAGCTCTTTGCTTGACTGAAGCAGACAGAATTGACAAAAAACAGCATTTAATCAGGCTTTTAACTGTTGAGGGGCATTTCAAAAATCAAGTCTGTTCTTTCATGGCCTGTTCTGCTGAATCTCTTGCCTCCAGCTGGTACAAACACAGCTTCTTGGCCTTTTACAAATACTAAAGGATAAGATCATAAGAGCTCTGTCAAATCATTTTTGGAATTGATTTTAAGATTTTACTGATCACCATTTAAGCACTTCCTGAGTTAGCTCCCAGTTATTCTACTGAATTTCTGCTCCCTTATTAGACAAAGTGCAGCCTCAGATCCTCAGGCGCGGCTCTGCTGGCTCTCCCTAAGTCCCAACTCAAGATTAAAGGTGACCAGGCTTCTGTAGTCAGGGCCCCTCAGCTCTGGTTCTCCCTGTCTGTAGATCTGAGGCTGCAGAAACAGGGACTTCTTTTAAATTTCTCCTCAACACTCATCTTTATTAATGTTTCGGTGTTATTGTTGTTGCTTATATCTTGCGATACTGTGAGGTGTTTTATTCGGTAAAATTTTTTATAATTTTAATTGTCTGGTTTTTGATTGTTTCAGTCTTAAAATGTTAAATCCTGGTTCATCAACATAAAGAACCTTGTTTTGAAAAGTTGCTGAATAAGTTTGTTATCATCTCAATTATTATTATTATTATTATTATTATTATTATTACAACAACAACTAGAAATAAAGAAGTAGAATAGTTAATGTGATCAAATTCATGGTGTATGCAGCAAATTTGGTTTTCTTTTGTAGAATAAAATCTAAACATTTTGTTTATGACAGAGCTCCCATCCTCTCATCTTAAAAATGTGTGAAAACTTTGGAAAAATCCCCCATATATGTGATCTGATGGCCAGCAAATGCGACTGGCACATGGGGCAGTAGTCTATGACTGTCTGTCTTTCATCTTCCATTGGAATAAATGACTTTTTGCCTTCTGTTAGTCTAACAATATGTGAGTATGTCAAAACACAGACTCAAAGAGCTCGAGGCAGCCTCCCAAAAAAGGCTCACATCCAGAGTGTCACACTCAAAGCATGGAGGGAACGTGCGTCTGCTGTAATCGAACCACTGAAACACAATAAAGTGGCCCCAGAGAGGCCCTTCACTGATCCTCCCTATGCATAATGTATAGCCTTAAAAGTGGAAAATTATGTATATATGATGGCAGAGCAAAGCCAAAAGCGGTCTGTTCTACAGCTCTGCCGCTTTGAATCTCCTTGTGGTGGCCATAGAACTTATTATTAAAGACAGCCCGCCTCCCTCTCAACTAGGACAGAACAGACACAACATGTGGTGGCATGAAATTCACTGTGACACCACTAGCTACGAATGCCAACAAAGGAAAAATGGGGGAAAAAAAGAGTAGGTGTTTGGCTAAGGGAATAAAATATGATGGAGGGGAAGAGTAGAGAGTGGGAGGAAAGATGAGGAATGATCCCTGATTGTGCTTGTCTTATGAGGGGCATCCATCAGGTGTGACACGCAGACAAATAAAACCCTCTTTCCCTCATATTCAATTATATATCGTGAGGCAAGTTTTTACACACAAATGCACACACATGCACGTGTCAATATATATAAAAAAAACCACAAGCGCACGTGCACCCACACACGTACTTTTCTGGTTCATGTGTGCAACATACCCCTGAATGAATCTAATGTGACTTATATTTAGCATCATTCTCACAAAGATTGTTTAATCTCTACTGAGGAAGATTTATTGCACAACGGCAGCACTTTTATATGTAATACAAGCTGACAGTTTCATGAAATAAAATAAGAATCAATGGCGAACGGAGTCCCAGCTGCAGCGCGCATGCAAAGACTCCCACGTAAATCACAGTCGGATGTAAATTCAGCGAAGCAGATTAGAACTGGCTCAGGGCTTTAGAGACAGGAGGAAATGAGATTGTTAGAGGGCTCACCTGTTGGAAAGAAAAACGGGGACATCTGAATCCTGGAGATCGGTTGGAATGATGGGCCCAGGTTCCATACTGCTGGAAAAAGAGAGATTTAACAAGTGACTGGAAGAATATAAACAACTTATTGAGAGATGGAGAGAGCGAGAGAGAGAGAGAAAGGTAGAGAAAAAGACAGATAAAGAATATGCCTGAGGATGAAAAAGAAGGAATCAATGTTTAAAGAGACTTAGAGCCAAGAAGGTGTCAATGAGGAGTAGGTCTGAAGTATTCCATCGCAGATTAACAGTCTCACCGGGTTGGGCAGCTTTGGCTTGGCAAACCAAATGAATGAGTAAAGAGATGAGTTCAGTGAACTGTCTGTGCGTAATATTTCAGAAATACAATGGAGTAAAACATAGCAATATTTTCAGGAAACAATTTATACAAATTGCTTTGGAGAGTTTCCATAAAGAAAGGTAGAAAAACACCTACACTGCAATATCACAAAAATGCCAGTGGTGCTGAAAAGTCTCATAAAGTTTTCTTGTCTCCAAAGTATGGAGTACAAAAGGTGCCACTGTTATGAAACCACACTATTTGCTTGAAATTTAGTATACACAGCGCACCCCATTGTTCGTTTTGGCTTGTATAATTATTCGTTGAAACTGGAATTACCAAAAAGGAGGACACTATTCTTTTTTCTCTGTAGTCAGAGCATAAATTCTTGGTTTTACCTGACAAGGTCAATACTCCAAATTGAAGCAAATTCTGTGTGGGTGAGGCAAAAAGTTTGTGAATTACTTCAATTTCATTTTTTACTCAAATTTAAGCAGCTAAGCAGCTTGACAGCAACTGTTAGCCAGTTTTTTGAATATATGTAATTTTTTAGCAGTTTCTCTGTTATATATGTCTTGTGGATTACAAGAGTCATCTCATACAAGTCCTGCCAATCATTAGCCATTCTGGCAATTATTTGCAGTTTGCAGTTATTTGTTGCTAACAAGACCAAGCCCTTATTTTAATGACTAAGGAGAGAGCCATAACTTCACTTTCAAGACATTTAAACTGCTTATATGATTGCCAGCCAAATCTAATAAAAACAATTTTAAAAAGTTTGGCGACCTAACCTTTTGTCCCAAAATAAAGTTGAAAACAGCCTTTTCCCACAGCTTATGCTATGCAGGCACAAGGCTTTTCTATACAGGCTTCCTTTATGACTCATTTCAGAGTGCCAACACTGTTGACAAGATACATTTCATGTTTTCAGCTCTTGTAAAGCAGAGTTAGGTTTTGGAGAGATGGGGAGGGATATGTTTCATACAACATTCAGCTCTTTGATTTGGAACTGTACTACAGAAAATGCTTAAAGTGGTTTGTTTCCTCCCTAATAACATCTCTGGCATTTTGACATATTATGACTGGAACCTCAGAGTATGAGCACTCTGGTCACAGAAATACTTTTCCTTAACCACAGTGAGATTCCAGAGAGTCCAGGAGTTTAACTCAGCAGGTGTTGAAATAAGATGTATGAAAGGAATGTCTGCTTCAAATCAGCGCTAACATTAGCAATTTAGATGAACTAAAGTTGAGCATTTAAAGCAGAAGCTAGTTAACCTATTTTTTGGATGCTTAATATGTCTTTGTAAATGTGTAGTATAACAGAATAAAGGGACGGACAGTTAAAAATAAACCTTACAGTACAAAAGTACCAACGCTTTGTGGACTTGTTGTGAAAGAGGGAAAAAAAATCAAACTCATATTAGCCTTTCTTTAGGGTTTTTTAGGGTTTTGATGTGCATCACAGAAGTTAATAGCTAGTTTTTTTTAAACAATGCAGTCAACTGATGACATTAAATGCCCACCCAGAGGTTTAATGTATTTTTTAGAAATGTGTCCAAAAACTGTTGTGGTTGTCTTTTCCCCAGTGAATTAATCTGCACAATGAGAGCAGTATTCTTTTAATTTATATTTTCTTGCTTACAAAGTAAGTTTATTAGTCTTTATACTTGTCAAATCCCCTATAAAACCCCCTATATAAAGTTATTGAGATTGCAGTTGAAACATTAAACCAACTTAAAGTGCAGTGAGGCAGGGCTGGATCCACAGTATATTTTTTTTTTATACACAACTAAATGTAAACTGTGTGCAATATCAGATATTGCACAGCCATTACAGAAACCAAGAGGAACCATTACCACTTCTACACACGACCAATAACAGCAAAGAGCCGTCTTTATGTTCCTTTTATGGAGGCTCTGGTATATATGTGGTTCAACAAGCAACAGGTGTTAGTCACATTCATACCT
Source organism: Acanthurus leucopareius (assembly GCA_029814765.1). Lineage (NCBI taxonomy): Eukaryota > Metazoa > Chordata > Actinopteri > Acanthuriformes > Acanthuridae > Acanthurus > Acanthurus leucopareius. The sequence continues at coordinate 772,490 of JAQMCX010000020.1, read as the reverse complement.
CTGAATTTAGGTCTGCTAGAACTTTATTTATTTCAGACATTAAAAATAAAGTATTGGATCAGCTGCTGGAAACACTGTTATCTTCTGTATTATTTCACTGCCTGGTGTGAAGTTTTATCTACAGAGCATTACTGTAAGCTGCAGTGACAACAGTTACATGAACTCTAAGCACAGCAGCACATTAATGAACGACTCTCCAATTTAACAATCCTGTATTAACATGCCATTATGTTAAAAAAAAAGCGTGACATTCAGTTCAAGTTATTGAATCACAATTGTTATTAATCAAGGCTTATTCTATATTTTAAAAGACAGTAAAATATATTATATCAATCATAAAGTCACACTTTCAATGCATAGACGAGCAACTTAGCTCATTAGAGCTGGCATCTAAATGACAATTGCAAAGACACCAGCAATAATAATTAGGATAATGATTATAATAATAACAGTGCACTCAGATTTCGACCAGAAAATAAAATGTCTTTCATTGCAAGGCGCTTAATCGCCATTTTCCATCTAAAAGAGGCTGAAAATGCCAGATCATGGGTGAATGTGTGTGTGTGTGTGTGTGTGTGTGTGTGTGTGTGTGTGTGTGTGTGTGTGTGTGTGAGCGGGGGGGGGGGGGGGGGGGGGGGGGGGTGTGTGTGTGG